>CM053031.1:234849532-235001838 GCA_028564925.1 Lithobates sylvaticus
ATATCTTTTACATGGATGTTATAAGTTGCACTGAGTAAATACAGCTGGATAAAACAAAATGTGTGTCTTCATTTCAGGCTGCAAAGCAACAACAAGTGATTATTTTAACCACTTAAGGACCGGAAGGATTTGCCCCTTAATGACCAGGCCATTTTTTGCGATACGGCACTGCATCGCTTTAAATGACCTAGTGTCCCCACAATGTAAAACACACAGTGAACACAAAGTAAACACACATGTCCCCAAAACACATGTCCCCACATAGTAATGATCCCCAAAACACATGTACCCCACATATATAACAGTAAAATCACATGTCCCAATGATCATTTGCACACATATGTCCATGATCACCTGCGCACATCTGTACATGATCATTTGCGTACATCTGTCCGTGATCACACAAACCAATTATTATACACTTAACGGGATTTTTTTTACCAAAAACATGTAGCAGAATACATTTTGGCTTAAATTTATGACAAAATTAGATTTTATTGGATTTCTTTTAAAATCGAATAAAGAAAATATTGTTTTTTTTTTCGAAATTTCCGCTCTTTTTTCGCTTATATCGAAAAAAAAATAAAACAGAGTCGTGAATAAATAACACCAAAAGAAAGCTCTATTTGTGCGAACAAAATGATAACAATTTAATTTGGGTACAGTGTAGCATGACTGTGCAATTGTCATTAACCTCTAGCCGACCGCCCACTGTCATATGACGGCGTCTACATTTTGGCCACTAGGGGGCACGCGCGCGCCGCGGGAGGCGCGCGTGCGTGCCCGCCGCGTAGCTGGGGACCCAATGCGCGTGCCCGGCGGCCGCGATGTCCGCTGGGCACCCGCGATTGCCCAGTAACAGAGCAGGACGTGGAACTGTGTATGTAAACACACAGATCCACGTCCTGTCACTGGAGAGGAGACCGATGGTGTGTCCCTTGTACATAGGGACACCGATCGGTCCCCTCCCCCAGTCAGTCCCCTCCCCCCACAGTTAGAATCACTAACATTGGGAACACATTAACCCCTGCAGCGCCCCCTAGTGTTAACCCCTTCCCTGCCAGTCACATTTATACAGTAATCAATGCATTTTTATAGCACGGATCGCTGTATAAATGTGAATGGTCCCAAAAATGTGTCAAAAGTGTCCGATATGTCCGCCGCAATGTCGCAGTCATGATAAAAATCGCAGATCGCCGCCATTACTAGTAAAAAAAAATAATAATAAAAATGCTATAAATCTATCCCCTATTTTGTAGACGCTATAACTTTTGCGCAAACCAATCAATATACGCTTATTGCGATTTTTTTTACCAAAAATATGTAGAAGAATACGTATCGGCCTAAACTGAGGAAAAAATTTGTTTAAAAAAAAAAAAAAAAAAAAGAAAATTGGATATTTATTATAATAAAAAGTAAAAAATATTATGTTTTTTCAAACTTGTTGCTCTTCTTTTGTTTATAGCGCAAGAAATAAAAACCGCAGAGGTGATCAAATACCACCAAAATAAAGCTCTATCTGTGGGGAAAAAATGATAAAAAATGTATTTGGGTACAGCGTTGCATGACCGCGCAATTGTCATTCAAAATGCGACAGCGCTGAAAAATGGCCTGGTCAGGAAGGAGGTGTTCGTGCCTGGTAGGCAAGTAGTTAAAAGTGCGAGAGTGCTGAAAGCTGAAAATTGGTCTGAGAAGGAAGGGGGTGAAAGTGCCCAGTATTGAGGTGGTTAATGTATCTATGGAGGAATGGCATTGTCACATTAGGACAGAAAAATATTTTAGGACAACAGAAGCTTACAGAACTACTCACACTATTTAATATATAGCTTCAGAGTACATAGGGGACAAGACAGCACTGGATTTCCATCAGGATCAACACCTTTTTGCACTCATTGAAGTGATATAACAAAACACTTGTAATGGTATATTAAACACACCAAACGGGAGCAATTAAGAGACGATCATTGTTATATTTCTACTTTAATTGTACTGGAGATATGATGTCTTATTGCTTTTTATGGACAATACCTCCACCTTCCCTTAAGTTATACTACTCGGGGCTCTTTGTCATTATAGAACCTTCGTTGGGTGGCTCTTATTGGTATTGCATGTTGTTTTCATGTCCTACAGACAGTGCTCATTGGGTGGGATTCCAGACACCTGGACTGGGGGCCTCTATTGTAGGAAGGGCACCTGTGTGTCCGCACACCTGTAACAATACAAAGGTGTCACATAAGTTCCATTCTCCTTAAATGACTCCGGTAACCTTTAACTAAATATCAACTTGTTTATCAAGTCTAGAGTGCATGGCTGACATTTTTGGCCCTTTCCCTATGAAAAAGGTTATATGTTTTTCCCACTGGAATAAATGATGTGTTTCTATTATACTCAAATCTTTTGTGGTTATTGAAAACAATTCAACGTGTAGAAATACAGGTCTCCATTCTATGTTAGTAACCGTTTAACAAAGTCATATATTATTTCAGCTTTTCTTCTGTGGCTTAAGGAAATTTTTAAAATTGGAAAAGGCAAAAAAAAAAAAAAGATAAGAAGTTGCCCATTGTCACCAATCAGGTTCATTGATTTATTTAATTATTTAACCACTTTCTTACTGGGCACTTAAACCCCCCTCCTGCCCAGAGCAATTTTCAGCTTTCGGAGCTGACGCATTTTGAATGACAATTGCGCGGTCATACTACACTGTACCCAAATGACATTTTTATCATTTTTTCCCACAAATAGAGCTTTCTTTTGGTGGTATTTTATCACAGCTGGGGTTTTTATTTTTTGCTAAACAAACAAAAAAGATGGAAAATTTTGAAAAAAAAAAAATCATGTTTAATAGTTTGTTATAAAATTTTGCAAACAGGTAATTTTTCTGCTTCATGGATATGCACTGATGAGGCGGCACTGGTGGGCTCTGATAGGCTGCACTGGTGGGAACTGATAGGCTGCACTGATGAGCACAGATAAGGTGGTACTGATGGGAACAGATAAGTTGGTACTGATGGGCACAGATAAGATGGCACTGATGGGCCCTGATGGGTGGCACAGATGGGTGGCACAGATGGGTGGCACGGATGGGCACTGATAGGTGGCACTGATGGGCACTGATAGATGGCACTGATAGATGGCACTGATGGGCGCTGATAGGTGGC
Organism: Lithobates sylvaticus; assembly: GCA_028564925.1. Taxonomy (NCBI): domain Eukaryota; kingdom Metazoa; phylum Chordata; class Amphibia; order Anura; family Ranidae; genus Lithobates; species Lithobates sylvaticus. The sequence continues at coordinate 234,852,691 of CM053031.1, forward strand.
ACTGATAGTTGGCACTGATGGGCACTGGTAGGTGACACTGATGGGCACTGGTAGGTGACACTGATGTGCAGCACTGTTCAGGCACTTATTGTGGGCACTGACAGGTGGCACTGACAGATGGAACTGACAGGTGGCACTGACAGATGGCACTGTGGGCACTGACAGGTGGAGCTGGTGGGCACTGACAGGTGGAGCTGGTGGGCACTGGTAGGCGGCACTTGTAGGGGGCACAGGTGGGCACCGTGGGGCACATCGCAGTGATCGGGACTAATATCCCTCTCACTGCCGCCGGTGATCGGCTTTTTTTTTTTTTTCTGCTGACAGCGCGAGGAGGAAAAATAGCAGATTACCGGCTCTGTTGATATCACATGATCAGCTGTCATTGGCTGACAGCTGATTACGTGGTAAAGGGTCGGGATCGACCCCTTACTCTGATCTGTGATCCAGCGAGTCTCACAGACTCGCCGATCACAAAGCGCGCCGCGCGAGGCCTTCATAGGACGTAGTCCCAGCAATGTAAATCTGTGCTGTAGTCGTCATTCGGCTATAGCACGGATCTCAGGAGGTTAAAATATGAAATTTGGTTGGTCCTTATCAGTAACTTCTCAAGCTGGCTATAAACTAGTAGATGTGCACAAAACTCAAAGCTATATAACTGTAAAGTGCAAAGTAACAATATATCAATCTATAGTGCAAATTATCAAGTGCAAGATGTCAAAACCCCCAGGACATAGGTTTTTTACAATGATCCCCAAAGTCCACTTCACAATTTTATCATTTAAATCCCATGTGCATAGTGTGCACCAATTCACATCCGTACTCTATGAAAAGCCTTTTCACCACTTCGTGTGCCACCACCACCACCTTCTGAAATGGGCACTCACCAGAATCTAGAAAAAACGTTGCCTTTGGTTTATATTGGGATAACCACTCCACTTTCCTGGCGTTTCTCCAACTAGGTTGCCACTAGTTACTCTTCATATCTCCATGTCAATCTTGATATCTCATAAGAAGTATCATTGCGCAACATGCTTTTATAAAATGTATTTTAACCAATAAGGTAAACATCCAAAATGTATAAAGTGTGCACTCACAATTCAAGTGCCTTTAGACCGGCACTGAGTCTTTCCAGCAGTGTGTTTTTGGGTTCAGTTCCGCCGCTTAGATTATCTAGAAGTTGAGGCTTCTTGGTAATTGCCAACGTCACTTCCTGTTCTAACCCGTACCAGATCGAGGCTTGGAATGGATGCCGATACCGGGAGACGAAGCGGCAGAACTAAACCCAAAAATACACTGCTGGAAAAACTCATTGCCAGTCAATTGTGAGTGCACATTTTATATTTTGTGATTATGAAATAATTCTGGTATTTTCAAAATTGTTTTCGTGAATACTATATACAATAGGTAGAAATGTGTCTTACAAAATATCTTGTATACAAATGGCACTCCATACTGGACATGTAAATTGCTTCTGTGATGTAGGACATTAAGGTACCCTCTGTGATGACTCCATCATGCTAATTATCCCACGTGATAGACGGGAGGATCTTATGATTCCCATTTAGCATTGGGTATGAGATATATGAGTCAGGCTACAGGTAGTAGATGATTTGGCTCTAATGAAAAGGGGACTTCCCTTGAAATGCATCAGCCGCAGTAGACCTGGTTGGCTTCTTCCCATGATGAAGAGTATGTGCAGTAGATCTTATGTTTCTGACTTTGGAATATATTGATGGGCTTATTAACACATTTGTTTGTGAATAATATTGGCTTTCAATTTATCAATAAATGGTATATTAAGGTAATGCACTAGCCTGGGGAGCCCCTATTTTTGTTCTTTCAGAACTATCCCAATGGGTCTGTCTTGCACTTACATCTTACAAGTTCTTACATCTTACTTACAAGGTCTAATCATTAGCTGCTTCTATCCTGCTGGGATAAACAAATAAGTCACGGACACCTGAAACGCATGTTTATTTTCCTAATGGTCCATTCTCCCTGTCTCGTTCCATGACAAAAAACGTTTTTTCCTTTACACAACGGCAGCATGACAAAGAAGATCCTGGAAACTGCTTCGGTCCAAACACCTGTTGGCAGAAGGGCAAACATTGGGCTATTTGTTCGGACAACTAACAAATACGTTTGTCTACTCATGGGTAGCTTGTCTACATGTGCTGGGTGGTTCCCTGACCAGATAACATAGGATCCCAGTAAACAAAGAGAACCTGTTCTTTAAATCCACTGTCATGTCCATTTACTTGTTTGCCGAGTGAGAGAATGGCTTGTTTAGAAAGGACCATTGCAGAATATAAACCTCCCTAAAACACAATAGTAACTTGGCATTTCTGAGGATGCGTTAATGTTAATGTGTGTATGTTTGGTGAGTAAGAGTCACAATGGATGTCAAAAAAAGGGGAACAAACACATACCACCAAAGAAGGTGTTTGCAGAGATTATCTTAGGGACCAATGGACAAATAAATTACTTGTTTGACCAGAAAAAAAGAGTTGACATATTTGAAAGATTTTCTGTGTTTACAGTAGTAAATGCAATGAGCTATCCACTTGGTCAGCAACACTTTTCACATGCACCAAAAAGTGCAAGATATTGTTTCAAGAAGTAATTTTTTCAAGGGCTACATGATTTTTAGGTAATGTAGGTAATTAGAAGACTCTGGACGGCCGCACTCCAAAACAAATTTTTTTTTCGCAGTTTCATTTTTCACTTTTACACATTTTCTTTGTTTCTTTAAAATATATGCATATACCTTTCCTCATCAAATAGATGTTGAGCAAGGTTTTGGTTTTGCAAAACAAAGATTTTCTTGTTTGACACTGAGAGCCTCTATCACTTGTTAAATACAATCAGGTGGGCTAGTAACCAGGTGATGTATTCACTGTTTAATTGAATCATTGCTTGGCTCCGCCCCCTGTCAAATTGCCATACCATATTTATTTGTTGCTTGCCCTCATGTTTGTCAGCTATGAATAAGCTCTCTGCAGTGTGAAACGCGTCAGCTGTTGTCGCTTCTTGCTGTGATGTTATTTGTAGTGTTCCTGTGTTTTTTTTTGAATAAAGGCACTGATCTTGTTTTGGAGTGCGGCCATCCAGAGTCTTCTAATTACCTACATTGTCTGCATGCTGTGCTCCGCACCCAGATCTCTCTGCCTGGAGAAGCTATTTTTGTGTTCTCTGGATTTGCCTAGAGCGGTGGTGTTTCTCTTACATGATTTTTAGGTAGTTTCCAGTAGAAAGCTTGTAATTAGGGTTGATCGAACCCAAACTGTATGTTTTTAAAAAGCTGCAGGGCAGCCAATCAACATTCGTTTAACTCGTGTGCACTTAGAAGCCATCACAGCCATGCCTACTAATGGCATGGCTGTGATTGGCCAGTGCAGCATGTGACCCGGCCTCTATATAAGCTAGAAGCACATAGCACACACGTCACTCTGCTTTAGATAGTGTAGGGAAAGGTTGCTGCTGCTGTTTGAAGGAGAGAATTAGATAGGAGTCCTGATTCAGAAATCAAATTACTCAGCGATCTACCTTGATTTTCTTGCGTGGGTGCAGTGCACAAACTTTTTACACTGCCCTGAGCCCAGTGCCAGAGAAAAGATAGATAGTGTAGGAAAAGGTTGCTGCTGCTGCTTTGAGGGAGTGAATTAGATAGGAGTCCTGATTCAGAAATCTAATTTCTCAGCGATCTACCTTGATTTTCTTGTGTAGGTGCAGTGCACAATCTTTTTACACTGCCCTGAGCCCAGTGCCAGAGAAAAGATAACTTTGTCTGTTAGTTAGGTTGGCGTCGGCGGGCATTTTATGCAAGCTCAGTGCACCAGCACTGCATATGTTACTGTGAGATACACCCTTTAGATACTGTTGGTCTATTCTGCTATTCTAAAAGCACCCATTTAGGGCAAAAAAAAATATTTTACAGTGTTTGCTGCATATCTGTACGTGTGAGATCCACACTTTAGATACTGTTCTTCTATTGTGCTATTCAAAAAACACCCATTTAGGGCAAGATCCTAAATTTGGGAAATATGAAGAGAACATCAAAAAAGGGACGTAGCCCCGGTTGTGGTGCTGCTGGTGGAGCTCCTGTTGCAGGGAGAGGACGTGGTCGATCTGTGCCAGCTACACGCACAAGTGAAACACCTTCCTCAGGTGCGAGCAGGCGACAGAGCCTGCAGTGGTATTTGGTCGGGCCTAATGCGGCTGTACGAATGTTGAGGCCAGGACAAGTACAGGCGATAGTTGATTGGGTTACTGACAGTGCATCCGATGTCCATCAGTCTTTCACCTCACCCCCTTGCAAATCAGCCAAGCAGTTTGAGCCCCAAATCATGCAGCAGTCTCTTCTGCTTTTTGATGACTCTGTTAGCAGGGTTTCCCAGGGCCATCCACCTAGCCCTGCCCCAGAAGTGGAAGAGATTGTGTACACTGATGCCCAACCACTTATGTTTCAAGATGAGTACATGGGAGGACCATCGCAGCACGTCTCGGATGATGACGAAACACAGGTGCCAACTGCTGCTGCTTTCGCAATTGTGCAGACCGCTAAGGAGGGTAGGGGTGAAGACTGGGTGGAAGATGATGTGGAGCACGATGATGTCCTCGACCCCACATGGCATCAACGTCATGCAGGTGACCAGTGTTGTTCGGAGGAAGAGGCAGTGGTCGCACAGAGCCACCAGCACAGCAGAGAGGGAGCAGGGTGCAAAAGTGGAGTGTCCGTCCCCTAGACAGTACGCCTGCTACTGCCCAATGGAGGCCCGCTAATTGCATATCCCTGACATAGAGCATACCATAGATGCAGCTACAATCTTATAAATACAGCCATAATCTTATAAAAACAGCCATCTACTGGTTGAAGAATATATCTCTACTAAATACTTATATACAGTAGTTGTTGCACAAAATACAATTCTGTAGTCCAACACTAACGTACAGTGATTTTGGACTAAAGGCCACCTCTCCTCCTTCTCTATTATCTCTGTAAAATACAAAATGTATGAAAGGGAGAATCAAACAACATAAGTGAGACTTATCTGTAATGGAATCTGCAGCAAAGTGAAAATTGTGGGTGATTTTTTGATCACTTATTTGGAAGAGGCAACAATTGGTAATTACACATTTCTAAGTGGGAAATTCTGTGTAAGTCATGTTAGTACTTTCTGGTTTCCATGAAAAATATAGACATAGGTGGAATTTCAGAACTTCAAAACTCTATACACAAAGAGCTTAGAGAATTGCTCACCATTACCCCAGGTTGACTCTCTACTGTTAAAGTGGAGTTCCACTGATATATTTAATATATATATATATTTTTTTAAAGCCATCTGCTGTTATCATCCTAATGTAATGCAGCATACACTATTCTCATCAATTGCACCACTATCTTTATTATTTTATTTTAAAAACTAACCTTAGATTTCTGTCTTGAGCATTTCCATCTTGCTAGTGGGCATGTGAAGCACACTAGGATAGTCTTCCGGGATACGGTGCTGCTGTATAACCAGCATGCACCGCCTGTTCTCGCGCATGTGCAGTAAGGATGTCTAGCAGCGCAGGAAACATCTCAGGTTGAGCGTCACCGTGCCTGTCCCGTTGTGATGGCAACGAAGATAGGCTTTGTTCCCTTTTTAAAAATGGCTCTGTGATCCGCCTTAAATCATGTCATTTCCTGTCAGGAAATAACACGATTTTTGGACACACTCCTGCCCACTGACCCCTGGGAAATGATGACTCGCATTTCCCAGGAGCACAGGTGAGGGAGGAAGTGATGCGAAGTGTTGCAGAGCCGGAAGTGGCAGATTAGGAGCCACCACCTAGCAACAGGGCACTTCTGGTAAGTAAAACATTTTTCTTCTATCCAAATGTTTTTTATTATTAATAGAGGACTGTGAAAATGTAAAAATATTTTCCAGGGTCGAACTCCAATTTAATTGCCTGCAGGCATTATGTTGTGATGACCCTGGTCCGAGAACCCTGGTTTTGAGTCCAGGAATTTTAAATTGAAACCCAAAACTGTACACAGGAGTGATTGTGAACTAAAAGCACAATTATAGAAGACTTAGTAAACTCTTCTCCACTTATCACCATGATGTAAATGAACCTGTAAGCACTAAATACTTCTAGGTTCATGATCTAGTCTCATGAGCAAGAAAATCTCCCATGTTTCTTTCCATATGCATTACACAGAGAAGACATTAGAGGTCTTTTTAGACCAATTTGGTCTCAGCTGTGGTGACTTCTCGCCACCCATGGGGGGACCCTGCTGCTTGGGCTTCAACCTCTTGCAATGGTCACTGCATAGAAAAAGTAATAAGAATGTTTGAAAAAAACTAATTTTTTATTATATTGTGATCATGAAATAATTCTGGTATTTTCAAAATTGTTTTTGTGAATACTATATACAATAGGTAGAAATGTGTCTTACAAAATATCTTCTATACAAATGGCACTCCATACTGGACATGCTAACTATCCCATGTGATAGGTGGGAGGATCTTATGATTCCCATTTAGCATTGGGTATGAGATATATGAGTCAGGCTACAGGTAGTAGATGATTTGGCTCTAATGAAAAGGGGACTTCCCTTGAAATGCATCAGCCGCGGTAGACCTGGTTGGCTTCTTCCCATTAAGAAGAGTATGTGCAGCAGATCTTATGTTCCTGACTTTGGAATATATTGATGGGCTTATTAACACATTTGTTTGTGAATAATATTGGCTTTCTGTTTATTAATAAATGGTATATTAAGGTAATGCACTAGCCTGGGGAGTCCCCATTTTTGTTATTTCAGAAATATCCCAATGGGTCTGTCTTTCACTTACATCTTACAAGTTCTTACATCTTACTTACAAGGTCTAATCATTAGCTGCTTCTATGCTGCTGGGATAAACAAATAAGTCATGGACACCTGAAACGCATGTTTATTTTCCTAATGGTCCATTCTCCCTGTCTCGTTCCATAACAAAAAAAGTTTTTTCCTTTACACAACGGCAGCATGACAAAGAAGATCCTGGAAACTGCTTCAGTCCAAACACCTGTTGGCAGAAGGGCAAACACTGGGCTATTTGCTTGGACAACTAACAAATAAGTTTGTCTACTCATGGGTAGCTTGTCTACATGTGCTGGGTGGTTCCCTGACCAGATAACATAGGATCCCAGTAAACAAAGAGAACCTGTTCTTTAAATCCACCCATTTACTTGTTTGCCGAGTGAGAGAATGGCTTGTTTAGAAAGGACCATTGCAGAATATAAACCCCCCTAAACACAATAGTAACTTGGCATTTCTGAGGATGCATTAGGTTAACGTGTGTATGTTTGGTGAGTAAGAGTCACAATGGATGTCAATAAAAAAGGGGAACAAACACATACCACCAAAGAAGGTGTTTGCAGAGATTACCTTAGAGACTAATGGACAAATAAATTACTTATTTGACCAGAAAAAAAAGAGTTGACATATTTGAAATGTTTTCTGTGTTTACAGTAGTAAATGCAATGAGCTATCCACTTGGTCAGCAACGCTTTTCACATGCACCAAAAAGTGCAAGATATTGTTTCAAGAAGTAATTTTGTCAAGGGGTACATGATTTTTAGGTAGTTTCCAGTAGAAAGTTTGTAATTGATACCTTCCTGACATAAGGATTAAAGTGGGATTCATTAATTTGGCATCATCCACTTTAACTATTTTGCAGGATTTAGTAAAGAATATGATTGGAAGTTGATCGTCCCATTGTTTTAGCAAAATTAATGTACCAACATCCCTAAAGTAAGATATAAGAAAAGCATGGAGATGTGGGATTTTACGGGTACCTTATGAAAACATTTTCTTTTTTAGAGCAAAATACTCTGATACAAAAGTTTAAATGTGAAAAACATATTTTATTAAGACAAATAAGAAAAGGTATTTATAAAAAATGAACAGATATGCAAAGATCTATTGTCTAAGGTTTATACACCTATTCCTATTATCGACATAGAGTTTACAGAGTTCATTGATGCGTGGTCACGTATTCAACAAGCTTCAACAAGCTTCTACATGTTTCGCCTATACAGGCTTCATCAGGAAGGTTGACATGAGCACATAGAATTAAGAAATTTTTTGTAAAGGATGACTTCATTCACATATGGAACCTTAGGTGTATAGCAAAAGAAAAACAAGAATTTTTAGAAAATTGCATTAATTTCCAAACAAACAGAGAGGTACTTAGTTAAATTTTTTTAAATACTGTATGGAGACACAAAAATATGACATGTCCACCTGTTCCGAATAAAAATAAACCACCCCCACCCACATTCAAAACCTCAAAACCACACATGAGAAGTCCCCTAAATACCCCATATTGTCAAAGGATAGTGAAAGACGGCCCTACCTCTCATATCGGATCCAGTCCAAGAATATCCTCAGAGGGGTCTCACAGGGGACTAGTCAGATTCAAAACAGTCTCACATGCAAAACACACACACGGATCCTACTGAGACGACGGGTGAATCACAGGGAGGGAGATATGGGGCTCAGTAAGGTACAGATGTCACGTTGGTTTTATTGAAAGCAATGGTCTAGTGAAGAAATAGCGTAGATAGTTATATTGTATTGATATTTAAAGAGAGAAAAAACACGAATTATTTAGCCGAAAAAAATCCATTTCATAAATTTAATGCTTACCATTTCTAACGTATCCATAATAGTATGGTTAGAAGGCTGACTGAGAGCTCGGATAAATAGAGGTGGAGGATATTCAGGCCCACTATCTATAATATTTGCAAAAGACACATATTGGAATAAACTAGTTTGGAAAAATGATAGGGCTAATGTAGAGTGATATCTTTTGTACAGCATGTATCATCGATTGGTTTTAAATTATAATGGGACATCACTGCTTACCTATGTTGTTATATCTTGCATAAAAAAGAAAGGGGGCAAGTCAGACATTTCAGTGTCCTAACCATGCAGAGACTTATGGTGTAGATGTATGGGATGTACTGCCCAAACTCTGCTTCCAGTGAGCTTTTGTCCTACAAAAGGATTTTGAGATAGTCATATTCTAAGGAAGCAAGTAAGACTGAAGTAGAAATTATACAATTTTAAAGGGCGGGATGTAAGGGTGAATATCACTATTTACCTTAGTCTTGTAACTCTGATCCTTCCGAGCTCCCGCACATCTTACCTGGGATGTGCGCTTTATAAAGCCCTCCCCATGGCGCCAAAACGGCGTGGGCGTCTGACGTCACACCGCCGTTTTGGCGCCAAGCGGACAAAGGGGGAGGGACCCGCGCCGCGAGCAGCCGCTACCGGAAATGACGTACCGGAAGTGCGGCTTCGAGTGACATGCTGTGCGGACAATCCCTCGGAAGTGAGACCGAAGGGCCCACACAGCAATATGTCACAAGGATACCGGCATATACAGCTCATTCGCGGCTATGGGGAGCCTCAAGGTGGATGCATGGTTGGAGTGCCATACACAACCTCCCATGAAGAGGGAAGGAAGCGGGGAACTCCACCATGCATCCTTGGGTGTCCATGTGATCACCCATATATGTATCATCCCAATAGGAGCGTTTATCAAACCATTCAACCACTCACTCACAAAATTTATCCCCCGGTGTTATTTGACATATTAAATGTGTCTACCAATTTTTTAATTTATATACATACAAGTATTGTTCGTATCAATTTCATGAATAACCAAAAAATAATAACGAAAAAAACGAAAAAATTAAAATAAGGAAAATATAAAAATACAAAACAATAATACATGATATTAATTATAGGCGTATACATGTGTGTACAGATCAAGTTCCATCTAACTTGCCCCATCGTGAAATGGCTGGACCCAGTGAGATCCCCGGGCCAAAGAGGGAAGCGAGGGGTAAAAAAGGGGATGGGAAGCAAGAGTGGGGAGAAAAAAAAAAAGAAAAAAAAAAAAAGGGAAGAAAAAGGAAAAGGGCGAAGAGGAATTTAATGGTGTATGGTGAGTTGTGATGTGGCATGGTGACACCCCTGAGAGAGCACATCACGGCTGGGTCATTGGGCATATCACCAAAGGCAGATCAGGACAAACCGTCGGTGGTGACACCAATGAAGCAGATGTCCCACATCAAAGAAAGGGCTTAAAACTGATCCCTTCATTTAATCCTGGATAGCGTGTCGCTTTTAGTAGGTATATCCAGCGACTTTCTAGCTGTAATAGTCTATTGTCTATATCGCCACCACGTTCATGTTGTGGCAAATGTTCCAAACTGAAAAAACCTATAAATTTTAAATCAAATTTGTGGTATAGTCCCACATGCCGACTTATAGGTGTTTCCATTTTTCGTTTCTGTATGAGGGATACATGATCTCTAATGCGACAGAATAATGGTCTTTTGGTCTTCCCTATATGAAAGGCTCCACATAGGCACTTCATTAGGTAGACTGAACCAATTGATAAACAATTCGTTCTGTGTTTAGGGGTCCAAGTTTCATTATTGGGAAGCAGAATGTTTTTGCCCTCTAAGATATATGGGCAAAAATTGCATTTGCCACATGGGTATGTTCCAGCGGTGCTGCGTTTTTCTACCGATGGCTTCTTGTAGTGGCTTGTTACAAGTTTGTCTTTGATAGATTGGGAACGTTTAAATGTTATCTCAGGAAATGGTTTAATGAACTTAGAAACTTTTGCATCAGCAGTTAAGAGATACCAGTATTTATTGTAGATGCTGCATATCTTACCATGTTGTCTGTTATATTTTGTAATTATTCTAGTTGAAGTAGAGGTCTTTTCCCTTCTGGGTTTGTAGAGTAATGTAGCTCGATCCTGGAGTTTTACCCTATTGAATGCTTTTCTTAGACACGTCTTACTGTATCCTCTTGCTAGCAGGCGATCTCGTAAGAGATTAGCCTCTTTTTGAAAGTCCTTAGTATCCGTGCAATTTCTTTTCAATCTTAGAAATTGACTATATGGGATGCTCTTAATAAGTTGCTGAGGGTGTGAGCTGTTGGCATGCAGTAAGCTGTTACCTGCCGAAGGTTTCCTATAAAGGGTGGAGCTCAATGTTCCTTGGTCGTTTACATAAATTTCTACATCCAAAAATGTAATTCTTGATTTATTCATAGTGTGAGTAAATTTGAGATTATTTTCGGCTAAATAATTAGTGTTTTTTCTCTCTTTAAATATCAATACAATATAACTATCTACGCTATTTCTTCACTAGACCATTGCTTTCAATAACACCAACGTGACATCTGTACCTTACTGAGCCCCATATCTCCCTCCCTGTGATTCACCCGTCGTCTCAGTAGGATCCGTGTGTGTGTTTTGCATGTGAGACTGTTTTGAATCTGACTAGTCCCCTGTGAGACCCCTCTGAGGATATTCTTGGACTGGATCCGATATGAGAGGTAGGGATATGTTTTTCACATTTAAAGTATAATTTAGAGTATTTTGCTCTAAAAAAGGAAATGTTTTCATAAGGTACCCGTAAAATCCCACATCTCCATCCTTTTCTTATATCCTATTTTGCAGGATTATGGCAGTTACATATAGCCAGAATGATCCCACTTGGGAGAAATATGACCAGTAATAATACCTTAGCCCCTCCAGCACAGGTATTCTATACTGAATTAATGATAAGTCAATTTGTCCTTATATCTTAATTCTCTTATATCTTCAGGGTTTTCAGTTTATAGATCTCGTCTTCATTGGAGGAATTATTGTTAGAAAGTCTGTAAATAGCCCTACAGAACAAACAGTGCTCAGTCCACATGGGTTTTGCTGCTTAACTGCAGACAGGAAACAGGAAAGTTTATGGTGTTGCTGTATAACCAGCATGCACCGCTTGTTCTCGCGCATGCGCAGTAAGGACATCTAGCAGCGCAGGAAACTTCTCAGGTTTCCATCACAACGAGCGTCGTCGTCGGAAGTGCCCGCCCCGTTGTGATGGCAACGAAGATAGGCTTTGTTCCATTTTTAAAAATGGCTCTGTGATCCACCTTAAATGTCGGGAAATAACGTGATTTTTGGAGACACTCCTGCCCACTGACTCCTGGGAAATGATGACTCGCATTTCCCAGGAGCACAGGTGAGGGGGGAAGTGATACGAAGTGCCGCGGAGCCGGAAGTGGCAGATTAGGAGCCACCACCTAGCAACAGGGCACTTCTGGTAAGTAAAACATTTTTTTTTTCTATCCAAATGTTTTTTTATTACAAATAGAGGACTGTGAAAATGTAAAAATATTTTTCAGGGTGGAACGCCGCTTTAATTGCCTGCAGGCATAATGTTGTGATGACCATGGTCCGAGGACCCTGGTCTCGAGTCCAGGAATTTTAAATTGAAACCCAAAACTGTACACAGGAGTGATTGTGAACTAAAAGCACAATTATAGAAGACTTGGTAAACTCTTCTCCACCTATCACTATGATGTAAATAAATCTGTAAGCACTAACTACTTCCAGGTTCATGATCTAGTCTCATGAGCAAGAAAATCTCCTATTTTTCCATATGCATTACACAGAGAAGACATTAGAGGTCTTTTTAGACCAATTTGGCCTCAGCTGTGGTGACTTCTCGCCACCCATGGGGGGACCCTGCTGCATGGGGTTCAACCTCTTGCAATGGTCACTGCATAGAAAGAGTAATAAGAATGTTTGAAAAAAAACACACATATATATATATATATATATATATATATATATAGTTACATACAAGAAATGTAGCCCCTGGTTGACATAAGGCAAAGAAACAGATTCATCTGACCTTCCTCCACCCTAATAGCTCCTATGATATTGAACCTATGCTACCGAATAAGTGAATAAGTGCCAAGTTGTGACTCGGCACTTGCAGAGGACCAATGGCTAGTTTCCCTGAATCATGTGACAGCTCTGAGCCAATTACCAAGCATGAGTATTGTCACATAAACCAAATACTGGGGGTCCCCGAGTTACGAACTCGTTAGGGACTGCCCGCCTGTACGGAAGTCGGAAATGTTCGTAAGTCGGCCGTGCATGCGCAGACCGACAAATACGGAGATTTCCGGACATTTCCGATGTTCCGTCTAATGCCGTTCTGCGCATGCGTGGCAAATTACGGACATTTCCTGCATTTTCCGAGGCTCCGTATGGCCGTGCATGCGCAGAACGGCCGAAAGACGGCGAAAAACAGCAAAAAATGGCGGAGGGTCCCCGCAGCGCCATGTTCGTAAGTAGGGGTTGTTCGTAGGTCGGGCGTTCGTAAGTCGGGGACCCCCTGTAGCGGGGGGAGTCCAGGTAAGATGAGTATGTGCAGTTTGAAAAGTTAAATAAATCTGTGACTTTGCACTACATGAACAGAGAACTGGTTTACTTTAAGAAATAATTTTAGGAGCACCATTATAGCATAATTCAGGTTTTCAGAGTTATTTGCAAATTTGCCTGGCTTCATCATGTTTTGCAAGAGCAAACTATTTTAAGTGTAGACATATTTGTTATTTATTAACCTAACAGTTTTATTTTTTAAATTTAGTTGAATTTTAAATATTATATTGTGGTTGTGTATGCGTGAATAGTAATTTTTATTGCATTTTGTAATAACATTAGTAGGCAAATCACGAAATGTACTACATCAAGGATATTATCATTTAATTTATCGCTTCTCTGCTTTCAGAAAATATGATTTGGCAGGGCTTCAATCGGTAATGCGGTTTTCAATGGTACGCTTGACAAATGGAACAATTGGCTCAGCAATGGTGTAAAAAGTAATACCACTTATGGATTTTCAAATGTCATGAAAATAAAGTTAGAATAACAGACTCAAGATAAGCTAATAAAAAGAAAAAGTGAGATACAGTAAATTCCAGATGTGAGGTGACCTTCACATTACTGGTCTGCTGAGCAATGGGCAGTGAAGGTTCTTTCCAGCCATGTAATCTCATGATGATTAACACAGATTCATTTAGATCACTGACATCTCTTTTATAGAAATTAGATTCAGTTTCGCCATGAGAATACAAAGACACAGAGGTTCATTACTCTTAATTATGAGTTAATTGTGTGTTTCTCTGGAGTTTCCCCTAAATAGTACTCTTGGTTCTTACATAGGCTAAATTTGTGTATATTGATTAACCTCCCTGGCGGTATGATTCTGTCTGGAATTTTGTACCAAAAGTGGTACAATTATTTTGCATGGAAATTTGGCGTTTTATATTGTAGGCATGCAATTCTTACGAATAACTCACTTAAATCTGTCCAAACCAGAGTCTAGTAGACATCCCAGGTATGATAAAGTTTGAAACACAAAATCATAAATTATAATATAATAAAAATATATATAAAAATTATTCAATAATGTAATCAAATCAAAAACACTGAATTTTGCTCAGTTGCAGAATTGTCGCTGTCATTAAATTTAGTGTTTGATGATGAATTGTGATTCTAATTTATTATCGTTTTTTTCTAGCTGGTCTAAAACCACTTTTGACATAAAGGGACACTTTTTGGTTGCTATGGACAATCTCCAGTTTCCAGGCAGAAAAAAATCTATTTATTATATAAAATGACATGCAGAGCACTGGGCAGACCACTAGGGACAAAGGGGATGAGTAATTTTTTTTATACAGTACTGTAATCTGTAAGATTACAGTACTGTATGTGTATTGTGTTTTTTAACTTTTTTGAATTTGGCGCCGATCTCCGCTCCCGTGCGTCGTAACGTTGCAAGGGAACTGAGATCAGCGGCACTCGAGCAGACAGTTCGCTCACACAGCGGGGAGACATTGCAAGATCCAGGGGACAAGGTAAGTAACCTGATGATGCAAACTGGATTCCCCACTAAGTGTTTACAACAGGCAAATTGGACTCTGTAGTAGAGTCATTCCAACCTGATAAGATTGTATTTTGCCTATTGTTGACGGTTAATGTGGTGATTACAGCAATGGATTAGCACGACTGTCGTTCAATCCCATCCGTGGTGTTTGTCGCCAAGGCACACTCTTTGGACTCTAAAGTCTTCACAAATTCATATTTTCTTTACTTTTGTAGCCAAGTCCCGGGCCTCCCCAGGCCTAATGGTGACCTCCAGACACCCTTCTGTGTAGAGTGGGTTTACGAGGCATGGTGGGTAGACATGTGCATTCGTTTTCGTCCGAATGCATTTTCGTCCGAATTTCAGGTACTTTCGTTATCGTTTTAACAAACGATAACGAAAGTGCAGAATCCGAAAAACAAAAGATCCGACATAAACAAATGCTTTATTTTCGTTATAACAACAGTTCGATATAGATAGGAGATTCGACGCTGACAATAACAATCTGTGTCCATTGAACATGTGGTCGAATGTGCCTAAACTTAACTCTATTAGTCCAAGATTATTCTACATAGAGAGAAAAGATTAGACGTAGAAAGGAAAGATTCGACGTAGAAAGGAAAGATTCGACGTAGAAAGGAAAGATTCGACGTAGAAAGGAAAAATTTGACGTAGAGAGGAAAGATTGCTGCTGGAATTGGGTGGAATTGCAGCTAAACTATACAGAGTCATACAGTTTAGCTGCTCCGTCGAATCTTCTTTGAACATTCGACAGACACCATAAGCCTTCAATGACAGATTCGACCTTAAGTCATTGGAATTTTCGGACGAATGCAATTTTTAACGAAAAACAAAATAAATAAAAACGAATTTCTGGAGTAACTAAATAAATTTATTTTTCGGACGAAAACGAAATTCCGAAACGAAATATTTCAGTGTGCACATGTCTAATGGTGGGTGCAATGTAAGGTACATTAATGAGCGCCAAACACTTCTTGAATGCAAAGAGATTTATCATCTCTTGAACAGAACTGTGGGAGAGAGGGTTTAGGGCCAGGACACCCTTAAGTGGTTGCAATGTTAATTGGCAGACTCCAAGACTTCTATAGGTAGACAGCCATGCAGGGATAGGCACCCAGCCAGATGCCCCATCTGCATGTGTAGACACGCTGTGTCCTATGGCAACAATCTTGAACAGTTTCTAACAAAGGTTGCAATGAACTCTTTTACCTCCAAAATCTCCTTTTTCTACCTTCACTCAACTGAGCTCCCAGTCTATTACTTAGACTTGCTGATCTACTGCCACTGGATCTCCTGAGCTCTTCCAATCCTCTCACTGAGTATCTTCCTCAAGCGCCACCCCTGCGTCCCTGCTGGGTCCCTAGCTTGGCACCCACAGATACTCCTCAAGCGTCACCCCACTGGCCTGCTCAGTCCCTGGCTTGGCACACAAGACTGCTCTGCAAGTGTCACCTCAACTGACTGGGTCCTTGGCTTGACACCTGCCAATACATAGAGTTGAATTTAATTTTGTGACACTTCATTGAGGTAAAAAAAAAAAAGAAACAGCACCCCTACACAATTAACACCAGCAGGCCTAACTTTGTGCCTGCTGGTGTAACTGAGGCCTACCTTACTTTAATCCTTTGTTGAATTTCTATGCAGCCTCTTTCAGCCACGTCCTGCACTTGCTTTAGTTTCAGCTGCACACAATTGCTCTACACCAGTATGGTGGTGGACCATGACTGCACAGTGTGTTTCGGCATGGCCACCAGTGGTCTCCACAGGAGACAGGAAGAAAATGCAGGAGCATAACTGGAAGACAGTAGTCACCCCATTACAGGAAGAACCTGGACACAGACCTTCATGGCAGATCGACAACTATTCTTTAAGACTCCATTCACACCTAAGCGTAGTGCATCTGACAGCTGCTACAGCATGTTTTTTTTTAGCTTTTTTTGTTTTGTTTAGTTGAGCATTTTCAAAGCAACACCATTCATTTTATAGGGCCTCCCTCCACACCAAAAGAAGCTCATGTACCAAATATTGGCACAGAGCCAGGAGCGCGACTTGTCGCTCAACAACCATGGCAAAATCGCACTGGGTTTGGGGTGCCATTAAGAAATAATCATTATTGTGGGCAGAATCGTGGCAATTCCGCCCGTGATCCAGAATGCTCAGGTGTGAATGGAGTCTTAAATAATAGTTGTTTATCTACCTTGAATGTCTTTGTCCAGGTTCTTCCTGTTATGGGGTGACTTCTGTCTTCCAGTTATGCTTCTGCATTGTCTTTCTGTCTCCTGTGGAGACCACTGGTGGCCATGCCGAATTTAAAAAAAGGGTGAAAGAGACTACTGAAATTACATTTCAGCTTATATTAGATTTTAGTGAATAGGTCTAAATCTACTTTAAATATTGAATCAAGTCTTTGTTTTGGGTAATGAGAGAGTTGATAGCATTTTAAAACTTCAAGTTAACATTAAAAGTAACACAGGAAATGTAGTGACTTGTGTGTTCACTTACATTTCTCTCTTCAAGTTCATATTAAGTACCCACAAGAGACCGGCATCAGTAATGGGCTCAGATGGCCTTTTGCCCCCTTCCAATTTTGCATTTCCTTGTAATCAATATTTGCCTGGATTCTTGGACATTTTCAGTCCCCTTTAAACTGTAGAGTTTACAACATGAGCTACAGATACTGCTGAAACTAAAGCTTACATATATATATATATCTATATGTATATATCTATCTATATATATATATATATATATATATATATATATGGCAGTGGAGGGGGGTGCGACAAGCGGAGCTTCCCCATTTGGGTTGAGCCCCGCTTTAACTTTAAAAGAGAAAGCAGTGTCACCCATCTGGTTCAACTGCCTGGTAGAGACATATGAATCACAAATGTGGCTGGACAGAGTTACACATCATTTGCCAAATAGCACAGAAACCCTTGTTTAAAAAACAAAAAAACAAAAAAACAAACATGTCATACTTACCTCCACTGTCCAGTTCATTTTGCACAGAGTGGCCCCGATCATCCTCTTTTGGGGTCCCTCAGCGGCGCTGGTGGCTCCTCCCCGCATTGAATGTCCACCTTGGAGAAGCGCTTTCCTTGGTGGATACCCGTGCGGGGCACGCTCCCGAGTCCCGCATCTGTGTCCATTTGCACAGAATGCAGGACTCGACCCCGCTCCTGGTGCCCCGTCATTGGATTTGATTGACAGCAGCGGGAGCCAATGGCTGCACTGCTATCAATCTATTCAATCAGGACGCGAGACACCAGGTAGAGCTGGTGTGCTCGGTCCTGGCCGGAGAAAGATCGGGGTCAGGTAAGTAAAACGGGGGCTTGTGGGGGCACCACAGAAGGTTTTTCACCCTAATGCATTATAACCCCTTTAATAAATCCTTAGATGTATTTCTTTAAGGCTGAATTCCAGGCACAGCTTTCATTCAAATACCTTCCTCAATGTCCACAACTCATAAACATCCAGTCTGTGTGCCCTAAACACCTTTGCAAACTTAGTAGTTGCCTTGTATAGCAGTAGCAGTGACTTCCCGACCAGGTTGTACACATCCTGTGAAGGAAGCAGAGCTGTGGGTGGGGCCCAACAGGCATCACCTACTATAGGCTGCCTGCCCAAAACTACCGGAGGGGGGGGCGGAGTCAAGACCAGCCACCCTGCACAAGGAGATAGAACAGTGACCAGTCTTTATTACAGGAAGCTCCTGCACAAAGGCATACATTCACATTGGAATACTGTATCTACAAATCTGGGAGAAATACACAAAGCACACCAAGATACAAGTAAAACTACACACATCTCTTGTATTTATATATGCTGGAGTTCAGCTTTAAAGTCCAAAGACATCAGAGGTCATATATGAAACTAGAAATTCTGACCACAGACAGTTTTTTTTGGTGATTCAATGCTTACATTGGCCCTCAGTGCCGATGTCTTTGTTCCTGGTAGAGCACTCCGTTCCCAGCAGCAGGAGCTGTTGAGAAAGCCTTAAAAACAGAAAATGCTCCCAGACTTATCTGATTCTCCACGCATTATCTGCACAGCTCTTCCCGGTTAAGGTCAGAAAGGAGTGACAGATGAGAAACTTCCTAATGTATTGCTGTTTTATTTTAATATTCTTTTACATGAGCTCATAGGAATCCCCACCAGAATTGCAAATAGTTTTAAGCAGGAGGATTTTAGCCACAGTCCGTTTCATTTTTCCATTAGATGTAAACTGAAATAATCTGCCCCAAAATGTTTCTAATTACATAACTCAGCTATGGCTGCTTTTTAAAGAAAACAAACTTTAAGACTTGTGCACCTTTTGTTTTGAAAGACCTGGAATGCATTTAGCTAATTTAACTACTTTTAGCCGGCCATGAATCACATGATCCACTGTGAGTGTCAATTACAGTGATCACATGATTGAGAAGCTTGCCTCTCGTATCAAGGACTGCTTAAAGGGCTGGCGGGAGCCACCGGTAAGGGGTTAAACTGAGAGTTTAATTACGCTTTAACTACTTCATTACTGCGCTATAGCAGAAAGATGGCTACAGCGCAGCTCTCTCTTTGTGGGAGGGTGTTTACCATGCGGCCCTTTACCATGTGATCAGCTGTGTCCAATCAAAGCTAATCACATTTAAACAAACTTAATGGGTGCTGGTGAGGCTGCATTGATGTGCGCTGGTGAGGCTGCATTTGATGGGTGCTGGTGAGGCTGCTTTTGATGGGCGCTAGTGAAGCTGCATTGATGGGTGCTGGTGAGGCTGCATTGATGGGTGCTGGTGAGGCTGCATTGATGGGCGCTGGTGAGGCTGCATTGATGGGCGCTGGTGAGGCTGCATTGATGGGCACTTGTGAGGCTGCTTTTGATGGGCGCTGGTGAGGCCGCATTTGATGGGCGCTAATGGGCACTTCATTAAAAAGGTGGGGTATACATGGGCAGGGCAAAGGGGGTGTAGTCAGGGGTGGAGCAAGGGGGGGCGGCAAAATGAGGTTTCGCCTAGGGTGTTAAAAATCCTTGCACCAGCACTGACAGTGCCTCCTGGCGATCACGTGACTCACAGTTCTCTCCTCCTCTCCTTCCCATCTCCCCGGCTGACATCAGTAGGTGAATCTCTGCCCAGCCCCCTGGAGCTCTCAGACAGGGAGAGGAGAGAGCTAAGGAGTCACATGATAGCCGGGAGGCGCTGTTAAAACAGGTAGAAATATGCTTTTTTTTATAAAGCACAGGCATCTAATAGGGGAGGATATAAGGATCACATAGTGGCTTAACAACCACTTTAAATACCACCAAAAGAAAGCTCTATCTGTCTAAAAAAATGATAAACATTTTAGATGGGTACAGTGTTGCATGACGCAATTGTTATTCAAAGTGTGACAGTGCTGAAAGCTGAAAATTGTGTTGGGCAGGAAAGGGGTAAAAATGGCAGGTATTGAAGTGGTTGCAATGTTTCTGTTTACTGTCATCCATATGCTAAAAGTGAAAGCTCGCTTTTGCTGAGGAAAAATATGATATTTTCTTTTATTTCGTTTTAGAGCGTAGGGAAGGGATAAAATCCTTATCAGGTAAATTTTTCTACTTGTAAAGGAAAAGTTATGGTGCACCAAGAATGGAGAACGCAATGATGACAAGTTTTTCTAGTCCCTTAAAGAGGGATTGCACCTGACATTTTTTTTTTTAAAAGCCAGCAGCTACAAATACTGCAGCTGCTGACTTTTAATAAATGGACACTTACCTCTTTCAGGGTCCAGCGATGTCGGCAGCAGAGGCCGATCAATCGCTCTAGGTGAGGAAATCAGGAAGTGAAGCGTTGCGGCTTCACTTCCCTGTTCCCTACTGCGCATGCGCCAGTCGCGCAGTGCAATGAGAATCGTCCGCGCTGTCTCTGGGGCCCATGTGTGTCCCAGCAGACAGCGCAGCGGGACAGGAAGAGGCATAGACTCCCGTGGGAGTCTATGCCCGGAAGTGGGTGTAAATACCTGTCTTAGACAGGTATCTGCACCCCCCTCCCCCGTGAAAGGTGCCAAATGTGACACCGGAGGGGGGAGGGTTCCAAAAAGCGGAAGTTCCACTTTAGGGTGGAATCCCGCTTTAATGTGAGTTGCCAATCACGTGAGAATAAATTCTTTGCATTAATACAACACTCAGATGGCGCTCCTTTTTTCTTTCTTTTTAATTTTTGCTACCTGTCTCCACATTGGAGGATTTACATTCACCTCTTTCCATAACTGGGAACTTGCTAAAATTGACCCAGTAATGCCTTGGTACTGCATTGGTACTGTTCCTCCCAGTGCACACCAACAACCGTTTGTTCAGCAAGACTGCTGATAACAATGAGCCTATAAAACATAGATATATACTTTACTAGGTGCTGATATCAATGGGAACAAATACACACAGACCGAACAGTTCACACGGCTGTCATTACATAGTTACATAGTTAGTCAGGTTGAAAAAAGTCCATCCAGTTCAACCACAAAAAAAAAAAGAAACTTTTACAAAGATAATGCAATAGACCTGAATCTTTGTCATATTGCCTGAAAAGTTTTTGCACTGAAGGCCAGCAAATGCCTCATTCTGTAATAGGACCCTATGAGTTCACATTATGGCAGAGTTAACCCCCCTGGCGGTAATCCCGAGTCTGGCTCGGGGTGGAACTTTAGTACCATAAGTGGTAACCCCCGAGCCAGACTCGGGCTCGCATTGCAGGATACAGGGAGACTTACTTACCTTGTCCCCTGGATCCTGCGATGTCTCCCCGCTGTGTGAGTGAGCTGTCTCCTCGCTCGATTCACATAGTGCCAAGTGCCGCTGATCTCCGTTCCCTGCGACGTTACGACGCACGGGAGCAGAGATCGGCGCCAAATTCAAAAAATGTAAAACACACAATACACATACAGTACTGTAATCTTACAGATTACAGTACTGTATAAAAAAATACACATCCCCTTCGTCCCTAGTGGTCTGTCCAGTGCCCTGCATGTCATATTATATAATATAAATTCTGCCTGGAAACTGGAGATTGTCCATAGCAACCAAAAAGTGTCCCTTTATGTCAAAAGTGGTTTTAGACCAGCTAGAAAACAGCGATAATAAATTAGAATCACAATTCATCATCAAACACTAAATCTAATGACAGCGACAATTCTGCAACTGAGCAAATTTCTGTGTTTTTGATTTGATTACATTATTGAATCATTTTTATACATATTTTTATTATATTATAATTTATGATTTTGTGTTTCAAACTTTATCATACCCGGGATGTCTACTAGACTCTGGTTTGGACAGATTTAAGTGAGTTATTCATAAGAATTGCAGGCCTACAATATAAAAACGCCAAATTTCCATGCAAAATAATTGTACCACTTTTGGTACAAAATTCCAGACATAATCATACCGCCAGGAAGGTTAATAGCTAAAACACACAGAAAATGTATCTGTCAGGAGAGACTCTCTGATTGTGTTGTGATGGCTTTCATTCGGAAATCAGGTAACCTAAGCTAAGGTGGAAGGCCAACGTTTGACTGTAACTGAATTACTTTTTTCAACCTGACTCTGTAGGATGGAGACCAAGCCATACCCATAATGTGCTCAACATAAAAAGCCCATCTGCACATTGTTGGCCTCCAAAGTACGGCCCGCGGGCCACATCCGGCCCGCTAGGACGTACTGTCCGGCCCGCAGCTGCAGTCATCAGACTCGCATCAGACTCACTGTGGGGACGGACTCTGCTCGAGTTGCGGGGCTTGCTCTGCCTTCTGACAGGTATTGAGGGTGTGCAGCGCAAGACTCGAGCGCCAACAAAGCCTGTGTTTGTTTCAGTGCAGACCTGCTGCACTTCCCAGCTCCTCCCCCCGCAATTAGAATCAGTGTAATATTTTGTTGTTTAACAGCGTGTCTGTGTAAAAGTGGGGCGGGACCCGGGAAGTGCAGTAGGTCTGCTCTAATGCCAGCCCTTCGGAGAAGCAATAAGCAGGTAATGAACCTGCTGATCTACGAATGTGCTGTGGACAAAACTGTGTGTGTGGGGCTGTGAAGGAGGACTCAAATGTAGGGGGCTCTGATGGGGGACACAAGTGGTGTGGAGGGGGGCTCTGATGGGGGACACATGTGGGGGGGGGGGCTCTGATGTGGGACACGTGTGGAGGGGGGCCCTGATGGGGGACACATGTGTGGGGGGGGTGCCCTGATGGGGGACACATGTGTGGGGGGGGCCCTGATGGGGGACACATGTGTGGAGGGGGGTGCTCTGATGGGGGACACATGTGTGTGGGGGGGGCCCTGATGGGGACACATGTGTGGAGGGGGGGGCTCTGATGGGGGACACATGTGTGGAGGGGGGGCTCTGATGGGGGACACATGTGTGGAGGGGGGCCCTGATGGGGGACACATGTGTGTGGGGGGGCCCTGATGGGGGACACATGTGTGGAGGGGGGCCCTGATGGGGGACATATGTGTGGGGGGTGCCCTGATGGGGGACACATGTGTGGTGGGGGGCCCTGATGGGGGAAACATGTGTGGGGGGGGGATCTGATGGGGGACACAAGTGTGGAGGGGGGCTCTGATGGGGGACACATGTGTGGAGGGGGGCCCTGATGGGGGACATATGTGTGGGGGGTGCCCTGATGGGGGACACATGTGTGTGGGGGGGGCCCTGATGGGGGACACATGTGTGGGGGGTGCCCTGATGGGGGACACATGTGTGGGGGGGGCCCTGATGGGGGACACATGTGTGGGGGGGCTCTGATGGGGGACACATGTGTGGGGGGTGCCCTGATGGGGGACACATGTGTGGGGGGGGCTCTGATGGGGGACACATGTGTGGAGGGGGGGCTCTGATGGGGGACACATGTGTGGAGGGGGGGCTCTGATGGGGGACACATGTGTGGAGGGGGTCTGATGGGGGACACATGTGTGTGGGGGGGCTCTGATGGGGGACACATGTGTGGAGGGGGGGCTCTGATGGGGGACACATGTGTGAGGGGGGGCTCTGATGGGGGACACATGTGTGGGGGGCTCTGATGGGGGGGGGGGCTCTGATGGGGGACACATGTGTGGAGGGGGGGCCCTGATGGGGGACACATGTGTGGAGGGGGGCCCTGATGGGGGACACATGTGTGGGGGGGGGCTCTGATGGGGGACACATGTGTGTGGGGGGGGGCTCTGATGGGGGACACATGTGTGGGGGGGGGCTCTGATGGGGGACACATGTGTGGAGGGGGGGCTCTGATGGGGGACACATGTGGGGGGCTCTGATGGGGGACACATGTGTTGGGGGGGGGCTCTGATGGGGGACACAAGTGTGGAGGGGGGGCTCTGATGGGGGACACATGTGTGGAGGGGGGGGGGCTCTGATGGGGGAAACATGTGTGGAGGGGGGCTCTGATGGGGGAAACATGTGTGGAGGGGGGCTCTGATGGGGGAAACATGTGTGGAGGGGGGGGGCTCTGATGGGGGAAACATGTGTGGAGGGGGGCTCTGATGGGGGAAACATGTGTGGAGGGGGGCTCTGATGGGGGAAACATGTGTGGGGGGGGGCTCTGATGGGGGAAACATGTGTGGGGGGGGGATCTGATGGGGGAAACATGTGTGGAGGGGGGCTCTGATGGGGGACACAAGTGTGGAGGGGGGGCTCTGATGGGGGAAACATGTGTGGAGGGGGGGCTCTGATGGGGGAAACATGTGTGGAGGGGGGGCTCTGATGGGGGAAACATGTGTGGAGGGGGGGGGGCTCTGATGGGGGAAACATGTGTGGAGGGGGGGGGGCTCTGATGGGGGAAACATGTGTGGAGGGGGGGCTCTGATGGGGGAAACATGTGTGGAGGGGGGGCTCTGATGGGGGAAACATGTGTGGAGGGGGGGCTCTGATGGGGGAAACATGTGTGGAGGGGGGGCTCTGATGGGGGAAACATGTGTGGAGGGGGGGCTCTGATGGGGGAAACATGTGTGGAGGGGGGGCTCTGATGGGGGAAACAGGTGTGGAGGGGGGCTCTGATGGGGGAAACATGTGTGGAGGGGGGCTCTGATGGGGGAAACATGCGTGGAGGGGGGCTCTGATGGGGGAAACATGTGTGGAGGGGGGGCTCTGATGGGGGAAACATGTGTGGAGGGGGGGCTCTGATGGGGGAAACATGTGTGGAGGGGGGCTCTGATGGGGGAAACATGTGTGGGGGGGGGGGGGCTCTGATGGGGGAAACATGTGTGGAGGGGGGCTCTGATGGGGGAAACATGTGTGGAGGGGGGCTCTGATGGGGGAAACATGTGTGGAGGGGGTGCTCTGATGGGGGACACATGTGTGGAGGGGTGCCCTGATGGGGGAAACATGTGTGGAGGGGGGCTCTGATGGGGGAAACATGTGTGGAGGGGGGGCTCTGATGGGGGAAACAAGTGTGGAGGGGGGGCTCTGATGGGGGAAACATGTGTGGATGGGGGGCTCTGATGGGGGAAACATGTGTGGAGGGGGGGGCTCTGATGGGGGAAACATGTGTGGAGGGGGGGCTCTGATGGGGGAAACATGTGTGGAGGGGGGGGGCTCTGATGGGGGAAACATGTGTGGAGGGGGGCTCTGATGGGGGAAACATGTGTGGGGGGGGGGGGGGGGGCTCTGATGGGGGAAACATGTGTGGAGGGGGGCTCTGATGGGGGAAACATGTGTGTGTGGAGGGGGGATCTGATGGGGTACACAAGTGTGGAGGGGGTGCTGATTGGGACATGGGCAGGAAGGGTTTTAACGGGTGTGGAGAGGTGGCTCTGAGGGGACACAAGTGTGTGGCAGGAGTTCGGATGGGGACATAAATGTGTGGGGGGTGGCTGTGATGGGAACAGTATTGTGCAAGGTGGGTGCTAATGGGGACACAAGCGTGTACAGAAAGTCTTATGAGGATACAATTGTGTGGAGTGATTCTGACAAATGGGCAGGGAGGCTCTGACAGGAACACAGATGTAAGGCCTCATGTACACTTAACGTTTAGCCCTGGTGCACGAGGCTCTGGAATTTAGGTGTGGGTGGAGGATACAGGTTCACCATCCAGCCCCGCTGATGGCAGCCTTTTTTGAATTTCTACTGTATTCCATGGCTAAGGATTCATTTATAAAAAAACTTTTTTTTTCGGCCCTTGAATATCTGTAAAATATACAGTGTGGCCCTCGGGGTAAAAAGTTTGGAGACCCCTGCTGTTGGTCCTGCCAGAACTCTAGTAAGCATATACATTAAATTTCTGTGATCTCTGTCTCTGCTGACTTCTAACAAGCATTGTTCCCACGTCTTCATGATTAAGCTCCTGGGGAGGAGCGAAATGCATTGGGGGCGTGGCCTGGTTGGAGTCCAGGCTGAGGTTGTCACTCTCATCACCACCATAGGACTACATGGATGTGCAACACCAGGGATTACCTCTTTCTTCTCCATTATTCCCAGGTCTCTCTGAGAACTGCAGAACACCTCCACCCTATGTTATGAAAATGAAAAGAACACTTCTTGTCCTAGAGTGATAACATTACTCCTCCATAAAGAAAAAAGATAAAATAGTGCCCTATCACAAAGTTGGTAAAAAAATAAATACAAATAAAAAAATGATCAGTCCTCAGTAAAAGTCTGTATAATCCCAACAGCAGAACCGGATAACTTATTTTCTTGCATGCACCTTCATTCATATATTATATAGTTCCAAAGAACCACCATCAGTGGCGGTGCGTGCATAGAGGGCGCAGGAGCGCCGCCCCCTCTCTCCTGCACCGCTCTATCACCAATAGATAGATTCATGCATTGCATGAATCTATCTATTGTCACCGCTGCCGCCCCCTATTCAGGTGTCCGGCCCCTTGTCAGGCGCCGGGCATCTGAATTACAGCGGGGGGGTTTGGAAGCGCCCTATTAGAGCTGTAAGCTCTAATAGGGGACCTGATTAGAGCGGTGCGCTCTAATAGACTTCCATAAGTGTAAACAGCGGGCGCAATGCTTTGCGTTCGCTGTTTACACAGTATTGTGTGTTAAAGAAGCGAATACATCGCTTCCCTAACACAGACCCACCTCTCAGCTAATCAGGTTGCCGGTCTGTGTTACCGGTCCCCTGATTGGCTGAAGTCACAGGCGCTGTGATTGGACGCCTAGGCGTCCAATCACTGCAGAAGACAGGAGGAGCGCGGGAGAAGATGTCGGGTCAATGAGGAGACACCGCTCGCCGCCTGACAAGGTAAGTGCCGGTAGATGGGGGGCAGAGGGCACATTGGCAGCATTTAATGGGCACAGTGACAGTGTTTGATGGGCACAGTGGCAGCGTTTGATGGGCACAGTGGCAGCGTTTAATGGGCACAGTGGCAGCATTTAATGGGCACAGTGGCAGCGTTTAATGGGCACAGTGGCAGCGTTTGATGGGCACAGTGGCAGTGTTTTTGGGAACAGTGAGGCTGTTTGTTTGCGCCCCCCCAAAAATGTTGAGCACCAGCCGCCACTGACCACCATGTATTCACCATTACCAAATTGCACACAGAGCCTCTTGCCAAACATCACTAGGAGCTTCTACCTTACTCCTCCTTTGGTGATCAGTGTTTTGAGATATCCTCACTTATAAACACTTTGGGGGTTATGTACGAAAGGCAAATCCACTTTGCACTATAAGTGCACTTGGAAGTGCAATCACTGTAGATCTGAGGGGAAGATGTGAAATGAGGGGAAGCTCTGCTGATTTTACCATCCAATCATGTACAAGCTAAAATGCTGTTTTTTTTTCCTTGCATGTCCCCCTTAGATCTACAGCGACTGAACTTCCAAGTGCACTTGTAGTGCAAAGTGGATTTGCCTTTCGTAAATAACTCCCTTTGTATAATATATAAAGAAGAAAATGTTCTTGATTGTGCAGATCAATAAAACTTTTATTATAGTGAAAAACAGCCCTTGGTAGAATTCAACGTCACATCTCTTAAACACGCCCAGCATGTTTCAGCCAACATGCCATCGTCAGGGACAGGCTGATGTGGCATGCTAGAATTCCATTTAAAAAACAAACTAATTTCCATATCTTCTCCCATTTGACAGTATAGATATTGCAGGCTTTATGCTGTCATCCACTTTACGACTGTGCGCTACCTTAAAAAATAACATTAATATTATCTTCCAAAGGAGATGCCTACTTTTTCATTTGATTTTTGGAATATTTTCTCCAACTTTCTTCTTTGTAGCCAGGACAGAAAGTGAAGGTATATGTCCCCATCGTAACAAAGACAGCAACAAAAAAAGAACAGGGTTTGACCATTACCTTCCCTATCTAAACCTGAAAAAATAGAATAAAATTGAATGAAACAAGATTTTTTCAAGTTCAATTAACAATCTTATGGGATCTAGTAAAGATATATCAAAATTGGGAGATATATGACAACTAAGAAAGGGAAGGTGTTGGTCAATCACACATCTCTGCGTAAATAAGATAGGTATACACCCTCGGCCAACCACAGCCACTTACCCATCTTTTGGGAACAATTTCTTACTACCTCATATCATCACTTAACTCCAAATCCCATACCTCCCAACTTAAAGCTCACATATAGTACAAATGAGGTCACCACCGATAACAACCTCAGAACACGGTTTCCTGTTTTTACTTTACAATTTTTTTTAGTGCAATGCACATTGAGCTCAGTACATCCTGAAAGTTTATTCTATTTTTTGTAAAACTTCTTAATAAACTTTCTTTATAGAAAAAAAATTACAAAAATACAAAACAACACGTTTGGCTGAAATACTAATTTCCTTTCCAGTGGTATCACTGTTCTGGCACTGTCTTCCCTGGGGGCAGCAGGAGAAAGAATGGCTTGTGATAGGGGGGGACAGGAATCTGGTACTCCTTGAAGTACTGGACTCGGAAGACTCTTCAAGGGGCATTTGTTCTCCAAATATTAGCGGCACTGGCAGGGGGAAAGTTAATAAATATTTTTTTGTTTTGCTTTTACACTTTTAATTTTAGCTACAGTCATTTTAAAAATGCTGCTCCAGAAAACAAGTCAATCATTAAACTTATTTTAGCATCAATTAAACTCTGAACATCCGTTCCATGTATATAACGTGACTTATATCATTTTTAATTTTTTACTTCATTTGAAAATTATCTAATTAATGAGCATTGGGCCTTGAAATCTTAGACCTATAGCTCTAGTTTGCATTTGTTTTTGCACAGTTCATATTGTTCTTGATCCAGAGTTGTGCCGGCCAGCGCAACATAGATGGCTATCTCCTTTTGCAGCGTTTGCACTGTTTTTGTTCCCATGCTCTGTACAATATCGTGTTTTGTAACTGAACGACCTTGTTTGTTACCAATAAAATATTTGAAAAGAAATCTTGTTATAACATTTACTGTACATTGACATTAGAGTTGATTTACTTTTTACATTTTGACTGACTAATATATGACTCTGACCATTCCATGCCTAATATTATTATTATTATATAGGATTTATATAGTGCCAACAGTTTGTGCAATGCTTTACAACATGAGGGCAGAGAGTACAGTTACAATACAATTCAATACAGGAGGAATCGAGGGGGCCCTGCTCGTCAGAGCTCATATAGTAAGAAATTAATATTGTTGGTCAGCCATGTATTAGCCAAATCTGGACTCAATCCTTGTCTGCCCAATCTGGTTTACTTATACTGTACATCTTTACTAGCTACTTGTTATGTAAAGTATTTCTGATAGTGATGGCCATGGTCAACTGCAGCTTTTGGCAGTTGTCTCTGCTTTGGTCACAGATAGTCAAGAGATGCATGTGTTTATGTAGACAGTTAATACCACTGAACATCAGACATTCTTGTGTTAGATGAATCTCATTGTTCAAAAGATCTGAAGGCAAGGCCCACTTGCCGCGCTTATTGTAGCTTTTCACGTGACGATTCCTGTATCTATATTCAGAACTTGTTTATTACACTAAAGCCGAAGCTTTGCTTGACCCCTAGCAAGACACACTCATGGCATACGTCCGAGGAGGTCCTGAATAAACTTTGCCTGTGTGTTCAGCCGCCACTGGTATGTGCAAAATGACATAGCTTTTCTTTGTCCCTGACCTCTTAGGCCATTAAGATCAATTAGGAGGGGAGACGACTGGCTAAAATTACAAGTACAAAAACATTGAGCCCTACTGACTGCCCTCATTATAAAAATACCTTAAAACCACACATAAGTTGTTCAAGGTGTGAATATTATCAAGAATTATCTACCTCTGTACTCTATCAAGGCAGAACATGTGCAGTTAAAAAGTTGAAAACTTCACATTTTACACTAATTATGTATTTCCTGGACTACAATGTTTTTGTTTTTTTTTCAAAATCCATGTAGTGCACCCCACGTAAAAACTGCAAGTGAACTGGGATTACCCACCCTGCACAGCCAGGCACACCAAGTTTTCACAGGCTCCCAGAGTCAGGAGACAGTCCAGTACTTTGTTTTTTTGTGTGTTATTGAGGGATAAAACGTGGATAGGGAGTAGGGGTATTATGGGATCCCCACTTGACTTCAGAAAACTCTTCAGGGACAACTCTCCTATATACAGTCTACATTCACTCCTTTCTATTCCGTCAGAACTTCACTTGTTTGCAAAAGAACACAGACTCAGTTGGGACACTTTAGTAAATCTGGCAAAGCACTCAGCCAGATAAAAGCTAAAGCCCTTTACAGGCAGGGACCCCGGGGTCCTTGGTTGTGTAGCAAAGTCCAGTGTCCAGTTTACATTCCTGTGGCTACTGATCTCAGCAACACCTCTTCAGGCACTGCCATCCTGTCTGGCTGCAGCTGCCCCTTTTACTAGCCCTCCTGGCTAACTTCTCTTCAGTCCTCCCAGACTGAAACTCTTCCCACAGTACTCCCAGACTGACACTCACCAGCCCACCCAGCTGACTTCACCTGGAGAACTCCTGGACATGCTGACCTGCTCCTGCTATCCTCACACTTGCTCCCGTTCCTCCAAGAAGGATATCCTTTGTTTACCCAAGCCCCGGGCCCGAGGTCACCCTCCCCAGACTTGGGGGCACCCTCAAGGGCCACCGACAGCCTCCTCTGCACTCCTTCTTCATTTTTCACATGACTGCCCCTGCTAGCATTACCCAGGAGTATTTAAAGAGGAGGTCTAGTCCCTCATGAAAAATTAAAATCCAGCAGCTACAAATACTACAGCTGCTGACTTTTAATATATGGACACTTACCTGTCCAGGGAGCCCACGATGTCGGCACCCCAGCCATTATTTGGATCGCTGTCGGGTGCCATTCCTGGTAAAGGAACCCAGCAGTAAAGCCTTTCTGCTTCACAGTTGATTCCCTACTGCACATGTGCAAAGTGCTTTCTAATTGATCTGACGGCGGAGGAAGGAGAAGGGGGTCGAACCTCTGGGAGACCGGGTCGTGGCCCGGCCTCCCGGAGGTGGGGATCGGTACGTGTCAAAAACAGGTACTTGTTCCCCCCTTCCCCCTGAAAGGCACCAAATGTGGCACCGGAGGGGGGGAGAAGACGGATAGGAGGAAGTTCCACTTTTGAGTGGAACTCCACTTTAAGAGATGCCCACTTTGCTGTGGATTGGCTGGGGCAATCATTAATACTCCACGCAGCTCCTCCTAAACTTCACCCTCTACGTCTGTAAGCTTTCCCAAGGAAGCCATCCCATCGTGAGAAGACAGTGATTATTGCTAGTGGTTGATCAATCGATCGATCAACTTGGTACATTCAGCCAGCCCATACATGGTTCGAATCTTGGCCGGTTCCTGCTGACCCAAACAAGATTTGAACCATCTATGGCCGGCAATAGTGTGTAGAGTCTTGGTAGAGTCAAGGCTTTTCTTCTTTATTTCAGAGCTGTCCCCATGATGATTTATGATCTCATTCTAGCACCCCCTAGCTACAGTTGTTTAGCCAGTTCTCGCACTAGGGCTCACAGAGAAAGTTTGCTAGTGATGGCAGGTCAATGACCAAAGTATACATTTCTTTGGTTCTCTACTCAGTTCCAGTTTCTAGCAGTGTTGTAAGTTAATGTTAAGAGTGCATATACACTTTCAAATGCACCCTGAGCCTGATGAGATGCGAGAACCCCAGTGGGGTTCCCGTGATTAGCTGCGGGAGGCATACCTCCCAACTTTTTGAGATGGGAATGAGGGACACCTATCAGCAAAAGTATGCAGGCAGAGGACACACCCCTTGCCACACCCCCTTAAAGGAGAATTGTACAAAAAAAACAAGATTGGTTGAACCAACATGTGCTTTTTTACCACTACTATTCCTTTATACTGGCCTTTGGAATTTAGAAATGCAGCAATTTAGAAATCAGATGAAAGGTTTAACGCGGGAAAACACTTTTTGATAGATAAAAAGTGCATTTTATATACATCTATATATAGATCAGACCACAATGAGGGACAAATGAGGATGAATGAGGGACAGAGGGACTTTGTTC
The DNA here is from genome assembly GCA_028564925.1 of Lithobates sylvaticus. Taxonomy (NCBI): domain Eukaryota; kingdom Metazoa; phylum Chordata; class Amphibia; order Anura; family Ranidae; genus Lithobates; species Lithobates sylvaticus. Next base: position 234,884,901 of record CM053031.1, read on the forward strand.
CAAATCAGGGACAGTCCCTCGAAATCAGGGAGAGTTGGGAGCTATGGGGAGGCAATAGGCAATAGGAGGCTGCCGGCTCCCACAGCTAATCTTGCAGAATTTACAAGTGAGGCAGTCTGAGTACAGGGCCGATCACTCCCATGTAATCACTGTATAAGTGACCATGATTAGTTGTGGGAGCCACAGCTTCTCATTGCTTTTAATGTTCTTGCATCTAATTGGAGGCAGGGTGCATTCACTGCACCCTTATACACTAGTTAGAGGCTTCATTCTGACTTTATTGTACCCATAGACATAATCTTTACAAAGTCAGTCCTCATATACAATATATGGGTACCCGTGACACTGCTGTAAAGAAAGAAAGGAAAAATCTCCCTGCAAGGGCACAGACAACAATAAAGACATCACAAAAACACCAACCTATCCTCAGACTAAAAAAGTATAGTTTCTATCAGGTCAATTAACTGGAGATAACACGTGCATTTTCAGTGACAATTGCCACATTAAATAGAAAAATTAAAAAAGTTAACGCTAAGCTAAACATACCTTTTCTTCAATGATCCCCGTCTTCGGTCACCTTCATTGGCTGACATGGGACAACATCACTCCTGCACACACAGCTCAGTTTACATGCTGGAGAATGCTACGAGCAGGCAGGTACGGTAGGTACATTTTATTGCAAACATGAAATTACATTGCAAAAACTGCCTGCTCGCAGTTTTTGGCAGTGAAACTTTAATTCCACTTTAACCACTTAAGCCCCGGACCAATTTGCAGCCAAAGGACCAGGCCCCTTTTTGCGATTCGGCACTGCGTCGCTTTAACTGACAATTGCGCGGTCGCGCAACGTGGCTCCCAAACAAAATTGGCATCCTTTTTTTCCCACACATAGAGCTTTCTTTTGATGGTATTTGATCACCTCTGCGGTTTTTATTTTTTGCGCTATAAACAAAAATATAGCGACAATTTTGAAAAAAATTCAATATTTTTTACTTTTTGCTATAATAAATATGCCCCAAAAATATATAAAAAAATTGTTTTTTCCTCAGTTTAGGCCAATACGTATACTTCTACATGTTTTTGGTTAAAAAAAAACGCAATTAGCGATTATTGATTGGTTTGCGCAAAGGTTATAGCGTTCACGAAATAGGGGATAGTTTTATAGCATTTTTATTAATATTTTTTTTCACTAGTAAAGACGGCGATCAGCGATTTTTATTGTGACTGCGACATTATGGCGGACACATCGGACATTTTTGACACATTTTTGGGACCATTGTCATTTATACAGCGATCAGTGCTATTTAAATGCACTGATTCCTGTGTAAATGACACTGGCAGTGAAGGAGTTAACCACTAGGGGGCGGGGAGGGGTTACGTGAGCCCTGTGTGTGTTTTCTAACTGTCTGGGGCGTGGCTTTGCGTGTAACATCACAGATCGTCTTTCCCCATGACAGGGAACAGACGAACGGTAAAAGTGTCACTAGGAAGCACGGGGAGAGGTTTGTTCACACATACCTCTCCCTGTTCTTCAGCTCTGTGACCTGATCGCGGGACACCAGCGGCGATCAGGACTGCTGGTCCCGCGGCCGCGGTCACGGAGCTCAGGACCGGGTTGTGCGCTTGCCCTCTGTGAGGGGTGGTTACGCGTTTCAACCACTGAGTTTTACTGCCCCCCAACTGCAAGTGTGAATGAGCGTTCATAATAAAATGTCTGAACTGACATTTCAGAATGCTGGGAAGCGGTATTAACCGCTTAAGGACCGCCTCCTGCAAATATATGTCGGCAGAATGGCACGGCTGGGCACATCAACATACAGGTACGTTGCCCTTTAAGAGCCCAGCCGTGCCATTCTGCCGACGTATATTTGCAGGAGGCGGTCCTTAAGCGGTTAATACCTCTTCCCAGCATTCTGAAATGTCAGTTCAGACATTTTATTATGAACGCTCATTCACATTTGCAGTTGGGGGGCAGTAAAACTCAGTGGTTGAAACGCGTAACCACCCCTCACAGAGCGGGGGCCATTCTGTGCATAACACAGAGCAGGTAAGTATAACATGTTTATTATTTTAATAAAAAATAAATCAAAAGCTGCCTTTAGTATTACTTTAAATTTTAGCAGTATTTAGCATAGTAGAAAATGAAAATGAATTGTCTTCAGCTAGCTTGCTTTATAACAATAGTAAACCGTATAGCTTCATCATCAACTGCAAGTTTGCTAAAGCTGGAAGATTTTTTTTAAATGTGAGATTCTCTTCAATTGCCTTTTTTTAAAAGCTCTTTATCTGCCCGTTTGGCATTAAAAATGTGAAGCGTGCCTCCTCATTGAACTTTTTTGTCACTGTGAAAACCACAACTTACATATTTAGGTAACAAACTCATAATAGTTTGTATGCTCATAGTAGTTTATATCGGCTAATGTAGACAGTTCAAAAGTCAAAATTCGACTGTCATTACAAAAACATTTCCCCATAAACCATTTTTTTTTTTTTGCTGTCACGTTGGCTGACTGACAGCTGAGAACTGACTTTTCCAAGGAAATGCCGACATTTTAATTGTCAGCTGCCCCCCTGGAAAGACAAAACAGACACTACAAAGCCTAAATGTGTAAGTTGACACCAGTCAAACAGTAAACCTATGAACTTCAGTGAGCCAACATAACTGATCAGCCAGGGGTAGTGAGTGATGATTCCATGGATTCTAGGGAAGAGATTGTTCTAATTGCTTTCAGAACTAAAATAAGTGAGACCACCAGAAAAGAAAAGAAAACAGAAGAAAAGAAACGTACAAAAGAGACTATGAGACCAGGGAAACAAATGCTTCTATATATATATATATATATATATATATATATATATATATATATATATATATATATATATATATATATATATATATAAAACTGTATTTTGAAGTTTTTACCTTTCAGAAGTGTCCACCGTCTTGTACTTTTCCACATTTTGGGAGCCTTCTCAGGCATCCTATTTGGAGTTTGCTAAAAGGCCTCTGATAGACAGCAAAAAGGTTTGTTTTTCTGATAAAACCAACATTTTACTTTTTGACTTGAGCTTTAAATATTATGTATGACAAAATACTAAAACTACTTCTCTGAGGTCATAGTGTCAGATGACCACAGTGAACCATGGTGGCCACAGCATCATATTATGGGGATGCATTTCAGTGGGAGGAACAAAGAAATTGCTCAGAGTGGATGGAGCCAAGTGCTAGGAACTTCTAGAAAATGTTGTATTTAATTTTTTAGAAGAACCAAGACTAGACTGAAGATTCATTTTACAATAGGACAATGCCCCTTAACACACAGCTAAATCGCCATGTGAATGGTTTAAAACCAAGAACCCAAATGTCTTATGCCGCATATACACTGTTGGAATTTTCGTCGGAAAAAGCTCTGATGGAATTTCGCTCAAACTGTCTTGCCTACACACGGTCACACAAAATTCCGATGGTCAATAACACCGCGGCATACAACACGTTTGACGGCACTATAAAGGGGAAGTTTAATGCTTCTGAGCATGCGTCGAATTGTTTCCGAGCATGCGTCGGAATTTTGCATGTCAGAATTGCATACACACGATCGAAAAATCCGATAGAAAGGTTTTCCGTCGGAAAAATTAAGAACAGGTTCTCAATTCAAAGTCCATCGGAAATGCCGACAGAAAAAGACCGTTGGGCATACACACGGTCGGAGAATCCGATAAAAATCTCCCATCGGACTGTTTCCATCAGAAATTCCGAACAATGTGTACACAGCATTAGAATTGACTCACTCAGACATGACAGTCTATACCTCAAGCCAATGTAGAGTTTACCAACAATCACCATCCAACCTAAGTAACTGTGCCAAGAAGAATGGAAACAAATTGATTTAGTTTCAGATTACAACACAACAAAGAATGGAAAAGAGGTGAATACTTATGCAAAGCTTTAGGGGTGTTTTTCTTCTTATCTTTGAGGCTGCTGTATCAGAGCATGACTTGCATTATCAAATCCATTTAGCATAATCTCTATCTGCCATCTTTCTACATGTAGCCTCTCCTATATGTTTACAAATGGCTTGGCAAAACTGGGATTAGAGATAAAAAAGTGAAGAATCATGAACATTGGAAAATAAACAATAAAAAAGGATAATGAAACATGCATAGCAGTGGGTAAATCCTAAAAAATGAGGTCAGTGTTGTAAGGTCTGGTTAAGGGATATTTTTAACTAAAATGGACTACAATAAATTAATACATTTTTAACTAAATGGACTACAATAAGTTGATCAATGGACAAATGATAAACAAGTATTGCAAACTACTTAAAGTATTACTAAACCCAGGACCTTGCATTCACTATATCTGGTCTCCCACAGTACGCAGAACATGGAAATGCAATTATTTTAGTAAATATAAACTGCTAAATACCTTTTCTCATCAGCAGTATATAGCAGTCTTGTGACTTCTATCAGTGTCTGGTTAAAGCTTGTAGAAGGAGTTTTCATTCTCCCATGATTGTCCTATGAGGCTGCAGGATCCCTGACTCTCTGTCTGGACAGTGCTGATTGGCCCTGTGCTGATCACATGCACCCGCCTGAAAAATGTGCCCCCTAGAGCTCTGATCTATCAGCAGTAAAAGAAGGGGAGCATCAAAAGAAAGAGCCTTTTTACACAATGTGCAGGATTAACCCCTTAGATTCCACAGTGAGTATAACAAGCATGCTTTACTGCATATACAGACTGATTTTACTGTTGTGGGTTTAGTAACACTTTAAATATCTAGATTGGCAGGTGATTTCACATGTCATGCCCTTTTTGTTTTCTGATTCAAGTTCTCAGAAGCAGAGAGAAAATGGTAACTGTGTTTTTTTTTTTTATTATACTTTATTATTTTAAACAGAGAAGGAGTACACATATTGTACAATATATTACCCAATTAATGCTAGCAAGTTATATTGCATAACCACAAGTCTGAGTTGCAGAAATTATAATAAATTATTATACAGCATAGAATACAACACTTCAAAATATAATAGCACTGCAAACTAGTCAAGTGTGGTTTTGCAAAAATATTATGTATAGAATTTAGCAACCGCCGTATGAAACTCAATGCCCATAATAATAGCTTGAGATCCACTCACAAAACATCATTTAGCACAGCCACAACAAAACAAGCAGAAAATTACAGAATAATATCCTTAGCACTAGAGATGGGTGAATCTGCCTTGTTTAAGTTGTGAAACCCAAACTTAGTGAATCACATTGAAATATATAGGGGTGCATCCTGATGCCTAATTCTGGCCATTTCCAAGGCTAATAGGCAAGCTATTGACAAAAAAATGGCATGAAAATCTGGGCACTGCCATGGGGGACTTTTAACAAAGCAAAAATGTAAAAAAAATGTACAGCATGGAGAGAGTAATTTTAATACGACTTTGAGGGCCACATGGGAAACATACCAAACATGTTTGGAAGATGCCTTTCAGCTATATGTGGTGTTACCGGACAGTGCAATAGCAGTGATTCTGCATTTAACTTGGCTTCAATACAGCAGCAGCACCCCAATCTGATTAATTTGATATTGAAATGGCTTTGTGATAGGCCGAAACGTCGAAGGTTACACTGCGTCATCAAGTCACCGCCCATACGAAACTACCCGGGAATCGAGCAGAACGCCGTGAGTGGCAGCTTTCATTGCCAGGGCCGATTACCCTTAATAATCACCTGCTATACACGCCGGATGCCAGGACTATAAGGCACTTATATATGTGTGTGGAATTATTTTAATTTGTGTATTGATTAAACCCGTTTTAATGGCATTGCGCAATGAAGGTTTTCTTTTGTCATCTCCATCCATTCCTATGAGGTGTATCTTTGCATGAGACGTCATTCCAACAGGCTCCCTAGGGGTATCCCCACATGCTTAAGAGACCATACTAGCGATAGTTGGTCAACAATCCAGGGTGAGTGCACATCTATGTGGGGCACCCAGTCTGAGCACCATTGCACAGGAGATGTCAATTTAAGCACGAGCACTTTGTACCATCACCTTATGGGACTTTATTCGTTTTTGTGTGTTCTGCATGCATATATGAATTTGATCAACCCTAAACGCAGAAAACATTTTTTTATATTTGTTCTTTGCTTTTTTTGCTATTTACTTTTTAGCAAGTTTTTTATTGCAACTGGAGTTTGATGATCAGTTCTTTTATCCAAAGGCGCTAAGGTTTATATTTTCTCTGTCATAGTTCATGTACTATTTAAAAAAAATAAAGCTAAAGCCCTCAACCTCCTCCAAATTGACAGCACATTTTAATAATATAGTTTGTGAGTTTCTGTCTTTGCAGTAAAACAAAAAATGTAATACGATGTCAAAACAGAGTACGCAAAGGCACTCCAAAACCAAAATCCTACATTCCTGGAATCCCTCTCATTCCTGTATCCCCAATTATTCCCAAAATATTCAAAATATAGATTTCAGGAATGTGTTTGGTAGAGTTTGGTTAGAATAAGGAAAGTACACAAGTATTTTAATAGGCAGCAAATAAAAGAGACAAGAAAATTTTAAATGTATCTGAGAGACAACATCCAATGTACATCGTATGTAAGCACCTACAGTAGGTTATATAGCAATATAAATGGGACAGTCTTTGTCTTAAAATAGAAATTAAAGTGTATTATTTGAGACAATAGCCATACGTACTGTACTATAGGGACTGTATAGTGCAGGGCGAGATGGCATCAGCTTCCCTCTGGAGCTGCAAACAAACTACACTATAACCACCTAAAGTCTTACATTTTTCTCCAGGAGTCACTTCTATTCTGCAGATGCTGACATCAAAATATGCTTTAGTTGTTTGCCATGATGCCTCCATTGGTTGGCAAGAGGATCTACCAGTCTCATTAGCCGAGCATGCACTAGTCTGGTGATTTTGTGCCTATATTCTTTGTGGCATCTAGAGGTTTAGCCTCTGTATTTTCACTGGCACCTAATCATTTTGGTGCTCCCATTCTCCCTTACAGCTCGTAAGTAATATTGTCATCTGTTGCCTGGAGCAGCAGTAATGTCAGGGCCGGGGAGGGGGTGCTGTGGGGTCAGACTGGAGAAATGCGACTCCAACATTTCCTGTCTCTTTAAAAGGAACCCATATTCAAAGATATACATGTCTGCTGCCTTTGATGATCTGTAAGTGTATTTAAACAGAAAAAAAGAAAAAGTAATATATTGCATATTACCTAACATTAGATGTGGTGGCTGAATTTAGTTTTCTTTAATATCATTTTTTGTTTTAATTTTTTATATATTTTCCTATATTGGAGGAGGATTTTAGCCACCCTTGGACAACAGCATTGTCAACCTGTGGAAAGGTAATATTGTATGGACTAGGAGATTTAAATTAGCTTTACATGTGTGACAAACAAATAAAAGCCTAACTACAGCCATCACTTTCTAAGCAGGTACAGAATTTTTTTTTTCCTGAATGAATGAATGAAGGATTTTGTATAGCGCTGCAACTGCGAACTGAATCGCCTCGAGGCGCTTGATCCGACCTGCGTTGATTCCTTCTTAGAAGAGGTGGGTCTTGAGTTTTTTCCTGAAGGCCCGATGGTCTTTTTCCAAGCGGATGTTCGTAGGTAGAGCGTTCCATAGCCGTGGTCCTTGGACTGCAAACCTTCGTCCTCCCTTTGATTTGTACCGGGACTTGGGGACGAGGAGGAGGTTTTGGTTGTTAGATCGGAGGTTGCGATTGGGAGTGTAGTGTTGTATTTTTTCGCATAAGTATTGAGGAGCGTCTCCTTGTGAGCATTTGTGGGTCAGGCAGAGGGTCTTGAATGTAATCCGATCCTTTACGGTTAGCCAATGAAGGGTCCTCAGGGATAGGGAGAAGTCTCGCTGCCGCGTTTTGAACGACTTGTAGGCGTGCAATCTGGAATTTAGGTAGTCCTATGTAGAGGGAGTTTGCGTAGTCGAGTCGAGAGTTGATGATTGTTCCTACCACTATGACTTTGTCCTTTTCTGGAATGAAGGGGATGAGTCTACGTAGCAGGCGTAGAAGGTGGTTGGATCCGCTGACAACTGATCCTATTTGTGCATCCATTGACATTTCTGCATCGAAGATGACTCCGAGACTTTTGGCTTTGATGCTTAGGGGGATGGTCTGTCCAAGGATGGTGGGCGGAGTCCATGGTGTCGTAGATTTAGTTTTCCGGTTTGCATTTAGGAGGAGTTCAGTTTTGGTTCCATTAAGTTTGAGTGAGCTTGTGGACATCCAGTCGTCTATTGATGTGAGGCATTTTTCTAATTCCTGATATTGGTCTTTTTTTCCGGGGATCCGAAGGTAGAGTTGAGTATCATCTGCGTATGAGTGGAAGCATAGTATTGGGATACATGTTTTATATAAATTATTCAAAGCTGACATTTGTACGCACATCTCTCAGTGTTAAATGGTTGACAGCCTGGTCGGGTTACTGATGGAATAAATTAGTGAAAAAATGGGAAAAAGACTAAAAAAGAAAATCAATGCAGCCACCACATCTATGAAAAGTAAGCTGCAATATATAACATTTTTGTTTTGAATTTAGAAAAGTTTTAAAATACTAGTTGCCATGCTGAATCTTTGTCTTCAATGCTTCAATACCCAGGATAATTATACAGATCAAGAAGCTTAAAGTGTTACTAAACCCACAACAGAAAAATCTGTATATGCAGAGTTAATCTTCTGCATTGTGTAAAAAGGCTGTTTGATCCTGTCCTCTATGACCCCCCCCCGCTTCTTCCACTGTCCCCAATCCATCTTCTAAGACAGAGCCTTTGGAGTCACTCTGCACATGCTCACCTTGGTGTGTATTGCTAAGGAGTTTTTTGCTTGAGAGGGTGCATGTAATCAGCACAGGGCCAATCAGCACTGTCCAGACAGAGGGTCAGGGGTCCTGCAGCTCATAGGACAATCAGAGTAGAATTAAAACTCCTCCTACAAGCGTTAACCAGTCTCTGATAGAAGTCACAAGACTGCTATATACTGATGATCAGAAAAGGTATTCAGCAGTTTATATTTACTAAAATAATTGCATATCCATGTTCTGTATACTGTGGTAGACCAGATATAGTGAATGCAGGGTCCTGGGTTTAGTAACACTTTAAAATGATTGTAAAGCTTTGTTTTTTTTGGTTTTTTAAAATAACAAACATGTCATACTTACCTCCACTGCACAGCTCGTTTTGCACAGAGTGGCCCTAATTATCCTCTTCTGGGGTCCCCTGGCGGCTCTATCAGCTCCTCCCTGCATCGTGTAACACCCTAGGAGAAGTGCTCTCCTGGGGGGGTTACCTTGCGGGCGCGCTCCCATCATTTGTGTGCATAGAAGCAGAATGCAAGACTCGGCCCTGCTCCCCGATGCCCGCGTCATTGGATTTGATTGACAGCAGTGGGAGCCAATGGCTGCGCTGCTATCAATCTATCCAATCAAGAGTCAAGAACCCTGGGCAGAGAGGTCCAGTGCATCTCTGCCGAGGGAACAAAGGGGATCAGGTGAGTAAAAGGGGGGGGGGGGCTAGGGGGCCAGTCACTGTCAGAAGTTTTTTCCCCTTATTTCATAGGATGCATTAAGGTGAAAAAACACGAGGGTTTACAACCCCTTTAGTGGCAATATACTTCTACTGGAGTTAGGATTGTGTGATTCAAACATAAAAAAAGCTTTGGGTTATAAAAAGGATCAGCAGTCAGCTATGACATATTTGTGTTATTTTAAAACTGTAGAGATCAGAACATTTTCTACACAAACAGTGACTTCTAATTGGCCTTTTGAATGTCATACTTATGACTGTAACGGCCAGCAATCTGGACCGAAATTCCTGTCGTAATTTAGTACATTCCATGAATCAGATAACAATTATTAATTGTACATAGGGCAATTTGCAGAGTTCCCGTACCCAGACAAGCTGTACATGTAATAAAAAGAGGGATTGAATAATTATAAGCTTCTCCAGTAAATACATTTTAACTGTTGCAGTACTAAATTACTTTTTAGGCTACATGCCCATGAACATTTAAAAAAAAAAGGCTGTAAAACCAGTACAGACACCAGGAAAAAAGCGGCGTTAAAAGCGCGATTTTATCCACGTTAAAACGTGATTTTATCCACGTTGTTTTGCATTGAATATAATGCATGTTACTCCGCGCTGGCTTTCAGCCGCATTTGTCTCTATTCAAAATCAATGGTTCCCTATGGGAGCCCATTGATTTGAATAGAGGTCGCACCAGAAGTCGGATCAAGAGGATCCAACTTGCGACTTTTTATTTAAAAAGACGATACCAGACCCTTCGGTCTGGTATGGATCTTAAGGGGAACCCCCACACCAAAAAACAATGGCGTGGGATCCCCCCCAAGATCCATACCAGACCCTTATCCGAGCACACAGCACGGCAGGTCAGGAAAGGGGGGGTGAGCGAGCGCCCCCCCCCCCTCCTGGACCATACCAAGCCACATGCCCTCAACATGGGGGGTGGTGCTTTGGGGCAGGCCACCCCAAAGCACCTTGTCTCCATGTTGATGAGGACAAGGGCCTCTTCCCGACAACCCTGGCGAGGCAGAGAAGCCACCCAATGGCCAAGAACATGGAGCAGCAATCTTTTGACCTGCTCAACTAAGGATAAGGGCAGGCTTTTGGAGAGAAAAAGGCAACATGCAAGGTAAGTATTGAGTTCTGCTCCATTACAGTTTTTCTCTATTGGTTTGGCTCATTTCTTGAAACAGAAATTACATTCTCAAAACTCTAAGATCATTTGGCTAAACAGTCTTACAGTTCAGCACAACACTATAACTCACGTGCAAAAGCTCATATCTCTCCCAAAACTGTTCACTCATGCTTCAAAACCATATTCCTTTCCCATATAAAGAGTCAGTGCACCCAAAATGGCAAAGATTCTTCTCAATTGCTTTGGCTCATTTCTTGAAACAGACCAGACATTCTCAACTCTCTTGGTGCTTTTGCCAAAATAACCTGGATGGTTCGGCACAACACCATGGTTCACATTCAAAAGCTCATATCTTTCCCAAAACAGTTCATTCATGTGTCAAAAATAAATTTCTTTCTCATTCAAATAGTCAGTGCCCCCAAAATGCTTCATCCCTTTGGCATTGTGTAAGCACTGCAAGTCAAAATGTTTAGATGTTTTGTCTCTATGGCAGAAGACCATTGAAATATCCCTCATGTCCACCTTTCAGTCTTAGCCCAGTCCTTCATTGACAATGGTTACTGTACAGTTTTGGTCTAGCCAACTGAATACAATTGTGTATAAAACTGAAAAAAAAGAAAAGATTTTAGGGTAAGAGTAGCCTTCAAGGTTTGACATCACACATTGCACTCATACTGCCAAGGAAAAATTACTTTACTTCCATACATCAGAGTAAAAAGAAAATATATACAGCATAATATACAGAAATATAAACACACAAACAAAAAACAAGGAAAATTAAATTTAGCCTACAATGCTGTAAATAAAGCTTGAGTTTCACAACTACTGTAACATCTCTTCACTGGCCACCGTCCTCACCCTCCTGCCCATCCACACGCTGCTGTCTGTCTGGCCACAGATTCTTCGCATCGTATATCCTCCCATGCGATGCAACGAGGGAAGAAACGACGTGCATGTCGCAACCATCCCCTACACTGATATCCTATAATATCCTCAAAGGCAGCGTCCATTGCATGGAGCAGGGACCTCTGGTCTTGAGCCCGATGCTCATACACTCTCCACCTCCAAGCGGAGAAAAACTCCTCAATAGGATTGAGGAAAGGAGAGTAAGGTGGTAGGAACACCATATCCATCCTTGGGTGAGCAGTGAACTAGGCCCTGATAAGCGGGCCACGATAGAAATTCACATTGTCCCATACAATTATATATCGTGGTAGGTGAGGCCCTATGAGACCTCTCTCATTTTCAGGGATCAAATCCAAATGAAGGCGGTCCAAGAAGATGAGGAGCTCCTGTGTATTGTATGGGCCAAGACTGGGGATGTGAGTGGCCACACCATTCTCAGAAATGGCAGCACACATAGTTATATTGCCCCCTCGCTGACCTGGGACATCCACCGTGGCCAATAAAATTACGGCCACGTCTTCGGCCCTTGGCCAGGTTGAAGCCAGTCTCATCCACATACACGAGTATGTGAGAGGTCTCGTTTCCTTCCAATGCCATTATTCTCTACAATAGAGTAAAACAGGAAAACATCAAATTAGTCATACAGAAGAGTCATACACTGCAGTTTGTAACGCCGAGCGCTCCGGGAATCCCCTCCACCCCGGAGCGCTCACGGCGGTCTCTGCCCTGCAGCGCCTCGGTCAGCTCCCCTGACCGCAGGCGCTGCTTTGTTTCCGGGATGCGATCCTCGGTCCGCCCGGGGATCGCATCCCGCTCCTCTCACCTGTCCCCTGCAGGCTGTCTTCGGCGTGCGCGCGCCCCTGCTCCCCAGGCGCACGCGTGCGACTCCGCCCCCAGTTAAAGGGCCAGTGCACTATCAATTAGTGCCTGATCCAATTACAGTTTTCCCAATCCCATTAAAAACCCACTTCCCCTTCCTGTTCTCGCCGGATCTTGTGTTGCCTTAGTGCCCAGTGAAAGCGTTTGTGTGTTTTGCTCCTTCTGTGTATCCAGACCTTTGCTGTTGCCCCCGACTACGAACCTTTGCCACCTGCCTTGACCCTTTGCTACGTTTGACCTTGCCTCTGCCTAATCCTTGTGTACCGCGCCTGTCTCAGCTGTCAGTGGGGTCGAGTTGCTATTGGAAGACACGACCTGGTTGCTACCGCCGCTACAAGTCCATCCCGCCTTGCGGCGGGCTCTGGTGAAAACCAGTAGCAACATTAGAATCGGTCCTCCAATACAACCCGTGCTATCGCCCCATTGGCATAGGGGATCTACCTCCTGTTCCCCGCCGTACCCGGTACGTGACACAGTTACAGACAGTTACATAGGAATGTTCTATGTTCTACACAAGTTCAATATACTACTAGCCAGTATTCCAGTGGTTCCAAACCTGGGGTACATGTACCCTATGCAGAGGTACTACAGGGGGTATTTGACAGAAAGGGGAGGGGAAAAATTATCAACGAGTAGACTTACTGAAATGTTATGCCCCGTATCTTATTCCGATGGAAAAAGTCCAATCGGATTATGTTGTCGGAAAATCCGATCGTGTGTAATTTTCGCCGGAAAAAATTTGAGAGCAGGATCTCTAATTTTCCGACAACAAAATCCGATCAGACTTTTTCCGACCGTGTGTAGGTAATTCCGACGGACAAAGTGCCACGCATGCTCAGATCAAATTACCAAACCAAAGCTATTGGCTACTAGCCTCTACGTAGTTTTGTTGTACGCAACGAACGTCACCACGTTCAGAATGATCGTATTTTCCAACAACTTCGTCGGACTGTGTGTATGCAACACCAGCGTCGGACAAAATCCGTCGGAAAAAATCTGATGGATTTTGTGGTCGGGATTTCCGACCGTGTGTACGGGGCATTACTCCTCCTCCTCTTCCTCGAGCAGGCAGTTGCCCTTGTTCATTTACTTGGTTAGGTGCCTCCATGTTCAGAAATTGTACTGGTCCTGCATGGTCAAGCTATATATATACATGTTTGGCAGCATTCACAATCATGGACAGCACCTGTCAGGTAACTAAACATACTGTTTGATCGGTCATCTGAGACCAACTCCAACTCCTCCTTCGCTAGTCAAGTTGTAGTTGCACCTGACTGTCAATTGCTGTGATCATTTTATCAAATGTTCCAAGAGATTCATATATGGTATTCATGGTATTATGTTCCTGAATAATTTTGACAATTGAACAGACTATTGTGCATGTGATGACTTAAACAATGAAATTACGCTGATACGTTTTGGAGTGAACGACCATTAGACTGAGAATTGATAATCAGTTTAGATCAACAAGATATATTTACTTGGAAATTGTGCTAAATGTAGGCTACTTGTACTTAATCATTTGAAAGATGTACTGAGACATTGAGACATGTACTGAGACATTTGCAATTTGAAGAAATGAATGAGAAATTCAATTCAGTTGTGAACAATTGCCAAGTGGTTTGGAGATTTGTCCATGTTGTTTTGAGAATGTCATTTCTGTTTCAAGAAATGAGCCAAACCAATGGAGAAAAACTGTAATTGATATTAAAGGTTAGGTTTTAACACTTTAAGATTACAGTGTGCTGTGAAAAAAACATGAATTACAGAAACATGTCTAGCCACTGCCTACTCTAAACTCATCATTGGGTTCACTTTCTCCGCTGGAAAGTTCACTACACATGAGTTTCTAGTTCCACCCACCTGCTTTGAATAATATGAGGAGGGTTCATTCTTTATGTTGGATTTTTCATCTACTATCTTACTGATAATGTAGCAAGAAGGCTGTGATTTTTAATGCTACAGCTATAGGAGATAAGCGCTGGGAGCTCCAGTGGGAGAACTTTCTGCTAGAAGTCTGGAGAGATAAAAGAAGCTAGTGGATAATTCAATTTGACCTCATCTAATCAAAACTAAAGCTGGCTTTACACCATCATGTATTAAAGCGGTTGTATACCCGCAGAAAAAATAAATAAATAAATAAAACATGTAAGGCAATGGCAAAATGAGCTAGTATGCACTGCATACTAGCTCATTATGAAATACTTACCTTAGAATGAAGCATCGGCATTGCATCCTGGTAACCGCCGAGGGAGCTGACATTTTCTTCTCTGCGTTTCTTCCGGGTTCGCGGCTCCGGTGCAGTGAGTGATATGCGCGCGGGAGTCCTCCGTTCCGGAAAAGCCCAGCAGTATCCCCTAGACCTTCAGAGCGCATGCGCCGCTGACATCAGCGGTTGCATGAAAGGTGAAAATCTCCTAAACCGTACATTCATTTTACCTACATTTAAAGCCTTATTAGGCTTACCTGTAGGTAAATATTTGCTAAAGGGGTATACAACCACTTTAATTGCTGGCTCTGTCCATAAGGGGGAAATTCACTCTCTCTATTTGTCTTAGTAATCATTCTAAAATGGGAAAGTGATGGAAAATACAATATTTTGCAGTTGTTACAGGAACAGAAACAGAGGTGAAAACTTCCAATAGGAATAGCACTATATACCATGGAAAACCACACTCATTATTTGGCCACCAGCATTACCATTATGACATCACTTCTATATCAGTAGCAATAATGAATTTTCTACAGCCATTTTGTTTACAATAAAACAAGAGACTGAAAAAGCAGACATGAATGATGCATTTTTATCACCAGAAAATAGTCAAATTTAAAAGTATGTTAAACATAGAGTTCGATTTACACAAAGTGTTGATAGTGTTTCCTCAGGTCAGTAATGGAGTATGGTTTAGATTTAGATAATTGTCTCCTGGAAATTCCATAACTGCTTATTACAGTAATGAGATTAGACTCATAATCGTTATCCAGAGCTATGATGTGGCTTTCATGGCTAGACAGGACAAACCAAATTAACCAGGGCTGAGATCATCCAATGGGAGATATATATGGGAAAAACTGCAACCAACTCAAGCTATCATAATTTGTTATAAAGTAATTTCATCACATCATAATAAGGATTTTGCTGCAAAGAAAGAAGGTATTCATGTATCATCACTGGCATCACACATTCAAAGCGTAGGTGTATATTTTTAAATGCTTTGTAATATATTGGCTGTATATAAATATAATGGGGTCCTGGGTTAAAATTCCAGCAGGACCCCATCTGCATGGTGTTTGAAGGTTCCCCCAAAATTTTCATGGACTCCACCTTTGAACAGCAGCATTGTCGGTCTGGGGGGGGAGGTGTAGTGTTAAATGCACATGATGCTGATCCAAATAGTCCCACGATTGTGAAAGAAAAGTGCTCGTGCTCAAATTCCAAATGAAGAGGTCGGTGCTCCACTGCTTAGGCCCCTTTCACACTGGGGCATTTTTCATGCGGTACAGCGCTAAAAATAGCGCCTGTTCACCGCCTGAAAAAATCCGGCCCCTTTAACTCCAGTGTGAAAGCCGGCGGGCTTTCACACTGGAGTGGTGCGCTAGCAGGATGGCAAAAAAAGTCCTGCTAGCAGCATTTTTGGAGCGGTATAGGAGCGGTGTGTTCACCGCTCCTATACCGCTCCTTCCCATTGATTTGAATGGGAAACCGCGGTAAAACCGCGGCAATACCGCCGCAAAGCGCCACTACGGCGGCGCTCTGCGGGGGTCTTTAACCCTTTTTCGCGGGGGGTAAAACCGCACCGCGAGCGGCCGAATACCGCTGTTAAAACGACGGTAAAGCAGCGCTAAATATAGCGCTGCTTTACCGTCACCACGGCGCCCCGCCCCAGTGTGAAAGGGGCCTTAGTGATCAGACCAGGTGCCCCACATGGATGTAAACCCTAAATGTTAACAACCTATCTCTAGTGTGGTCACTTGCGCTTAGTGGGGAAAGAAACCCCTAGATCAGGGGTCTCAAACTGGTGGCCCTCCAGCTGTTGCAAAACTACAAGTCCCATGAGGCATTGCAAGGCTGACAGTTACAAGGCAGCATGACTCCCACAGGCAGAGGCATGATGGGACTTGTAGTTCCTCAACAGCTGGAGGGCCACCAGTTTGAGACCCCTGCCCTAGATGGTAGACATGTGCGATTAGTTTCGTACGAATTTCCGTAAATTCGTACATTCGGGAGAATCCGAAATACGAATTGCTATGCTTCCGAATTCTGTACGAAATACGAAATTTTGTTTTCGAATTTCGGATCCAAATTTCCTAATGAACCTTCGTAATTGTTCCGAAAAGTTAACTAACCTAAAAGTTAAAAACCCAGGAAGTCAGCACAGCACAGGGATGGTGGGAGCCCCTCATAATGATAAATTCATCATAACGAACATTTGTAATTGTTTACGAAAAGTTAACGAACCTAACGAAAATTCGTATTTCGTACGAAATTTCGGAAACGAATTACGAAATACAAATTAATTCTAATACGGAACGGAACGAAACAAAACAAAACAAAAAAATGTATTGTCTACTAGATAGTGTCTTTAATGGCCGGCCACACTGCAGATACTCCTCCAATGGTAGGGAGAAAAATCACAGAGGGGGAACCCATAGCGAAAAAACTTTTTTTTATTTAATAAAATGGAATAAACAAATGTAGGTACATTCATATGTTCCGGTGCCTATAGCCTGGCACCCGGTATGTTCAGCATGTGTGTATAAAGGGAAATAATCCGTCCGGCATCCACTGGATACCGCTCAGTTGCAGTTTTGGCTCGGTTCCCTGGATAGATTCCTCGGGCGGATGTAATGTCGCAATGACAGTTATTTGTTTTTTTTATTATTTGCAGCATCCTGGCTTTGGGGATCCCTTGGCTCACTCCAAAGAAAAATCGATCATACAAGTCTGCACTTGAAGGTACCTGATATATGGAACTGGGGTCACCGTACAAAGTAAGGTGAACCAACATATTCATTTTAAAGCAGTATTAAACCCAAAACCAAAAATGTACAATACTGCAGCTTACTAATTTTTAGATGTGGTGGCTGCATCATTTTTCTTTTTTTAGACTTTTTTCCCCCTCCATCTTCACCTGGTGATTTGGCCAGTAACCCATCTCCTGTCTCTACTGTGGATGAACGAGCACAGGGGACACCTTTAGACAGCAGCATTGGCAGTCTGTTTGTTAGAACCACTAACAAATTGAAGCCAAACTTCAGCTCACTAGTTACAAGCAGTTAAAGCAAACATTTTTCCTTTTGTAACATGGTTTATCTCATCTATGTTACTAATACATTCTTCTGGAGAGCTTGTTCTCCGACAGACATACTGGCTTGATCACCAAATTAAAATAGAAGAAAGAAAGCCTAAAAAAGAAAATGAATGCAACCATCACATCTAAGAATTCATAAGCTGCAATATATGTGTGTGTGTTTGTGGGGGGGGGGGGGGCTGTTTTTTTTTACAATTTAACTTTTAAATATTTATTAAAATGTTTTCTTTTTTTAATTTTTTTTTTTTTTATCAGCCCTGTTTGGGGGAGGAGGGCTTTGATGAGATATCAGGGGTCTGAAGAGACCCCTGATATCTCCCCTTTAAGACAGGGAAAGTCCCTTTCTCTGTAGCCTCAGCTGCACTGAAGATAAATGGACAGGATACAGCGGCTCCTCTCCATTCATAAACTGAAACAGTTGACGATGCTCAGTTATGAATGGACAGAGTCAGTGATCACAGACTCTGTGCATTTGGAAAAAAAGGAGCCGGTAAATTACATATTTACCGGCTTCTTCCTCTGTGCTCCATCCTGAAAGATCTGGAACATATGGGGACCGGGGAGGACACAGGGAAATCGTAGGAGGACACAGAGAGACGGGGAAGACGCAGGGGAACTGGAGGAGGATACGGAGAGCCGGGGAGGATGCAGGGGGACCAGAAGCAGCTGTCAGAAAAGCTATCGCAAGATCGGTGCTTTTAACTCCTCCCCCACTGACGCACCGATCACCCCTGAGGCTGCCCAAGTATCAGGTCAAGCATCAGAGCATTTGCATGAGTACAAGTACTTGTGCAAATGCTCAGTATCTGCACCGATACCACTACTAGTATCGGTGCAACACTAATAGTCAGATAGGACAGTCAGACGTACCCATGTAGAATGATTATTCATACCATGCTTATATCATGAATGCCTCCAAACTTTAAGCATAAGATGATGCAAAATGCAAAACATATCAATATTAATCCAAGGCTCCCCATAATATTCCTCTCACATCAATATTTCAGAGAATGAAACACCTTGCATTTTATAACCATCTGTTTAAGAGGACATTTTAGTGTTTTCTGTTACATTCTTTTACTGTTACACTCTTTTATTCCATTTAACCCCTTCTATAACATTTTTATCGGCAAAGTACATGTAACACAATCATGTGTTTGCGCCCTCCTGCACTGTTCCTCAATAGCTCTACTTTACAGCAGTAATAAAATACCGAAGCCCAACAATTGCAAAAAGAAAAACCAAAGCACATGGAGACATATTCTTGCGGCAGCTATAATAAAGATTCAAGCTCCCTAGGTCCCCACTATAGAAAGCACACATCCCGGGGGCAAGACAATGATAGAAAGCCAGGAAACCAGAGCAGCGTAGAGAAACAATGGAAGGATAATGAGAGTCTATGTTCTAGAGGAGAATGAGCCATCCTGCCATACATTAGTCACCTCTTCCTCGGTCATCGTGTCGGGGCATGCTGTATCTGATCAAGACATTACAATTCATGGAATTGAGGTTCTTTTCTGATTATTTTCTTGTATCATGCATAGATGTATTGATTGTTATATACAGTACTAGATAAAACATTTGCTGCCAAGAGACTGGCCTATTCTGCAGCAAATTAGGCCATACAATGTAATGACCATATCTTACAGATAAATATATCTGGCACCAAAGACTAAACTCCCTTACTGTAGGATGCCCAGTAGTAGGGAATGTGTACTGTAGCTTCATCACCAATTCCATCCATATATCTAAGTACAAATATGTCAACCCTGAAAATCAGAGGGGCATAAGGTGCAGGATTAAAGCTGTATTTATTATAAGACATTCATGAACTTCTAAAAGAAGAAATAACATATGAGCACTAGAGTGATATGAAGCAATATAAACCAGTCCTGGGGCAGAAAAACTTGATGGTTCCACACTACAGCATAGTGCCCGAGTAAGCTTTAGGCTTTTCTGCCCTCTTTAGATCAGGAAAATCTTAGATTATAATAAATTAAACAACAAAAAGGGCACATTAGCCTCGTGCATTACCGTAGGTACCATTTATTGTCCATGTCCCGGAAAGACGTCAGTTGTGACGAAACGCATAGCGCAAAGCCTGCTGTGAAGTCATCACGCCACCGGATGCTTCTATGCAATTGGACCAGCTGGATTTAGGCCATTCTGATTCATGTTGACTGTGAGTTTTACTATTTTTTAATAAACGAGTGGAATTCTTGGTACACACTATGTGGTTTCTTTTCTCCCCTTGGGTATGATCATATAACCTGACGATCCGGAGCGTATTGAGGTACCCCAGGTGTGGAACAGCACTATCCCAGCAATAGAAGGTTATAAATTGGAGGGACTTCCATTAGCCCGGTGGGGGCAGAGGCATTGTCTGATCTTCCTATGATAAGGAGGTCATGACTGTCAGCCTTTCTGGAATCTACAGGGTGGTGGATTTCATACCTTTCCTTCAAGACACTATCATAATCTAATCTTGGATATATATCACTTTTTTTTTTTGGATTGTTTAATCACTCATTTATCACAATTGGGACTTTCATTCAGTTAATGACAATTTTTTTTTATGTACTGATATTTTTTATGATTTTGGGGTCAGTGCAATACATTTGTACTAATACCATTTATTGATAAAAAGAATGCAATTATACTCACAGAAGCCATGTAGTCATAAACTAGTACATAATTTGACATCAATCCTTGGATTCAACAGAACCTGAATGTTTATTGGAAGGATCTGGGGGACACTCAAGGTGTCAGGATCAAGCTGCTCTGAGGAAGAGGGTATATCCTTGGAAATACAGTAGACCTTGATTCTACCTTTGAGTGTCTTCCAGATCCACATTCAACATCCAGGTTTGGTTATATCCAGGGATTGATGTCTATGTTATGTACTACTCTACAACCACACATCTTTTGTGAGTATACTTGCACTCTTTTTATCAATAAACGGTACTTATGGTAATGCATGAGGCTGGTGTGCCCTTCTTGTTGATTCATAGGCCATAGGGTAGCAGAGTTAGAGGCAGCAGAACCCTGAAGATAAATGTAAAAATGTTGAATTAGGAAAGTCTAAATTCAACAAAAGAACTATAGGGAGAAGAAAGTAAATTAATTTTAATCTTTCCCCCTGGCAGGTATTTTACTGGCCTGGCCAATAAAAATGGGACTTGATGCTATATTGTTTAGTTCTCTGTACTGTTGAATGATATGAAAAGTAGACCACATGCGACGGAAAATGTGCGATCAGAGCTTGTTGTCTGAAATTCCAACCGCGTGGAGGCTCCATCTAACTTTTTCCATCGGAATTTCCGACACACAAAATTTGAGATCTGGATCTCAAATTTTCCGACAACAAAATCCATTTGCGTAAATTACGATTGTGTGTACACAATTCCGCTGCAAGTGCCACGCATGCTCAAAATCAAGCAGAAGAGCAGCACTGGCAATTGAACTTAATTTTTGTCGGCTTGTCGTACGTGTACTTGACGTTTGGAATTTCAGACCAACTTTGTGTGACCGTGTGTATGCAAGACAAGTTTGAGCCAACATCCGTCGGAAAAAAAACATGGATTTTGTTGTCGGAATGTCTGATTGTGTGTACTTGGCATAAGAATAGTTTTTACATTTTAGGATGGGGTGCCTCAAGACTGTTCATAATTTTAAAGGGTGCCTCGAGGCTGTCCATAATTTGTGAGGGTGCCTCGAGAGAGTCCATAATTTTAAAGGGTGCCTCAACTGAAAAAAGGTTGAGAAACACTGTGTAATTATTAATTTATGGCTGATAGGTCCATGCATATTGTAATATGACCACATAAAGAAGAAATAGTTATTGCTAAGTCCCCTGACCGCCTGGGCCCTCTCAGAGTTAAATTCCTGTGGCTGTATGTACTCCCTGGGTCGCTTCCATTCTGTTCTGGACCCAAATCCAGAACAAAAGCTTTATTAGTGTCTGACAGAAAGAACCCGTTTCCCATACAGAATAAGCTAACACAAATTTTCCCATAAATTGATACATCTTTCTTGTCAATAGAAATTATTAGGCAGTCACTGTGTCACCAGTATGGATAGAATGGGCCCATATATCCTAAATGTAAATATATCCCACATAAATCTCTCCTCATATACCATTGTGTGCTGCGCAGACAGTGAAAGAATGTGTACATATTTCCATTGTATGCTCTCACTGAATGTGTTTAACTTCATATCAACTTCCAAAGCGAAATGAGATGATTGTAATCGCTCTTTCTTTCACTAGAAAAGTGCAAACACCCGGTTATGACACATATATGTCCTGACTATGTTGACATGGGATGTGTGTAGGATTATCTACCATCAATTATTAAGTGTGTATTTCAACTTTCACACGTGAAATGCTCACATCTAATCCAAGGCCTTATTCTGCAAAGTTTTTAGAAACACTTAGCATAAGTCTTGTCTTTTTTTTATATGGGACTTGTGATGGGAAATAGGAATATTATTTTATGTCGCACTGAAAGGTTGTCATATGAATCAGTAACTCGGTAGATCTACTTCTGTACAACCAACTTGCCCATACAGGGGGTCCCCGAGTTACGAACTCGTTTGGGACTGCCGCCTGTACTTAAGTCGGAAATGTTCGTAAGTTGGCCGTGCATGCGCAGACCGGCAAATACGGGCATTTCCGGACATTTCCGATGTTCCGTCTAATGCCGTTCTGCGCATGCGCGGCAAATTACAGACATTTCCGAAGTTTGCCGGCATTTTCCGAGGCTCCGTATGGCCGTGCATGTGCAGAACGGCCGGAGGACGGCAAAAAATGGCGGAGGGTCCCCGCAGCGCCCCGTTCGTAAGTAGGGGATGTTCGTAGGGCGGGCGTTCGTAAGTCGGGGACCCCCTGTATGTAGATCGAAGTTTGGCCATTCCCTCCTGAACTGGCTGAATTTCGATCCAAAATCGGCCAGCTTAAGTATGCTGCATTGGATTTGCTAAGGGCAAACATTACCTGACTGATCAAAATTACAAATCACTTCATGGTGTAACATAGCAATGTCACAGAGTTTGGTGGACCCAGTGTGTTGAATAACAGGGAGGACAGATGTTAGAACAGTATGAGTCTGCAAACAGTCTGCAAACCATCTGCCATCATTGCAGATTGTCACTTGCCACATCGCCTACCACCAGATGCGGATTGTCACGTCACCTGCCCTCAGATGCAGCTTGTCACTTGCCACGTTGCCTGCAATCATATGCGGATTGTCACTTGCCACGTCTCCTACCACTAGATGCAGATTGTCACTTGCCACGTCGCCTGCCAACAGATGCGGATTGTCAATTTCCACGTGGCCTGCCACTAGATGCAGCTTGTCACTTTTTAAATGTAAAGGCAATTTGGTGGCAGGCAACAGTGACAGCAAAGAAAGAGGCGTCTGGCAGTCTCTCCTCAGCATTACAGGCTTCCGAGGGTGAACTGGCACATGCACATTGGCTGGGTCCCAGAGTGAGGATGGACAGTGACAAATGACATAATCTTTCTGCTCGTGCGTGGCTGCAGATAACAAAGCAGCCTTCGTGGCTGTGGGGGCGGAACTTCTGTAAACTTCTGAACTTCATAAATTGTGAGTTTTATATTTTACATTCTTTTATTAAAGTTTTTTAAAACGATTCAGCGATATGTTCGTTTTCTTCATTCCTCTATGAACGTTACTGCTTGGAATTGCTACTGCTAGGATATACTGAACCCAATAAGGATATAATCACCCACCAGGTGATCTATATACCCCTTAAAGGGGAAGGCACATGGTGACCAGCTATAGCTATAAATGGAGGGGAGTGCATATATGTGAAGGAGGAGGGACACTGAAGGTGTTTTACGTGTCTGCACAGTATCACAGGATTTACTTTTAATATTTGGACTTTATTTTTAATGCTACACCAGTACATCTAATACTGGTCTAAACGCAGAAAC
Organism: Lithobates sylvaticus; assembly: GCA_028564925.1. Taxonomy (NCBI): domain Eukaryota; kingdom Metazoa; phylum Chordata; class Amphibia; order Anura; family Ranidae; genus Lithobates; species Lithobates sylvaticus. The sequence goes on from CM053031.1 coordinate 234,908,649, forward strand.
ACTTTATATTCACTTTTTTTGTAGTGGTGGTATATTGCTATGCATTACTATTGACTTGTTTGACAGTAATGCCATCCCATTGAGACAGATCCGCACTGCAATCCTACAAGACAATGCCATATTACAAAATGTCAACTCTATATATCTCCACAATAGCCCGCAAATTGAAGAAGCATCAGATGACAATGAAGCAAATTTACAGGGTACCATTTGAGAGGAACTCTTACAGAGTGAAAGAACTGCGGTACCAGTATGTACATGTAAGTCAGTCACTGGTTGTCCATCAAGATAGCCTTTTTACAATTATCGCAAGCAGTGGTTCCCAAAATGTATTGGTTTCAGTACCCACTTTACCTGATTTCTGAATCCAGGTAATCCAGGTATGAAGGTATTACAGTAGTTCCTCTCATGTAAATCTATCTAATATTGTGGGTTTTACTGTAACATTTCAGTAAGTCTACTCGTTAATAATTTTTCCCCTCCCCTTTCTGTCAAATACCCCCTGTAATACCTCTGCATAGGGTACATGTACCCCAGGTTTGGAACCAATGGAATACTGGCCAGTACAAGTGAACTTGTGTAGAACATTCTTATGTAACTGTCTATAACTGTAGTGTATGACTCTTCTGTATGACTGATTTGATGTTTTCTTTTTTTACTCTATTGTAGAGAATAATGGCATTGGAAGGAAACAAGACCTCTCACATACTCGTGTATGTGGATGAGGCTGGCTTCAACCTGGCCAAGGGCCGAAGACGTGGCCATAATTTTATTGGCCACCGGACCACGGTGGATGTCCCAGGCCAGCGAGGGGGCAATATAACTATGTGTGCTGCCATTTCTGAGAATGGTGTGGCCACTCACATCCCCAGTTTTGGCCCATACAATACACAGAAGCTCCTCGTCTTCTTGGACCGCCTTCATTTGGATTTACTCACTGAAAATGAGAGAGGTCTCATAGGGCCTCACCTACCACAATATATAATTGTATGGGACAATGTGAATTTCCACCGTGGCCCGCTTATCAGGGCCTGGTTCACTGCTCACCCAAGGATGGATATGGTGTTCCTACCACCTTACTCTCCTTTCCTCAATCCTATTGTGGAGTTTTTCTCCGCTTGGAGGTGGAGAGTGTATGAGCATTGGGCTCAAGATCAGAGGTCCCTGCTCCATGCAATGGACGCTGCCTGTAAGGATATTACAGGAGATCAGTGTAGGGGATGGTTGCGACATGCACGTCGTTTCTTCCCTCGTTGCATCGCAAGGGAGGATATACGCTGCGATGTTGACGAGAATCTGTGGCCAGACAGACAGCAGCGTGTGGATGGGCAGGGGGTGAGGACGGTGGCCAGTGAAGAGATGTTACAGTAGTTGTGAAACTCCAGCTTTATTTACAGCATTATAGGCTAAATGTAATTTTCCTTGTTTTTTGTTTGTGTGTTTATATTTCTGTATATTATGCTGTATACATTTTCTTTTTACTCTGATGTATGGAAGTAAAGTAATTTTTCCTTGGCAGTATGAGTGCAATGTGTGATGTCAAACCTTGAAAGCTACTCTTACCCTAAAATCTTTTCTTTTTTTTTCAGTTTTATACACAATTTTATTCAGTTAGCTAGACCAAAACTGTACAGTAACCATTGTCAATGAAGGACTGGGCTAAGACTCAAAGTTGGACATGAGGGATATTTCAATGGTCCTCTGCCATAGAGACAAAACATCTGACTTGCAGTGCTTACACAATGCCAAAGGGATGAAGCATTTTGGGGGCACTGACTATTTTAATGAGAAAGAAATTTATTTTTGACATATGAATGAACTGTTTTGGGAAAGATATGAGCTTTTGAAGGTGAACCATGTTGTTGTGCCGAACCATCCAGGTTATTTTGGCAAAAGCACCAAGAGAGTTGAGAACGTCTGGTCTGTTTCAAGAAATGAGCCAAAGCAATTGAGAAGAATCTTTGCCATACACACGGTCGGACTTTTGAGACAACCCCCATACACACGGTCGGACCGTGGACCAACTTTCCCTTGGACTTTTGTCCAAAGGGCGTTGGCCCTCAAGTTGGTACTGCATACACACGGTCGGACTTTTGAGACAACCAACACGAACGTAATGACGTTTCAACGTACTGACGACGCTTCAAAAGAGGACGTTCAATTCTCTCGCGTCACCCTTCGGGCTCCGTCTGCTAACTTCGAGCTAGCAGACGTTTGGTCAGTGGTGATTCGCGATTTTCGGTCCGTGTTACTTTCCGACCGTTTTGGCCAGCCATGTTGCGCGATCCTAGGAGAGAGCGTGCTGTTTATGGGCTTGGAGTCATTGCTGTGACTCGAGCCCAGTCGAGAAATAGGCGCAATACTGGGTTAAGGAGTGTTTGGACCAAAACTTGGCTACTTAATCGTGACCAATTCAGCCATATGCCATTACTGCGTGAGCTACAGGAGAACAATCCGGATGATTTCCGGAATTATCTGAGAATGACGGACTCCTGCTTTCAGCAGTTATTGTCCTTGCTGTCCCCCTATATTTCCAAGCAGGACACATGCATGCGGGCTGCAATACCAGCAGAGCAAAGGCTCATAGCCACTTTGCGGTATTTGGCAACAGGGAGGAGTCTCCAGGATATAAAATTCACAACAGGTATCTCTCCCCAGGCTCTGGGAGTCATTATCCCTGACACATGTTGTGCTATCATTCAAGTATTGCAGAAGGACTATATTCGTGTAAGTATTTTTGATTTAATATCACTGTCATGTTTAGTAATGCATTTTATAGTTTTTGGCCATTCCATCCTCCACATTTTAGGAATATGGTGTGATTGAATGTCCTCTTTGTCCTCATGCATGCCTTAACCGTTTTCGTGGCCTACATGCATATTTTCCTCCCCTAACCTCCACAGCATGCTACACTGGGCCCATCCACACGTAGTCTAGTACTTAACACTGTATTTATTATGCTTCCTTCGTTACCCTAAACACCGCCTAAAATGTGTCCCAATATTCTTCCTGCCCTTAAAAAGAGTCTCTTATTTAGTTTGAAACACTCCCCCCCCGCCCCCCCCCCCCCCCCCAACCGGCCAAAAAATTGAAAGAAAATGTAATAAAATATTAGAAAATGCAGAGTCAACCAACACAACTCCTCCATCTGCAGATTTGGCAAAACACATATACTGTGTACCTTATTTTTTGACTTAAGATTGTGGCCTAAATGTAGTGTAATGGCCTGCCTGATTAGCTTTAAAATCGACAAATTAGACTTTCATCATGTTTTTTTTTCTCATTCTGAATAGCTCCCAACATCCCTGTGCTGTGCCAACTTCCTTGCTTTTTAAGTTCATCTTAACAAATACTCATAATTAATTATCCTTTTTATTATTTAGTACGATGTATGTCAAAATGTGTATAGATTTTGTCAATGTGCATTCATATTTTTGTTTTATTCCACTTCTTACCTGTCCACCAGTGGCAGCTGGTGCTCCAATTTTTTGGGGGGGCGCAAAACAAACAGCCTCACTGTGCCATCAAACGCTGCCACTGTGCCCATCTAACACTGCCACTATGCCCATCTAACGCTGTCACTGTGCCCATTAAATGCTGCCAATGGCACTTACCTTGTCAGGTGGCGAGCGGTGTCTCCTCATCTTCTCCCGTGCTCCTGTCTTCACAGTGCTTGTGACTTCAGCCAATCAGGGGACCGGTAACACAGACCGGCAACCTGATTGGCTGAGAGGCGGGTCTGTGTTAGGGAAGCGATGTATTCGCTTCGCTAACACAATACTGTGTAAGCAGCGAACGCCAAGCATTGCGCCCGCTGTTTACACTTCTGGAAGCCTATTAGAGCACACCGCTCTAATAAGGTCCCCTATTTGAGCTTTACAGCTCTAAAAGGGCGCTTCCAGAAACACCCCCCCCCCCCCGCTGTAATTAACATGCCCGGCGCCCGACAAGGGGCCGGACACCTGAATAGGGGGGCGGCAGCGGTGACAATAGCTAGATTCATGCAATGCATTAATCTATCTATTGGTGATAGAGCGGTGCAGGAGAGGGGGGGCGGCGCTCCTGCGCCCTCTATGCACGCACCGCCACTGCTGTCCACTGGCCTGATAATCTTGTCAAGATGGATGGCTTACCCAAATTAAACTTAAATTTTAATGCCTTTAGTTCTCCTGGAAGTGTTGAGGTTTACTTGTCCAAAACAGATACTCATTCAACTCCCCCTTCATAAGCTTTTTTTAATGTGCCACCAGAGGGGGTGAGGGACCATATAATTGTACCTTTTTATTTTGTTCTTGAAATGCACTTTTACATGTTAGAATATTATTTTGGCCCACAATGTTTGTGTCAAATATGTTTGCAATTTAATGTACTCCGGTATTAATTTTTGCTTTATTTGTTTGACTCCACAGTTTCCGAAAAACAGCCAGGAATGGCAGGATGTTGCTGCGCAGTTTGCCCATTTATGGGATTTCCCCAACTGTGGAGGTGCCATAGATGGCAAACATGTGAGGATAGTGCCACCACCAAATTCTGGATCCTATTTTTTTAATTATAAAGGTTTTTCGAGCATTGTCCTCCTTGCTGTGGTGTCAGCCAAATATGAGTTTTTATATGTCGACGTTGGCATTAATGGTCGTCACTCAGATGGAGGAGTTATGATGAACACTGAATTTTATGACCGGCTGCAGAGAGGAACTTTAAATTTGCCACGTGCTGAGGACAATGTGGAGGGCCTCAATTTTGTTTTTGTCGCAGATGATGCTTTTTCTTTGGGGCCACATATTTTAAAGCCCTTCCCAATGCGGAATCTGACCCCAGAGCAACGGATTTTTAATTACAGGCTCTCTCGTGCCCGAAGGGTAGTCGAAAATGCCTTTGGCATCATGTCCAGCCGATTCCGGATCTTTTTAACAGCCATAAATTTGGCTGAATATAAACTAAATCATGTGGTATTATGCTGCTGCATCCTGCACAACTTTCTACGGCGGAATGCTTCCACCTACATTGGCTTAGGGGCAACGGGTGAACCAGTTGAAGAGTCCTTGATGCCAGCACTTGAAAGTGCACATGCTGGTTTTGGCGTACAGAATGGGCGTGTTGTCCGCCAACAATACGCCGACTATTTTATTGGTCGAGGGGCAGTGCCTTGGCAGCAAAATGTTTTGGAGAATTAGTTCCAATTGTAAGAAAAAAATAAAATATTCTTTAATTTGAATGACTGTTGTCTGTTTCTTATATGTTTGCAACTAGCCATGATCTTTGTCCTTTTTGCCACTAGTTTGAACCAACCTGATGTGCAACATGAGGTATCCATCTCAATTCCAGCTAACTTGTAGATTGTGCTGTATTTCACCTACACACATTTTTGAGTACATGGTCAATGCAACTACAACCACGTAACAAATATACTGATATTGAGCATTGAAATAAGAAGGCACACATTGGTTTTGTTTCAACTTTTTTTATTCTGTGCACATTCACATGTGCCTTTTTTTTTTTTTTTTTTTTTTTTTTTTTTTTTTTGATTATTTTTTTTAAAAATTAAAAATATTTTTTTTTTTTTTTTTTATTATTTTTTTTTAACATGAAAAATATATTTTTTTTTTTTTTTTTTTATTATTTTTTTTTAAAATGAAAAAAAATATATTTTTTTTTTTTTTTTTTGATTATTTTTTTTTAACATGAAAAATATATTTTTTTGTTTTTTTGATTATTTTTTTTTAACATGAAAAATATATTTTTTTGTTATTTTTTGATTATTTTTTTTTAACATTAAAAATATATTTTTTTTTTTTTTTTTTGATTATTTTTTTTTAACATGAAAAATATATTTTTTTGTTATTTTTTGATTATTTTTTTGGGAACATCAAAAATATTTTTTCTTTTTTTTTTATAATCAATTTTTTTAAAAATATAAAAACAATAAAAACAAATAAACTTAGCAAGGATGATGATGCGCAATCGAGTCAACATCATGCAGCAGCAAATGAGGAACTAGATATGATTGTAAACTTTAATTTTTTTAATTTAATTTATTCTGGCCAAAATATCAATCATATCTTTCATTTGCTGCTGCATGATGTTCAGTCGATTGCGCATGGCATCTATTTCCCCGTTCCACCCCATTATTTGCCCGATGAGCCTCTGCGCACTGTCCTGTGTGAACGGGTGCTCCAAAACCAGCACATCATCTAAAAAAAGTAAGAAAAAAAAATGTATTAATAAAGGTGTGGCCAGACATAGATTATGTGCAACAGTGGTGAAACAGTGGTGTCAGACACTCACCTGGTGACATCTCTGTCACTTCCTCCACCTCCTCTTCAACAACATCCTCCACATCGCTGGGACTAATTCCCCAAACAGGCCGGTGAGGGTGGGTGTCCTGGCGAGGCTGGGGGTCCTGGCGAGGATGGGTGTCCTGGCGAGGATGGGGGTCCTGGCGAGGGTGGGGGTCCTGGCGAGGCTGGGGGTCCTGGCGAGGATGGGTGTCCTGGCGAGGATGGGGGTCCTGGCGAGGGTGGGGGTCCTGGCGAGGGTGGGGGTCCTGGCGAGGGTGGGGGTCCTGGCGAGGATGGGGGTCCTGGCGCCGATGTTTGGCCCGGTGAGGGTGGTGGCCCCGGTGAGGGTGGGGGTCTGGCTGAGCTGGGGCGTCCCTGCGATTTGGGTGCCTGAGTCTTTGCTTCCCTATGAGAATCAAACAAAAGGTATACTTTTAGCACACAGACGGTAAACATTGCTTTGCGGTGGTGTACAATTGTCTGTTTATATCAAGAGATCTAAGTTCAAGACATGATGAAATTTCCCTTTTAATAAAACATAAAGAATTAACCTTTCTTGACCAAAATTCTCTGATGTCGCACACTAGTGCTCCTGAATCCAGCTGTGTAAAAAGCTGTTGAATGCCCTCTCCTTACATTCCAATTTACTATATTTTGACCATTCTGAAGAATGGTCGTATTTACGAAAAGAAACATTCCCATTCTGAACTCTCAACATTTGACATTCGGAACATCCAGAAATAACGACAGTTTACAAGTATCGTTGGTTCTGAATTATGAAATGTTGAGAGTTGAGAATGGACGTATTTACGAAAAGAAACATTCGTAAATACGTCCATTCTCAACTCTCAACACTTGATAATTCGGAACATCCAGAACCAACGATACTTGGAAACTGTCGTTATTTGTGAATGTTCCGAATGTCAACTGTTGAGAGTTGAGAATGGACGTATTTACGAAAAGAAACATTCGTAAATACGTCCATTCTCAACTCTCAACACTTGATAATTCGGAACATCCAGAACCAACGATACTTGGAAACTGTCGTTATTTGTGAATGTTCCGAATGTCAACTGTTGAGAGTTGAGAATGGACGTATTTACGAAAAGAAACATTCGTAAATACGTCCATTCTCAACTCTCAACACTTGATAATTCGGAACATTCACAAATAACGACAGTTTCCAAGTATCGTTGGTTCTGGATGTTCAGAATTATCAACTGTTGAGAGTTGAGAATGGACGTATTTACGAATGTTTCTTTTCGCAAATACGTCCATTCTCAACTCTCAACAGTTGATAATTCTGAACATCCAGAACCAACGATACTTGGAAACTGTCGTTATTTGTGAATGTTCCGAATTATCAACTGTTGAGAGTTGAGAATGGACGTATTTACGAATGTTTCTTTTCGTAAATACGTCCATTCTCAACTCTCAACAGTTGACATTCGGAACATCCCGAAATAACATTACTAAATATACACAAAAAATGCAAAGCTGAAAAAAATAACATGGAATTAAATCAAAAATATACTCAGTGCACATATTCATCAACAATCACGTATTAAATATCAAAACATCGCATTTTCTAAAACAGCCACGCATTTACAAAACAGCCACCGTACGAACGATGACACACACATACGAACGGCAATAGACTTATGTACGCCAGGTACTTACTATTTTTCAGCGCCTTTTTAATTTTCATAAACTGGTCCGGCTCCCTGGTTTTGATGTCCGACCATCGTTTGCGAAGCTGGTCTTTGGACCGATGGACCCCGAACTTCTCCTCCAGCCTTCTCACTACTTTGGTGAGGATTCTGTCCTTCACCATGTTGGGGTGCAGGTATGGCCCATGCTTGCCATCATAGTCGTCCTTAACGAGAATGTGCACCATCTCCACCATTTCCTCAAAGGCCATGTTTGTGGCCTTAAACCTCCTCCTCGCACGTTGTTCTTCCGCCATATTTTCTCCGACTACGCAACGAGGGGATAAGGGGCGGGGAATAGCCGAGAAAAGGAACGTCGGGGGCGGGCGACGCAAGCGGTGGTTGGCGCACGCGTAATGGTATATCCATGCTTAACGCGCGGCCTATAGCAATTTACGAACGGAAGATACGAAGGAATTCACTACATACACGATATAAATGTTGACGCACTGAAATTCTCTTTTTACGGAGTCTTTTCTCTTTTTACGAAGTCTTTGCATGTAAATGAAAGAAGCTAAATATTTATGAATGAATATATTCGGGACATGAAGAAAGCAAAAAAATAACGTCGATGGGACACTAATGTTAATTAGTAATAACGATGGTTTGCTGAATGTGTATGGTCAAGGCTTGACGTCATGACGCTTGGAGGGCAGAGGGTCACGCATACGCCGTGTATAAAGCACGAACGTGTGGTGCAATGTACCGTTCTGGCGGGAGACGAACGCAAGCCGACGCTAAACGACGCAAGCCGACGCAGTACGAAGGTAGACACGGACGAAAGGTACATTTTATTAATTTCTCTTTACCGCTGGTACTTTCAAATGATTGTCTTTTGCTTTGAAGATGTAATTTAGTACTCGGACTGTTGTTAAATATAGTAAACATGCGCAAACACCCACCTTGAAACACACACCTGCAGGTTACCTGCACTGAGCTGTATAGAGTTTGGTTAATACTAGGCTTGTACAATTCGTTTCGGAACGAATGGAAGTTCGGACGAATTTGGCAGCTTGCCGACAAACGAATGCATCAGAATGTCTAACTAAAAGGAAGGCATTTCCAAATATACGAAATAAATTCTATCGTTTATAACAAATGAATTCGATAGGATTTGAGATTCTGTCTAACGAATATTGTATACTATTACTAACTAGTTTTTTAAAAACGTAGTAACTTTAATTAACGAATACAACCTACCGAAATTAGCTATTTTGAAGATAACAGTGTACACAAACTTTTTTTTATTTTTTGGAACAAGTCTAGTAATTACATGTGGCTTTGCTGCACTATAAAGTACAGATAATCTGCAGGTAAGTCACAGGTGCACGTGGCATATCATAGTGAAAGCAGCCTTAGGACCCAATCGGACCCTCCATGCACCCTCTATGTCCCTTTACCCCTGCTTACCTTCAATCAGATACGCCAAAAAAATAAGGGGAAACGTCCCCTCCTGACAGATTGAATTGGAGGGCCCATAGAGTAGCATGGGCTGTGTCCATATCCATTCGCCATATGTGGGGTAGATCCAAACCTGTCATCTGTCCATTACAATTATTTTGGCCCATGACCAGTTACCAAGTTGCTTCGATGGTCCTCGCTCTTTAAAAGGTTGGGCACCCCTGGCTTAAATAAATGCCCATATTGTGAGCAGCTTCTGAACTATACGCCACCCATTATGGTTTGTTTTTTACTGTTTTGCAGCAATCCAAACGATGAAATCAAAATTGAATTCACCAGAATTTATTGCTCAATTTATTGAGAAGTATAGGGAGCTCACCTGTCTCTGGCAAGTAAAAAATAAAGACTACTCTGACAAAAATAAAAGGATGGCAGCATGGCTACAACTTGTGGAGTTGGCGAAAACCGTATACCCCCGAGCAACCGACACTATGGTCAAAAACAAAATTGGTGCCCTCAGAAGTGTCCACAAAAGGGAACTCAAGAGAATTGAGGAATCCAAGCGTTCTGGAGCAGGAACAGAAGAGGTGTATGTTCCAAAGTTATGGTATTTCAACAGCCTTGCTTTTTTAAAAGACCAAACGGTCCCAAGAAAATCACTATCAACTTTACCATCAGCATCAGCTGACGTCAGCGATACTGAGCAGGAGCTTACACAGGATGAAGAAGAGGAGGAGCTCAGCTTGACCCAGGTATAGCATTGTTTAAAATCTTGCCATCTCTCTCTCTCTCTCTATCTATCTATCTATATATATATATATCTTAGATATGTTGCTAATTAGATGCTAGTATGCCTAATAATTAGTTGTGTTTCCAAAAAAAGTTACATATCAATGGACAAGTAGTGGCCATAAAGTTTTGCAACACGAATGAGAAATGATGGAGTCAAATTGATAGTCTTTAATAATTGGACACATTCAAAATTAGAAAAGTAAAGAGATGAAAGGTTTGTGATTGATGACCACAAATTAAAATCATGTTGTTTTTTCACAAAGGAGGAACTTCTGAGCCAAGACGAGGCTGGGCCCAGCAGCCAACCAAGCACAGTGTGCAGAATCCCTCTCCTGCGCCCTCCCAAGAAAAGAGCCAGGAAGAGCCAACACCTGGATGAGGCCACAGCTGACTTCCTGGCTAGGGCTACATCGGTCATAACAACAGCACCCGATAGTGCTGAAGGGTTTGGCTGTTTTACAGCCAATAAGCTGAGAGAAATCGACCCAGACCAAAGGGAGCTATGTGAAGGGATCATCATACAGCTCTTCAGCAAGGCCAGGAAAGGAGAGCTCACCTCAAAGTCGCACGTCTGCGATTTGGAACACCCAACTTTACCTCCTCCACAGCAACCCTACCCACCTCAGCAACCCTACCCACCTCAGCAACCCTACCCACCTCAGCAACCCTACCCACCTCAGCAACCCTACCCACCTCAGCAACCCTACCCACCTCAGCAAGCACAGCCACCTCAGCAGCATGGTGGTCAGTGGCAAAATCAGCCGCAGGATGCCCAACAAGGCCAGTGGTCTGGGGAGTTTAGGGGCTACTAATTTTGCATATTTTTTGTGGTTTCAAGTATAATTTAATAGGCTATATTTGTGTGTTGGTTTTGGGTGTACTATTTTCTGTTTAGATTTTTAATTTTTTATTTCAAATTTGGTGGACAGAAAATATGTCTATATTAATTTCCTTAATTTTTTTGATGTTGTGAATTAACAATAAATAATATGTTCAAAATATGTTTAACGTTTGTTATTGATAATCATTAGAACACAAATCCTATGTAAAATATGTATGTTCGTTCTTTGTAGGTATCACCAACAAATACGATGCAATCTAAAAACATTAAAAATACAAAGAATGTGCACTGCATTTAGCAAATTCGGAATTTCACACATCACGAATGTGCTATCTAGTTAACGAACGCTAGGTTTACAAGACCGACCTCTTCATGCTGGTCCTTCCTCCCGAGCATGCGTGTTTGCACTTTGGACAAAAGTCAGTTGGTTTTGTGTACACACGTTCGGACTTTGGTCCTTCGGACTTTTGTTGGCAGAAAGTTGGTCCGTTCGCACAGCCAACAAAAGTCCGATGCAACCTTGAAAAAGTTGGTCCGATGGAGCGTACACACGGTCGGATGTTGGTCCAAACCACCTAATTTGCATGTTGGTTGGCAAAAAGTCCGAACGTGTGTACGGGCCTTTAGACTGTTTAGCCAAATGATCTTAGAGTTTTGAGAATGTAATTTCTGTTTCAAGAAATGAGCCAAACGCAAAATTTTTTTTTTAAAGTCAGCAGCTATAAACACGGTAGCTGCTGACGGACACTGTCCAGGGAGCCCACAATGTCGCCCCCGAGGCCGATCAGCTAATCGACTCGGCTGCAGGCACCGCCATTGTAACTAAGGGAAATGGCAGTTCCTGTTTTTTTTTTAATTGACATCTGTAATCTAATCCATTAAACATGTCTGCTTCTTTGGAGATATACAAGTCAAATATTCAAATAGTTAGATAGACAGTGATAGGTAGATAGACAGACAGACAGATAGATATACAGACAAATAGATAGATAGATAGATAGATAGATAGATAGATAGATAGATAGATAGATAGATAGATAGATAGATAGATAGATAGATAGATAGAACATCTATACAAATTTGCTATGGTCATATATACTGTAACTACATGTTGCTCTCAATATAATGATCCACCAACTTAAAAGATAAGGTTTTAGTTCCTGTCATACAGGATTTAAATGTGTACCCCCCTGGGGTAATAGGAAAAGATTATTTAAGTATCCTATGTGCGGAAAGAATGCTCATTTACATATGCCCCTCTATTAGCCTTTGTCACTCTCATGTGAATGAGGAATATCTCAGTTTCTGGTTTAAGTAGCACCATTCAATAATCCTCCCCACCATGCCGATGGTCCCACGCTCTTCTGCCTCCTGGCTAAACTATGTGCTGAAACCGATAGCACAGGTTCTGAGATCACAGGGTGGGAGATGAGGACAACCTCCGGGGCACTTATGTTTACTATTATAACCATTTAAAAAGTTATATATTTACTTTATTCATTGTTATATTTTATCTGTTTAGCTCGTTGATGTGCTGCATGGAAACATACTAAACATTATCCACCTTCATTTTCTTTTAATTTTAATCACAGTAGAGAAGAGTGACATTCGCTGTTTGGATTTTACTACTTTGTCCATGTTGGGGACATTTTGACTCATTTCTTGCTCGGGAGACCACTGATTCCAAAAGAGAAAGTAGGGGGAAGAAGTAACATTTTAACCACTTGACCTCCGGAACATTTACCCCTCTTCATTACCAGGCCACTTTTTGCTATACGACACTGCATTACTTTAACTGCAAATTGCGTGGTCATGCTACGCTGTACCCAAATAAAATATATATAATTTTTTTCACACAAATAGAGCTTACTTTTGGTGGTATTGGATCCCCACTGCGTTTTTAATTTTTTGCACTATAAACAAAAAAAGACAGACAATTTAATAAAAAAAATATTTTTTTTTACTTTCTGCTATACAACATTCTACACATCTGCTACACAAAATTTAAAAAATCTTCATAAATTTAGGCCAATATATATTCTGCTACATGTTTTTTATAGATAAAATACCAATAGGCATATATTAATTGGTTTCGACGAACGTTATAGCGTCTACAAACTATGGGACATATACTGGAATTATTATTGTTTATACTAGTAACGTCAGCGATCAGTGGCGTAGTGCTGGTTCACACTTGTGCAATGTCAGACATCACATGTGATTCGCACAGCACTACTGTGCAGATCACATGCGATGTCTGTGCAAAGCAAATTCAGCCATACAGAATGTTCACACCCATGCGATCCGATTCCAGTCCAAATTCACAGTTCGCACTGCGATCTGCAAACCGATCTAGGGGTGTCATTAACTTTGCATTGATACTCCCTGCTGTTCGCATAGGGCAGTGTGAACCACCAGCAATTCAGGTGCGACGCGGGAATCCGCACTGGATTTGCAGGGTATCCCGCATGTGAACCGAGCCTAATAATGGGACTGCAATATTTAATCAGACACTAACTGACACTTTTGACACAAAAATATGTCACTGTACTAATGAAACTGTCTGGGAAGGAGTTAAACATCTAGGGTGATCAAAGGGTTAAATGTATGCCTAGTCAGTATTTCTGTTTACTATCTGCCACTTTTACTAATGGAAGTGATGGATTTGAGTTTAGAGTATAATATATATATATATATTTAAAGCGCTGAGTAAATTGATGGCGCTATAGAAGTACCTTAAATAATAATAATAATTTGAGTCCCTGCTTTGTCTTGTTTACATAGGTCTCTGCCCAAGTGTCTGGCACCCGCAGATTGGCTTCTGCTGTGAATAATCACAGCAGAGGCGGCATGCTGGTAGCGAGCGTGCCCCCTGCAGGTGGGAGTGTGGGATCACGTGTATATATACATGATCCAGCCCACATCCTGTAGCAGTGAAACTGCTATAAGGCAGTCAGCAAGTGGTTTTAAAGGCATCACCAGAACAGAGAATAAGGGGAGATCTGTCATTGAGGACGGTCCTGGTACAAATGTTTACAAATGGAAGTTAGGACGAATCTCCTTTGTGGGGTTTTAACCGTTTCCCATTCTTTAAAAACACAAAAAAAAGTTTTAGCTGGAGTTTTAAATTAAGATAGAACCCAAGAGCCCCTACCGTTCATGTATCCAATTATATTAACTGTCTTTGAAAACTTTGCACAATCACATGGGGAGTTGGGATGATTTTTGGTACAATAGTAACATAGTGGGAAAGTCTCTTGTGTGTGTGGTGCAGGAAGAGAACACATAGGGACATTGTTTTTCAAAGGGTTTGGTCACCTAAACCAATCACTATCATGATTTTTGGTAAATCAGAGTTTTAGGCTCCATTCACACTTGTGCGACTTGTCATGCAACTTTGGACATCAAAGTGCATGACAAGTCATTCTCCGTGTTTTCCAATGATAACCATTCATATATGTGCAACAAAGTTGCAGCAACTACAAAGTAGTTTCCGGCTTTCATGCAACTTGAGGGCCATAGACGTCAATGTTAATCCTCAAAAGTTGTATGAAAGTCGTACCTGACTGTTATACAATGCAACAGCTGCACCCATTCAAAGTTGCGTGGCACAACTTTGGAGTCGTACAAGTGTAAATGGAGCCTTAAACTGTGTTATGTTTAGCTATAATTAAGGCTCCATTCACACCTGGGTGTTCTGGAATCACGGTTCCAGAATTGCGGTAAAATGTGGAATGCTTTTTGCGATGCAATTACTTCTTAATGGCACCCTGATCACAGTGCGATTTTGCCACATTTGTGGCGTGATAAATCACGTTGCAATTGCGTCAAACCGCAGCGCTTGACGCTGTCATCCAAAAGAAGCTCCTGCTCCTTTTTGAGAGACAAGCTTTGCGCATTGCGGTTTGCCGCAATTGCAGCGCGATTTCTCGCACGTTAACCGTGGCAAACTCGCACCGCGATTAGGGTGCCATTAAGATGAAATGTCATCACAAGTGCATCCCACGTTTTGCTGTAATTCAGGTCGCCCAGGTTTTAATGGAGCCTAAAGCCCAATTGAAATTTTTTGGCATATTTATTATTTTTCTACCTTATTTTTTTAATTATCCTAGCCCCAGCAGAAAAATCCTACTCTGTGTGTGGGCAGCAGTCTATCTGCAACAGTCTGATCAGTGGCGGCCGCTTCATTAATCCATGCGCTCGGCCCTAATCTACATGCAAAGCACCGGATGCATGAATTTCGGCCGATCAAAAAAAAAAAAAAATGAACAGATCCTCCCATGCACACAAGCGAGGTGGATAGAGAAATCCTATACCTTGTGTTATTATAGACTGACAGTTGGGGTTATCCACTGTCAGAAAGAATACACTGAACGAATATTTTCTACAAGCCTGTTCGTGAGACGTCGATCATTAGATTGACTTCTCATGAATGGGAACAGCCATAGGTGGTTCGAAATTCGGCCAATCCCTGCTGTACTGGCTGAATTTTGAAGAATCTATGGCCAGCTTTAGTCTCTTGCCTCCCCTGCTATGTTTTAACAGGCCGAAGCCCTGACATTCTCATTTTTCATATAAATTGCGATTTATCTGTTCCACATCTTACCGGCTTCCTGTCAGGTCATCCTCGGTGTTGTAATGAACTGGTGGATGGCATCACCCATCAAGAAACCAGGAATATTTACCAAGACACCATGGTATTGTGATAACCTTGTCTTTTATTCACATAACGCAGGGGTTCCTAAACTACTCTTATCAGTTACTATTGCTCCCCATTCTCTCTGTGGGCAACCGAACACCTACTGTATGTTATGGAGATAAGGACACTTCCAGTCCTAGGGTGAAATCCCTACTCCACCATAGATACAGTGCAGTGAGTGAACTTTGTTACCCTAGGACAGGAAGTGTGTTACTGGCAGGAACACCAATGAAAATGAAGAACCCTGAACAAAAGAAAACAAATGCAGCTACCACATCTAAGGACTGGTAGGCTGCAATATACCGTATATACTCGCGTATAAGCTGACCCGAATATAAGCCGAGGCACCTAATTTTACCACAATAAAATGGGAAAACTTATTGACTTGAGTATAAGCCTAGGGTGAGAAATGCACAGCTACTGTGTAAGTGGAAAAGAGGGTCAACAATGCCCATTTGCAGCCTCACTGTGCCCAGTTGCATGCCTCACTGTGCCTATTTGCAGCCATAGGTCCCCCAAACTTCAAACTTGCTAGTTAAGGGTTCCTAGATGCCCCCTAGCTGCAGCCAATTTGGGGTCTCTGGACCCAAAGGGTCCCGAAATGACATTGCTACAGATGGACACAGTTGACCGACTTTGGGGCCCTGTATCTCGGGGCCCCTTGGTACTAAGAGCCCCATGTTTGGATATGTTGTAGTGCTAGTCACACTGGGTCCTAGCACCAAGTGGCCCAGAGATACGGGGCCCCAAATTCGGGTCGGAAAATGTTATTCTCTGCTGCAGAAAAGTGATTGACTCGAGTATAAGCCGAGGGGGGCAATTTCAGCACAAAAAAATTTGCTGAAAAACTCAGCTTATACTCGAGTATATACGGTATACCATCTATGTTCTTGGGTTCAGATACAGTTTAATGAGAGATTACAGAACTGTACATACAGTACATTGATGTGGCCTTTATGTGACCAAATATTTCATCCAAACTCTTCAATGTCTTAAATGTTTAGGGAGGCTGCCGAAAATCCACTAATGGGGCCCAACACAACCTTTCTGGGGGGCTAAACTGACATTTTTAGGGTAGAGCTCCTTACTTTACAGATTTGTGTCTGTAGAGGATTCGTTTAGAAGGAAAATGGCCTGACATTGATGGATTTCCAGAGCTGCTTCTCAGGAGAAGACGTGGTGAAGAAAAATCTATGGGAATTTAAACATGCTTGAGGCAGACATGATGGTTTTTTCAGAGCAAACAAGAAAACACAATTGAAAGGTAAATGTAATTGATGTCAGGTCACTTCCCTGAAAGCAAACACAGCCATGTTCAGAAGGGCGCACAGACTGCTGGAAATATCTAAAACTCTCCCAGGCATACAGTGTGTGTATGACTGAGGGACCGGCTCATGTGAACTGCCCTGCAGGGCGTGCTTCATCTCATGAGGTTCAACCAGCCCGTGTGAACAAGGTGCAGAGAGCAAACAGTCAGCCAATGTCTACACTGCAGGCAACATCTGAGCCATAACAGCATCAACCACTTGAGAGATTGCATGGATTGCTTTACATATCCTGCAAAGATTATACACCATGCTTAATGTTAGAACAGCATAATGGTCTTGATCTTAATAAAAGTGCTCAGTGACAAAAAGTACAAAATTTAATCAATATTGCATTAACAGCCCAGCAATAATTCTTAGTAAATACAGGCATACCCCACTTTTAAGTACACAATGGGGTTTATTTACTAAAGCTGGAAAGTGCAAAATCAGGCTCACTTCTGTATAGAAAGCAATGAGCTTCCAAGTTTTATTACCAAAGCTTAATTTAAAGCGGTTCTGCACCCTGAAAAAAATTTTTTTTTTTAAGGATGTAATATAAAGTGTGCTTACCTTTATTAGGGGACTCACCTGTTCCATCTTCCATCTCGATCGCCGCCGGTTTTCGTCCGATGAAGTTCCTCGTCTTCTTCTTTAGTGCTGGGGGCCATCTTGCCTGTGGGCATGTGAAACACCCACAGGGACTTTAGATGGCCCACCATGCACTGCCGTTACTCGCGCGTGCGCAGTAACGGCTCATCTGCCGAGATCTCACGAGATTTCGGCAGATGCGGCCGAAATCTCGGGAGATTTCGGAAGATGTGGCCGAAATCTCGCGAGATTTCGGAAGATGCCCGCACTGACTCCTGGGATCAATGACACCAGATCCCAGGAGACAGTGCGGCGTGACGACGATCGACGCAAGACCCCGCCCGCCGCCGCAGAGGGAGAAGACCGGAAGTCTTCAATTACAAGGTAAGTAAAAAAAAAAAAAAAAAAAAAAAAATTTCATTTAGTACTCTTTGCCTGATTTGGAAGGCAAAGAGATTTACTAAATGAAATGGGTGTAGAACCGCTTTAACAAGCTGTGGTTAGAAGCTCATTGGTTTCTATGCAGAAGTGAGGCTGATTTTGCACTTTCTAGCTTTAGTAAATAAACCCCATTGTGTACTTAAAAGTGGGGTATGCCTGTATGTTGCTACGTGCAGAGGTGGTTTTAAGCTTTGTGAGGCCTTAGGCAAAACTTAGACATGAGGCCCCATATGCAGTAAATACAACATCTGGGACTCAGCAAGGTGACAATCCATCTAGGAATTACCCCCATTACCTTGGGAGAAGGGGCAGGGGATGTCACTGTTGTCCAATTGCAACTTCTACATCCACAGAGGAAGGAGAGTGGGGGGATCACAGCAGAGCGCAGAGAGGGAGGGCGAGGGCCAGAGAGAGGGAGAGAAAGATAGGGGATAGGGAAAGAGGGGGAGGGAGGGGGAGAAGGGGGAGAAAAAGGGGCGGAAGAGAGGGGGGAGAAAGGCGGGGAGGGAGAGAGAGGGGGAGAGAGAAAGGAGGGGGAGAGGGGGGAGGGAGAGAAAACAAAAGGGTGGGAGGGAGGGGAAGGGAGAGAGAAAGGGGGAGAGAGGAGGGAGGGATGGAGAGAGACAGAGGAAGGGAGGGAGAGGTTGGGATTAGGCAGGGAGAGAGAGGGGGAGGGTGTGAGAGGGGGAGAGAGAAGGGGTGGTGAGAGAGAGAGACAGTGGGGTGGTGATAGGGAGATGGGGGATGAGAGAGAGGAGGGTAAGGGAGAAGCGGGGAGAGAGAGAAGGGGAGGGAAAGAGAGGGTAGAGGGAGAGAGAAAGAGGTGGAGGAAGAGAGAATGAGGGGGTGGGAGAGAAAGAAGGGGAGGGAGGGGGAAGGTAGAGAGAGATGGGGTGAGAGAGAGAGGGGGCGAGAGACAGGGGATGTGAGAAAGAGAGAGAGAGGGGGGTGAGAGATAGATCCCTTGCCCTGTCCCCGTCTGCAGCACCTCCTGTGCCCCCATGTCCCAGTCTGCATAATTTATGTGCAGTCTGAACTAAATGGAAGCTCCAGTCGTTTAGGTGAGGTTACTCACTGTGCCCTGTAGCAGTGTGTTTGGTCCCTGCTCATCCATGTGCGAGGGACTGAGGCTGGGGGAGAAACATGCCCCGGGCTGAGTATGTTCTCCTCTGTGTCAGTAAACACTGCCAGAGATCTCGGAAGGCAGGGGGAAAGATCGATAATAGGAGAGTAGGGCGGCATGGTGTAGTCATCCCTCGGCTGCTAGAAAGCTTCAGGAGAGGCCGCCTCTCCCTCTGTGTTGACTGCTACATGGCGGCTGGCGCCGTCTTGGAAATGGAGTAGATGCCGCGGATTGTTGCGGCTTTAGGAAGCAATCCATGCTGAAAACGGTGTGGGCAGATCAGCGGTCCGGTTTCCTGGGAAACTGGGGTACCGGCAGGTACCAGCAATGTGTGGTAAGCTGCAAGAAAGCCGGTGGCCAGGAGCTCTGAGACTAAGCGCCCTCACGCCACCATGCCGAAATGACCATTCCCGATCATAGGCAATATAGGTGGCCGCGAGGCCACTGTGTGTGCGAGGCCTTAGGCAGCCGCCTAATTGGCCTAATTAAAGAGCCGCCTCTGGCTACGTGATATGTGTCTGTAACTTTAAAACCTGGATTATGAGGTAGACTAGAAACATCTGCACAGCTGGACTGAAATACACATATATATTTTTTTTTAAAAGAAGTAAAACATACCTACAACAATATTGCACAGAAAGGTCACTTACCGTCCTTTCAAGCAGGGACCGCTGGCGCTGTCAGCTCCTTATCTCCTTCGGGTCCCTCATGTAGCAAGCTGTGTGCTAAGAAGGCACCTGTGCATGCATGCTCCCAAGCCGAGCTGGGTGCATCTATAAAAAAAAAACACAGTGCCAGTAAGCCACGCCCCCTCCATCCTCGCTGAAGTTTGACTGACGCCAGCAGGAGCCTATGGCTCCGCTGTCCTCAATTTCTCCCGTACAAGCAGGAAGTGAGGGGATCAGTTCTAGAGCCAAGTGTTTAGGCATGGGGAGTAGGACAGGTAGTGGGGCATTTTTACCTTAATGTAGAAAATGCATTAGGATAAAAAAACATTTAGACTTTAGTAGAACTACAGTATTAAAGAATACGAAAGAAACACAAAATAACTGTCAATCTCCCTCGGTCTGGGGCTCCATGCCAGATCTCACCTCGTGGAGTTGGTAACACACTATGCTGTGAAGGACTGAAATGATGCAGCGCCAGCAAAGTCCCCCTGCTCAAGAAAGCACATGTACAGGCCTGCCTGAAGTTTGGTAATGAACATCTGAATAATTCAGTGGAGTACTGGGTGAAAGTGTTGTGATCAGATGAGACCAAAATCCAGCTCTTTGGCATCAACTCAACTCGCCGTGTTTGGAGGAGGAGAAACGCTGCCTATGATCCAAAGAAAACCATCCCCACCGTCAAACATAGAGATGGAAACATTATGCTTTGGGGCTGTTTTTCTGCTAAGGGGACAGAGCAACTTCACTGCATCAAAGGGACGATGGACGGGGCCATGTACCATCAAATCTTGGGTGAGAACCTCCTTCCCCCAGCCAGGGCATTGAAAATGGGTCATGGATGGGTATTCTAACATAACAATGACCCAAAACACATGGCCAAGGCAACAAAGGAGTTGCTCAAGAAGAAGCACATTAATGTCCTGGAGTAGCCTAGCCAGTCTCCAGACCTTAATCCTATAGAAAATATGTGGAGGGAGCTGAAGGTTCGAGTTACCAAACGTCTGCCTTGAAACCTTTAATGACCTGGAGAGGATCTGCAAAGAGGAGTGAGACAAAATCCCCCCTGAGATGTGTGCAAACACGGTGGCCAACTACAAGAAACGTCTGACCTCTGTGATTGCCAACAAGGGTTTTGCCACCAAGTACTAAGTCATGTTTTGCAAAGGGGTCAAATACTTATTTCACTCATTAAAATGCAAATCAATTTATAATTTTTTTGAAATGCGTTTCTCTGGATTTTTTTGTTGTTATTCTATCTCTCACTGTTATGCCCCGTACACACGGTCGGAAAATCCGACCACAAAATCCATCAGATTTTTCCGACGGATTTAGTCCGACACTGGTGTTGCATACACACGGTCGGACAAAGTTGTCGGAAAATCCGATCATTCTGAACGTAATGATGTTTGTTGCCTACGACGGGACTACGTAGAGGCTAGTAGCCAATAGCTCTGGTCTTGTAATGTGATCTGAGCATGCGTGGCACTTTGTCCGTCGGAATTCGCTACACACGATCGGAAAAAGTCCGATAGGACTTTGTTGTCGGAAAATTTGAGAGCAGGAGATAAAACTTTGTCCGTCGGAAAATCCGATGGAAAATGTCCGATGGAGCCTACACACGGTCGGAATTTCCGACAACATTGTCTGATAGGACATTTTCCATCGGAAAATCCGACCGTGTGTATAGGGCTTTAAAATAAACCTACCATTAAAATTATAGACTGATCATTTCTTTGTCATTGGGCAAACGTACAAAATCAGCAGGGGATCAAATACTTTTTTCCCTCACGGTATCTTCCATGGTTTCTTTACACACTGGGCCTTGATCCCCAATGGAAGTTGACTTAAACCCCCACCTTGGTCCTTCCACAATGCACTGCTATATGTGCTATTAAGAAAATAGTATAAATAGTTACTCAATTCAGAGCACTGGTCCTTACTATAGCCTGTGGGGGCTAAGCAGCCAATCATCCTACAAGAATGTCTGTTGTTAGCTTGGATAGCTCCAAAAAACTGAAGATAGCTTCTCACCAGGCTGAATCTGCCCAAAGAGGTCTAAAAAGGAATACCCAGTGTACCTGGGTTTGGCATCCCATACATGTGCCAATGTTCTGCAGCCATAAGCAGTTTGGGACTCCCCACTTAAAACTTGGCAAAGCCAGACCTCCCACCACTGTTGCAGTTCAAGTCCACCAAGCTGGGCTATTGGCTGACAAATGTTGATGCTGACTTTTGATCTGGAGATGAGCTATAAGATCAAATTATTTTTTGCAAGACTCAATATGAAGATGCTTCCATCAGAACAATAAGAAAGAATGAGACCTGTATTCTACAATCAAGGATAAGGCTGGGTATCTACTGGCCCACCACCTGGTCCCAGCTGCTCCTCCTGCTGCCCCTGTTGCTGTGCTATTTAATTTTCCCTCCGGATCACATTTTATTTAAAATCATTGTTTTGATGAACTCATGAAAATCAATATCTCCACTGAGAAAAAATGTACAAAACAGATTTCAAGAACTTCCAGTGTTTATTTTTATTTTATTTTTTTTAGCTTTAATAACCGGTCCTCATGGAAGTTGTAAGTTTGCTGATATAAAGTTACAGATCCCTTTAGAGAAACTTATATAGATCTAATAACTAATTGTCCCTCTGGCTCAGTGTAAAGCCGTTGAAAGCTGGAATCGGTTTCATGTGACACACAGCTTGGCCTCTGTCGGTCTGTCAGTTGTTGAAAGTTAAACTTAAAGGTTGATGACAACAGCTGCAAGAAGTTTCCAGGGAAAAAGACATGACATAAATGGTAAAATTATTAATGATTGCGACGAGTGACGTGCAGCTTTAATTCACTCTTTTTTGCAGAAATGACAAAAAAAAATGTATTTCCTGTTTTCCTTCACAAAGAGGTTAAATGGAAATTCATCATTTATATAATTTATAAGGTATAGTGTGTAGCTCTGCAGAATTGTATGTAGGTTGATAGATAGATGGATAGAGATATAGGGAGGGAATGCAATACTCAACAATGATCTTAACAAAGCCCCTGTACACGCGGTCGGAAATTCCGACCACAAAATTTGTCTGATTTTTTCCGACGGATGTTGTCGGACACTGGTGTTGCATACACACGGTCGGACAAAGTTGTCGGAAAATCCGATCATTCTGAACGTGGTGACGTTCGTTGCGTACGACGGAACTACGTAGAGGCTATTAGCCAATAGCTTTGGTCTCGTAATTTGATCTGAGCATGCGTGGCCCTTTGTCCGTCGGAATTCTCTACACACGATCGGAAAAAGTCCGATCGGATTTTGTTGTCGGAAAATTTGATAGCAGGATCTCACATTTTTTCAGTCGGAAATTCCGACGGAAAAAGTCAGATGGAGCCCACACACGGGCGGATGGAACATGGTCCAATCGGACATTTTTCGTCGGAATTTCCGACCGTGTGTACGGGGCAAAAGAGATATTTTATTTGCCAGATATCGACATACATATGGTCATATCTTTAATAAATGCACATGTACGCTCTACCCCAAGGTTTGCTCTTAGTGAGGCTCAACAACGAGCCTTCCAATCCTCTTGTCACCCTTTCTAGTGGCTCAAGGATATGCCCTATATAAGACTTAATGTAATAGCTTTTGCAACAATTAATGATATTGGAAACAACCTTATTATCTCTACCCTTGTGATACCTCTTTCCATATCAGCCCATTGATTATCCCTATGTCTCACCATAGTCACTCTTCTCATCCTCTCTATTACATTTCATATCTCTCTATGCTTCACCTTTTACCCCTGAGTCATATCTATCCATAACAGCACCTCTACTCCAAATCTTCCCATACAACCTTTTTTAGTCATTCTATTTTCTTACTGTACCATGTGATGATCTCTACCCATACCCAAATGAATACGTGCAACCATTTCACATGCTCCCTCATAACCAGACGCACTGGGTATATTGCAGTGGTGACCATGAAAAAGGGAGTAGCAGGGGATCTCTGGATAGGTGAGTATAAAGTGATTGATGGATGGCCTTTGCACAGACACTGATACTGTGCCCCCAGTTGTGCTTATTCTTACCTTTTTCTCTTTTTTTTTTTTTTTTGTTTTATTCATTTGACGAAGGGTTACAATACACAATACATCACCATAAAATACATCATAAATTACAAAAGATGTTAAACTCTCAGACACAATACAACATAAGTGCAATAACCTACATTTATAAAAGGTGTATCTCCTAGAACCTTATCATAATTCCAAAATATATCGAGAGTCTTCCCCTGGGAGGAGGCAAGAGGTAGCATGAGAGATGAAGACACCTTGCATCTAAATGCACAAACTCTGGCAGGTCTTCCCCCTGGAACAAATCTAGGGGGTTACCAGGTCTACCTGGTCTATGCTCCCCATACCCCCTCCCAATCCCCTCATACTCCTCCTTTCATCATCCCCTATCACCCCAGTCCAAAAAAAAAAGGGGGGAGAAAAAAAACCTGTAGCGCTACCCCCAGTTAAGAGAGCCGCTGGTTTGTTTTGGGTCCCTGAGTACAGCGTCCACCAACCCCCGGCAATTTGGCTCTACCCGCTCTGGCACAGTTAGTAAAGGGGTATGTCCCTATGCACATAAAACTTAGCTTATACTCTAAGTGTAATTGGTATGAACTCACAAGCAGACTGCTGAAATAAGAATAACTGGCTTTACTTTTGTCAGTAAGGAAAAGAAATAGCAACATGCGTTTGAACATATGACTTACAATACTTTAGCAGGTCCCTGCAATATGCACTTTAACATGTACACACATATGTAACAACTGGCAGTGGGGAAACGGAGCGCCCAGTGTGGCGACCGTCTGCTATGCACCCCTGAGGTGCAATAAATCTATCTGCGCCTACCTAATGGACCAGGCCTGATCCCTAGCAATAGAGCTCAGTCCTTGTACTAGTACAGTGTTCTTCACCGGCAATGAATCTGTAGAGGTGGTGCACATGTAGCTTTAAATGGTGTCTTTGTAATCCACAAAAAGTAACATTGCTGCTCTGAGGTAAATTGCGCCTAGGCAGTTCAATAGGCATAAAACGTGTGTGTCAATGCAGGATGAGCCTCTCGGCTCTCTCACCAATCCTTGGGTACCGTCCTCAGCTCCGGTCCCTCCAATGGTGGCTCTGGTCTCTTCAATGGCGGCGTCCGGTCTCCTCAGTCACAGCCCTGAACTCCGGTCATCAGCTCCGTCCGACCGACAGTAAGGGGAAGTCTCCGCTCCGCTGCTGTGGACTCTGAGGGGTGAGAGTCTCACTCCATCGGCTGCAAGGCCCAGGCTTCAGGCCTTCAGCTCCGGTCCGCACAGGTGTCTCTGCTGGCTGCAGTCTCCGCGTCACAAGCTCTGTCAGCAGAGGCAGGCCAGTCCTGTCAGGCCTCAGAAGAGGAAGTGTCCCAAGAGGAAGAGGCGGCCTCCGCTCTTCCTTTTTATAGCCTCCCCCAGCAGCCTCCCGGGCGGAAGCAAGCAGCCTGGGAGCCTGGGGAATTATGGGAAACGTAGTCTCTTCCCCTAAAAGGGGTAGAACCCCGCTACACACTCCCCCCACTTTGAATCTTTGGTCCCCAAAGACAGTGTTCAAACTACAAACTTTCTCGGGAACAACATTTTCACATAATTTGGACAGAGGAGCCTCCCACCAATTGGCATAAGATGGGGAGCTGTCCTGTCTACAGGTCACTTCAGTGTGGGCAACCTGCTTAACTGTGCCAGAGAGTGAGCTGGGGTTGCCCTCCACTAAATGAACAGCGGAAGGGTCAGGGCTTTCAGCACTTCTCCTTGCTGTAGTAACAGAGTCCTCTGAACTTTCTCCCATCTTGGGGTAAGTTAACTTCTTGGGAGGCTTCACAACTCTGCGAGCTCTCTGTTCTCTTGGAACTTCTTCAGGAACACATTCTGGCAACATCTCTGGTTCTGGAACATCTTCTTCTTGTTCTGGGTAGAGACCAGGGATATCTTCCCAGCACTCAGGCACATCACTGAATGGCACAAACTCTGTGGCTTCTGGGTTCAATGTGTTATCTTCCACATCTTCAGTAGGTGGAAGATCTATGGCAGAATTTCCTGGGGTTGAGGAAGGCCATAGCCATTCAAGTTCTCCTCTTTCTTCTTCAGGTTGGGGGTCCTGTCCACCCCTAACTTGGGATGTCTGAGACCTAGTGTTAGGCCTGGGGGTATCCAGAATGGAAACAGTTTCAGGTACATCTCTTGCTGGAGGCATTCTGACTGCTTCAGTGAGTGAGAGCAAATGATTCCTATGCCAGGTCTTCAAAGGCCCCACTCTTCCTTCTGGCTTCAACTTGTAGACAGGCAATCCTGGAAGTTTTCTACAGATGATATATGGCTCTGATCTCCATCTATCAGCAATCTTGTGTTTCCCAGGGATCCCTAGATTGCGTAACAGTACACGGTCCCCAGGCTGTAGGTCCTGTACTCTAACTTTCAAATCAAAGTTCCTCTTATTTCGGGCCCCCCTCTGGTCAGAGGCCGCTTGAGCTTTCTCATAAGCTATCTTAAGACTGTGCCTCAATCTGTCCACATATCCTTTGTGGGAGGCAGCAGAGGCATGGTCTAAGGAAATGCCAAAGGCCAAATCCACTGGCAATCTTGCTTCTCTCCCAAACATAAGTCGGTAAGGGGAGAAACCTGTCACATCACTTGTGGTGCAATTGTAGGCATGCACCAGAGCTGATATGTGTTGACTCCAATGTTGCTTCTTCTCTGTTTCCAAAGTTCCCAACATGTTCAATAGGGTCCTGTTGAACCTTTCAGGCTGGGCATCACCTTGAGGGTGATATGGTGTGGTTCTAGTCTTCTCTACTCCCAGAGAATCTAGTAGCTTCCTGATCAGGCGACTCTCAAAGTCCCTTCCTTGGTCTGAATGGATTCTCTGTGGCAGTCCATAGTGAACAAAGTACTTCTCCAATAGTACCTTGGCTACTGTAGAGGCCTTCTGGTCCTTGGTTGGGAAAGCCTGAGCATAACGAGTGAAATGGTCGGTTACCACCAGAACATTTCCCAATCCGCTCAAATCGGGTTCAAGGCAGAGAAAATCAATGCATACCAGATCCATTGGGCCTTCACTCTGTAGGTGGCCCATTGGGGCAGCTTGATGGGGTAAAGTCTTTCTCTGAATGCATCTTGCACAGGAATGGCAATACTCCTCCACTTCGGCCCTCATGCAGGGCCAATAAAACCGGTCTCTGACAAGTTGGAAGGTTCTCTCTGCTCCCAAGTGACCATGCTGGTCATGTAAGGCAATCAGCACAGTCTCTCGATGCTTCTCTGGGAGAAACAACTGCCACTTGTCTTCTGGTCCATCAGAGGGGCCCCTTCGGTAGACTACCCCCTGATGCACCTGTAACTTGTCCAACTCTCTCCTCAGTAGGCGAGCTTCTTTAGAAGGGTGAAGGCGAAGTCCCTCTGGACTCTTGTCTTCCAGGGCTTCCAGGACCAATCTCCCCATGGGATCTTCCAATTGGTCACACCTCAGCTCCTTCTTGGACAGCTTCGGTAGGCACTCCTCTGCTAGTTGAGTTACCCCACAGTAACACTTTGGGACTCCCACTGTGGTAACTCCTATCTCTTCAGCTCTGGATCCTCCTCTGGCTTGGAGTTCAGCCCCCTGACAAAGGGCTCGCACTCCATCTGGTGCCACTTGGGTCCAGTCTTCCCAGTCATCGACCATGACATGGGATCTTCGGGACAGGGCATCTGCATCCCTATTTCCAGCCCCTGGTCTGTACTTGAGACTGAAATTGAATCCAGACAACGCCGCCAACCATCTGTGTCCAGTTGCATCCAGCTTGGCGGTGGTGAATAGATAGGTCAAGGGGTTGTTATCTGTCTTTACAGTAAACTCGGCCCCATACAAATAGTCTCTCAATTTGTCAACAACTGCCCACTTGAGGGCTAAAAACTCCAACTTGTGGGTGGGATAGTTCTTCTCGGAGGGGGTCAGGCTCCGGCTCACATAGGCCACTGGTCGTAGCTGGTCTTCATACTCCTGGTAGAGTACTCCACCTAGGCCTTCATGGCTGGCATCAACATGTAGCTCATATGGTCTAGTGGGATCAGCGTAGGCCAAAACTGGGGCTGTGGTGAGACTTCTCTTCAAGGTTCTGAAAGCCTCTTCACACCTTGAATTCCACTGGTCTTTGACCGACTCACTGGACCTCCTAGGCCCCATTCCATCCTCCTCTCCTTCTGTCTTCAGCAGCTCGTTGAGGGGCTTGGCAATGCGGGCGAATCCATCCACAAACCTGCGGTAGTAGGAGCAGAACCCCAAGAAAGACCGAAGTTCTGTAACTGTTGTGGGCCTTGGCCACGAAGTAACTGCCTCCAGCTTCTCAGGGTCTGTAGACACTCCTTTTTCAGACACTATGTGTCCCAGATAGTTCACAGAAGACTGATAGAACCGACACTTCTCTGGAGAAAGTTTAAGTCCCTCTTCACTGAGCCTCTTCAGTACTTTCTCCAATCTGGCTTCATGCTCTTCCAAAGTCTTTCCAAAGACAATGACATCGTCCAGATACACAAGGACTTCTATGAGGTTCATGTCTCCAACTGTCCTTTCCATTAGGCGTTGAAACGTAGCAGGAGCTCCAGATAGGCCCTGGGGCATCCTGTTGAACTCAAATAATCTCACTGGGGTTATGAAGGCAGTCTTTTCTCTATCTTCTGGATGCATGGGGATTTGGTAATACCCACTCTTGAGGTCCATCACACTGAACCACTTAGCTCCAGATAAACTCTGCAAGGCATCTTCTATCCTTGGCGTGGTGTACTGGTACGGAATGGTCCTCCTGTTGAGAGTTCTGTAGTCAATGCAGAGCCTCAATGACCCATTCTTCTTCCTGACTACCACAATTGGGGAGGCGTAGGGGCTTCTGGACTCCCTAATCACTCCCGTCTTCTTCAATTCCGCAAGCTGCTCCCTCAGATCCTCCAGATCTGCTAGCGGGACTCGCCTCACTCTCTCTCTGAATGGCTTGTCCTCTTGCATGCGGATTCGATGGGTGGCACTCCTCGCACACCCCACATCAAACTCATCTTTAGAGAAAATCTTCTCCCATCTGGTCAGCTGGGCCTTGGCTCTCTCTTTCCAAGCTCCAGGTAGGTTTGGGTTTTCCATGGAGAGTTTCTTCCAAACATCTTCTCCTTCACCCGTCCCCTTCACTTCTGACCAGCCAACTGGGACAGCAGGACTCACCTGTCCCAGAAGCATCCTGGCAGGGATCTCCACGGGCCTCTCCGTGGGGTTCCTCACACTGACAGGGACTCTTCCTCTAGCCTTCTTCAGGTCCTTCAGTGAAATTACTTCTGGTATCACCTCCAGACCTGAGTGACCCTCCATTGGGTCAGGTTCCAACATTACAAAGGGGCCAGGCTGCTCCCAAGTAAGTTTCACCGTGGCTCTCATGCAGGTCACCTCTCCAGGCTGTAACACTGCTCCTTCTTTTCCAAGCCTCCATACCCTTCCTATCCCCTCACTTGGGGTCTTCTGCTCTAGGACCAACCGCTGGTAGGCTGCCTTCAGCATGGGATGGATCTTGGGAGTTGAAAGATTCTCTTTCTTCACCAGGGGGGTCAGAAGCCTTCTGACTAGGTCCGTGTTCGTCCCTATGATCAGGGACGTCTTGCTGGTTCCTGGTGGGCGGGGGCATACCACTGCTAAGGTGTCGAACACTTCAGACTTCCCAGCTACGGATGGGTCAAACGTCAATCTGATGGGTAAGTATCCATCATAGGGGAAACTCTGAGTTCCCAATCCCCTTATCTCCAACTCTTCTATCTTCTGTATTGGCAGATGACTCAGGTATCTGTCATAGAAGTCCCTGTACAACAGGGTCACTTGTGCTCCAGTGTCTAGGAGAGCCTTCGTGTACACTCCTTCCACCTGGATGGGTACAGTAGGGGATGGACCAACTAGCTCCTCTGGGTAGGGCCTAGTTGATGCTGTCCTCTTCTTTGGACTCTTTGCTTTACCAGCACTTGATTTGCACTTGCTCCTTTCTTGAGCCTGGTATGCATTGATTTTCTCCCTCTTAGTGGGAGTGTGAACCCGTTGAGGGACATTGTTATCTCTCACTTTGAAGAGTTCACGCTTGGGGGTGCTGTGTCTCTCCGGAGGGGTCTTGCCCCCTTTCTCTGGAGTGCACCTTGGTTGAGGATCCCTGGGCCCCTTCTGAGGGGTTTGGTCTCCTCGCTTTCTCTTCCTGTTGTGCTTCTTGGAGCTCACTGAAGGTGATGGGCACCCGGTTGACTCCTTCACCGGGGCCCTTTGGCGTTTCCCGCCGGCTGGCGGCTTTCTGCCTTCTTCTTCTTGTGACTGGAACATACAGCTGCAATATGACCAATTCCTCCACAATTAAAGCAAATCATCTCACCGTAGTCAGGTGGGGATGCTGGTGCTGGGACAGCTGGAAACAATTCCCTCCTGCTTGTTTCTTTCTTGGGACTGGGCGTCTCTTTCGCCACTAGAGACGTCAGTATCTCCATCATCTGGGACATCTGCAACTTCAGGGCATCTACCTCTGTGTCTCTTTCAGGGGTTAAGGCCGTCCTGACCGTGGCCACTGGAAGTTTTGTAGACCCCATCACCTGCTTCTCCCGTTTCTCTTCCAACATGGCCTCTTCTTCTCTGACCATTCGGATGAGGTCAGGGTAGTCCAGGCTCTTCCCATCCTGCCGGGTGCGTAGAACTAGTGCGACAGGGTCCAAGGGTTGGGCTCCCCTCATCACCTGCTGGGCACGGGCTTCATCTACCTTCCCTGGATCTATCCCCTTCTTCAGGATAATCCTATGCAGGATCTTGTCTATGCGTCCCATGTACTCTGACAGCTTCTCCCCTGTCTTCTGGTAACAGTGTTCCAGTTGATAGGTAAGTTCTGTGACTTTTTCTGTCCCACCAAACACACCTTCCAGGATGTCTATGTAGTCCTGGGCAGTGCAATCCTTTTTGCTCGTCTTCAGATTGCGTATGGCCTCTAAGGCAGGTCCTTTTAGGCTCTCAACAATCCTTTGCTTCTTTCTGCCTTCTGAGACCTCCCATTCTTCTAGGGCCTGCGTGGCACCATCTAACCACTCTTCAAATCCCTCTTCTCCCGAGGGTACAGGTGTCCTCCCTGAAAACATCCGGAGTTTCCTGTATCCCGACATTGGGTAATCCCCGGGGTCTCTTCTGCACTGGGTCACAATCTCCCCTAGGACAGCACACAGTTCTGCACTAAGAGTAGTGTGTGCGGGTGCGGGACTTCCCGCGCCCTTCTGCTCCTCCTTCTTTGGGGATAGAATGGCTTTCATAGGAGAACCTTCTCCCTTGCGCGGCAGCGCATGCAGCACTTGGTAGGCCTGACCATTCGGTGCCTGTATGCTTTGGCTCCTGAACTGCTCTGGAGTCTCTTCCTTCCATTCTATTAAGGCGTATGTGTACCCAGCATCATTTCTCATGTCCATTATCCATGACTTCTGGCATGGGGATAATGACATTATGAGCTGCTTGACTGCCTCTCTCTGCCACATCCCTGGCAGTTCAATGACTGCTGCTGCGGCTGGGTCAGCGGCCCATGTTGCGGACCACCGTCCCACTTCTATTGGGTCCATGCCGGCACCTTCTGGCGGCTTTTCCCGCTGACTCAGGATCCCGGATTACGAGCCCCCACGTGTAGCGCTACCCCCAGTTAAGAGAGCCGCTGGTTTGTTTTGGGTCCCTGAGTACAGCTCCACCAACCCCCGGCAATTTGGCTCTACCCGCTCTGGCACAGTTAGTAAAGGGGTATGTCCCTATGCACATAAAACTTAGCTTATACTCTAAGTGTAATTGGTATGAACTCACAAGCAGACTGCTGAAATAAGAATAACTGGCTTTACTTTTGTCAGTAAGGAAAAGAAATAGCAACATGCGTTTGAACATATGACTTACAATACTTTAGCAGGTCCCTGCAATATGCACTTTAACATGTACACACATATGTAACAACTGGCAGTGGGGAAACGGAGCGCCCAGTGTGGCGACCGTCTGCTATGCACCCCTGAGGTGCAATAAATCTATCTGCGCCTACCTAATGGACCAGGCCTGATCCCTAGCAATAGAGCTCAGTCCTTGTACTAGTACAGTGTTCTTCACCGGCAATGAATCTGTAGAGGTGGTGCACATGTAGCTTTAAATGGTGTCTTTGTAATCCACAAAAAGTAACATTGCTGCTCTGAGGTAAATTGCGCCTAGGCAGTTCAATAGGCATAAAACGTGTGTGTCAATGCAGGATGAGCCTCTCGGCTCTCTCACCAATCCTTGGGTACCGTCCTCAGCTCCGGTCCCTCCAATGGTGGCTCTGGTCTCTTCAATGGCGGCGTCCGGTCTCCTCAGTCACAGCCCTGAACTCCGGTCATCAGCTTCGTCCGACCGACAGTAAGGGGAAGTCTCCGCTCCGCTGCTGTGGACTCTGAGGGGTGAGAGTCTCACTCCATCGGCTGCAAGGCCCAGGCTTCAGGCCTTCAGCTCCGGTCCGCACAGGTGTCTCTGCTGGCTGCAGTCTCCGCGTCACAAGCTCTGTCAGCAGAGGCAGGCCAGTCCTGTCAGGCCTCAGAAGAGGAAGTGTCCCAAGAGGAAGAGGCGGCCTCCGCTCTTCCTTTTTATAGCCTCCCCCAGCAGCCTCCCGGGCGGAAGCAAGCAGCCTCCCGGGCGGAAGCAAGCAGCCTGGGAGCCTGGGGAATTATGGGAAATGTAGTCTCTTCCCCTAAAAGGGGTAGAACCCCGCTACATATGTTGATAATAAACTTACATACTGAAGGAAATTTCAGCAGGTACAAAACATATTTTCTACCAGTGGCAGCCGGTGGTAAAAATTTTTTTGGGGGGGGGGGGTGGGGGCAAACAATATCACTACCCCCACCCAGTCGTCTCGGGCCTGGAGCACTTATCCCATCTATGGTGGGCAGCACTTCTCCTGGGCTTCACCGGCGGCTTCTTCTGCTCAGCGGCTTCCCGTTCCCCTGCTCTCCACGGACATCATCTGGGTGGGCTCAAAGCTCAATGCTCTGCGCCCGGAGCCCACCCTTTTTTGAAGCCTATTAAAGCCTCTGACTCTAATCAGGAGCTTCAAAAAGAAAGCCTGCTGCTGTAATTCATGCACCCGTCATCCTGAAAGGGGCCAGACGCATGAATAGGGGGTGGCGGCCATGGATAGAGGGGGCTGCTGTTTCCTACAATATATTCCCACAAAATTACAGCAGCTTCAGATTTAAAAAGAAAGGTAGTTTTTTTTAGGAGGGTTGTTTTATTACATATACCCCTTGACCTGAACTATTACAATATGCAATCAGGAATGCTATGGTTTGATATTGAGAATATAGTTGCCAACTGGAAATCTTACTATATCTGACTGTTTTCTTTCAGTGCTTTATGTGTGTTATAAGATTTCTTCCACAATGTGCTATGGTTCCCAAAGGCTGTTTCTTCAACCAAACGTAACTGTGGGACCAATAAGCCTTATTTTTTAATGTTACGTATGTGCTGCTTGTATGGCGGATTACATCTTCACTATGGCTGTCAGACATGTGAACGTCCCCCACCTATTTTGTAATTTTGCAATTCTGTACTTTTTTACTTTATTTTTCATACAAAAATGTATCAATAATAATATAATTAATAAAATAATAATAATAATAATAATAATAATAATAATAAAATAATAATTATCATTGTCCAGAAAGAGGGTCAGGGGTCATGCAGTCTCATAGGACAGACAGAGAAGATTGAAAACTCCTCCTACAAGCTTTAACCAGGCACTGATAGAAGTTACAAGATGCTATATATTGCTGATGAGAAAAAGGTATTTAGCATTTTATATTTACTAAAATAATTGCATTTCCATGTTCTGTATATTGTGGGAGACCAGATATAGTGAATGCAGGGTTTAGTAACACTTTAACACTTTTACAAGGTTCAGACAGATCAAAAAACAACTAGCCACCTACTTCAGAGAAGCAAAGGCCAACTGCATAGGAAAATGAAATCTTTTACATGTGTCATAACAGTTTGAAAATACCTTTATCTGTTTTGACTGTTGCTCCTACTCTATATACATATTCGAAGCATGTAAAAATTATACCCATACAATATATAGGTTTTAACAGCAATACTGTTCTTGACTTTTTTTTTTTTTTTTACATTGGTGCAAGAGTTAATCCATGTGTTTTGTGTGCTGCACCTGATAAGCCTGGTATATGGGCCTGATCATGTGAATGAGCACAAGACAAACTGGCTGCAGTGTATTTGGATAAATGGCTCTGGCACAAGGCTCTTAGACCACTTAATCTCTCTTATCAAGGCGGCAGATAAACACCTGCTTCAGCTGGATTTAAAGGTCAGAAACTTTTTCATGTCCCCCTATCCTTGTGTGAAATTAGAAAGGGGCAGTCAGCATAGCACGTTCTGGCAGGACAATGCAATACGATGGCTTGCTGTCTGCTCTGAATGAATATTTACCATGTTTTGTGTTGACACAAGAAAGATTAAGTTCTTATTTGGTAACCAGTTAAAAACAGAAGTTAAAGAGTATAGATACTCCTAGCAGCAGTCCTAATAGTAGAAAATTAAAAAAACTGTTCCGAAGCCGGTAAAGCTGGTCCTGTGGGCTGAACGAGAGAAGTAATTCAATTTCCCCATCTATGCTAAAAAGTGTGATTGGACAACTCTTTCCTACCAGTTTTTGTATTGTGACAGTCAGGTTCCATGGCTGTCACAATACCCAAATGCCCTGTACACACAGTCAGAAATTCCGACGGAAAAGGTCCGATCGGATTATGTTGTCGGAAAATCCGATCGTGTGTGGGCTCTATGGGAATTTTTCTGTCGGAAATTCTGCCGGAAAAAAAATTTGAGAGCAGGATCTACAATTTTCCGACCAAAAAATCCGAACTGACTTTTTCAGATCGTTTGTAGAGAATTCCGACAGACAAAGTGCCACGCATGCTCAGATCAAATTATGAGACCAAAGCTATTGGCTACTAGCCTCTACGTAGTTCCGTCGAACGCAACGAACGTCACCATGTTCCGAACGATCGGATTTTCCGCCAACTTTGTCCAACCGTGTGTATGCAACACCAGTTTCAGACAAAATCCATCAGAAAAAATCAGACAGATTTTGTGGTCGGAATGTCCGACCGTGTGTACAAGGCAAAAGAGCGACTGCATCTGATTGGATACAGTTTTCTGGCAATGACCCCTTGATTTTCAGATATTGGGGGGGGGGGGGGGGGGGAATTTGACAGGGCTAGCCACGGCTTGAATTTCTGCTGGATCCTGGTGAAGTTATCCATCTAGGCCAGTGGTCTCCAAACTGCGACCATTTGCTAGCCTTTATCTGGCCCTTGGGGCACTATTCCTCCCATTGATATAAGGGAATATTCCTCCCACTGACACAAACAATGGGCATAATTCCTGCCACTGATACCAATGATGGGGTATTATTCCTCGCACTAATACCAATAATGGGGCACTGTTTCTCCCACTGACACCAAAGATGGGCACTATTCTTCCCACTGATGCCAATGAGGATGCACTATTCCTCCTACTGACTCAAACAATGGGGTACTCTTCCTCCCACTAATATCAATGATGGAGCACTTGTCCTCCCATTGACACCAACAATGGGGTATTGTTTCCTCCACTGTTACCAATGATAGAGTGCTATTCCTCCCACTAATACCAATGATAGGACACTATTCCTACTCCTACTGACCACCAAGCCAGAGGCCATGTTTATTCTCACTGGTCGTGGGATCGGGACATTTTCTACCTTCAATGGCCACAATCCAGCCCCCCAAAGGCTCAAAGACTCCTGATCTAGGCCAAAGCTGGCTGTGTATGGCCAGCTTTTGCCTAGATAAATTACATCAATGCATTTGCAGTATTTTAGATGTTATACATACTAGGCTCTAACAGAATAACACAGAGCAAGTTTTTGAAAAATACAGTTACCGAATAAATGTTATTCCCTATCAAATAAGAGAAAACATACCTTAGCTTGATCAAGCATAGCAAAAGTCTCATTGGTTCTTCTAGCTTCCACTGAGTGGTGTCCTCAATAGCTCAGTGATGGGTCAGCGAAGTGTTATACTAGAGTTATGCCCCGTACACACGGTCGGAAATTCCGACCACAAAATCCGTCAGATTTTTTCCGACGGATTTTGTCTGACACTGGTGTTGCATACACACGGTCGGACAAAGTTGTCGGAAAATCTGATCATCCTGAACGTGGTGACGTTCGTTGCGTACGACGGGACTACGTAGAGGCTAGTAGCCAATAGCTTTGGTCTTGTAATGGGATCTGAGCATGCGTGGCACTTTGTCCGTCGGAATTCGATACACACGATCGGAAAAAGTCCGATAGGACTTTGTTGTCGGAAAATTTGAGAGCAGGATCTCAAACTTTTTCCATCGGAAATTCTGACGGAAAAAGTCCGATGGAGCCCACACACGGTCGGAATTTCCGACAACATGGTCCGATAGGACGTTTTCCGTCGGAAAATCTGACCGTGTGTACGGGGCATTACAGTGGTGATTGAAGAACCAATATTGCCTGGTCTTTAATGGGACAACAAATATCGTCTTCAAGGGCTTCCTGTATCATCTTTTAGATGGAGCAAGGGGGCTCTTGTAGCCGGAGCTTAGACCTAGGAACACTAGGAATTCCTCCATGGACTGTTTCAAGTAGACGGATCCTCTTTAGAGATGTGGGAGCATGGTATTTTTAAAGAAAACTTTTCAAATGGAAAATAACTAGACTTTCATTGCTGAGCTCTCTTCATCAAAATGCTGTTTGTCTGGCTGACCGTTTTGATTCCTATCATTTCTGAGTCTTTGACCCAGAAAAAACATGCAGATGAGGTTCTCTCATGTCACTTGCTGTATGCCAGGTCATACCTCAGAATATAACTCAAGATTTGGCTCTTCGTCCGAGGATCAGCATATATCAGCTAGGCAACTAATCATTTTAAAAAGTCAGTACAGTGGCCCATATAGACCTCCTTACATGTGAAAAATAATGTCCAACATCAATAATCGGTGTGTGTCTTTTAAAAGAAAAAGTAAATTGTTACATACGATATGTGCATTTCACAATTGGTACATTCTGATTTCACCTAAATCAATGGTCACATGACGTATTGGTTCAAAGCCTTCTTTAATTCTGTACACAGGAGGAAGGGTTCTTCGCCGGGTGTCCGCATCAATGCATGTCTGACGTAAATACGGTACTTTCCTTTTGCTGTCCAGTAAAAGGGTCTCTTGGGGACTGGTTGGCATGGGCACTTCTGCAGTGTGGGATTACCAGTCTTCTACACCCAGAAACAGCACCGGTGAGGGACAAGAATGACTTAGGCCTTGTTCACCTGAATGAGCATTCCCACTTGTGATTTTCGTTCAGTGATTTGCACATAATTATGTATCATGCAAAGGATAGCTCATCAAATTTAATAGGCTGCCCTATGCACGTTTGTCACCCAAAAGAAGCTCCTGCTCTTTTTTTTCTTTTTTGTCAACAAGCTTAGCGCGATTTTAAGTGTGCATTGACTGGTGCGTGATTCTGTTGTTGCTATTGTACAACAATTGCTGCAGAATCACACTGTTTTTGGGGTTCCATTAAGAAAAATCACATATTTTGCCGCAATTTGGAATGTGAATATGGAATATTAGATATAAAATGCTCCAGAAGATTTTTTTTTAAATGTACTGAATAGGTTTGAGGGAGGTTGGAGGGGGATTAGGTTTAAACAAGTTCCCTGGTCACAGCATACACTTTTATTTTATATTATCAGAATTTTAATAATACAAACAATAGTTATTTTTGACTTTCCAATATAAAGATTACCTGAAAAATCTTCTATCATGTCGTGAGTTCTGCCTGTCTACCGCCCATTTCTTTGCACAGCTTCCTGGATTCCCTGAATGCTTTAAAGCAAGGGTCTTCAAACTATGGCCCTCCAGTTGTTCAAGAACTACAATTCCCATCATGCCTAGTCATGTCTGTGAATGTCAGAGTTTTACAATGCCTTATGGGATGTGTAGTTCCGCAACAGCTGGAGGGCCGTAGTTTGAGGATCCCTGCTTTAAAGCTTCTCCTCTGCTGTTTTCTGTCTAAGTACTACATTTCCCATGGTACCTTGCTGCCTGCAAGCAGTGATTCCTGTACTGACTCCGCCTCCTGAATCCCCTCCTCTCAGCACCCCTGTAGTTCAGAAGGCAAGCTCTGTGAATTGTGTGACACAGCAGTGCGTACCCACAGGACATAGTGAATAAGTGTCACCAAAAATGTGTGGGGGTATTCACAAAGTAAGTTTACAAACTCCAAGATTATTCAGATTCATAGGAGTAGGCTAGAAATAATGGAAATGCAATGCAGAAGTAAATGTATGATTTTATATTCTGACCATAGATACGCTGTAGGACAAAACAGCCACTACAATGAATACTAAAATAAGTGAAAGCGGGTAATATTCATAGAAACCTGACTTAACCTACAGGGAAACCAGAAAAGCACATAGTGTACATAGGTGCTGCTTATAAAACAGGCCTCAGGGAATGAAACAGTAAAAGTAACCTGTAAAAAATATTTCATCACTTTCATATTTGTAAATAAAATTAGACATGACAGTGCAGTATATTATGTAAAGTGGTTGTACACCCTGTACAACCACTTTTACCTTCAGGTAAGCCTATATTAAGGCTTACCTGTAGGTGCTTGAAATATCTAAACCGTGGAGGTTTCGGAGATATTTAGAAAAAAGCCGAGCGCCGATGACGACGGCGCATGTGCACTTTAGAAAAGGCACATCATGCCATTTCTAATAGGGGTCATGCCGTGACTGGCAGCTCCCACGCGCATGCGCGGAAGTGACGTCACACGACTCCGGTCAGTCACAGAGCCAGGAGGGAAAAGGGGTGAAGATTGACGCTCGCTGCTAGTGGGGACAGTAGTGACATTGCAGGCTTCGGTTTCAGGTAACTGACACATTACGGACTACTATGCGATGCAGAGTAGCCCATTATGCTTTACCTTTGCAGGGAAATAAAGAGGAAGTAAAACCCACTAGGGAATTGGTGTTGAAAGGCATTTCTCACCTGCAAATATCTGGAGAACATCCAGTTGGGAAGATTATACACTGCTTTTAAGCTCTGGAAATGTACTCAACCTACCCCCTGTCACCAGGTGCTTCAGCCCTACTATGCCTCTATAAGCCCACACCTGAAGGTCGGGAATGCTGGGAGGTTGGGGTTGCCCCACAGAGGAGTGTGGGGAGAGAAGGTCTCTGGAGTGCGATATGACGCCCTAGCTTGATGCCAGACTGTTATTGTTGTACGCATTAAAGTTGGTAACTCAGTGTGGGCCCTAACCCCGCGTAACACTAGGTTTCTGAGTGTAGCGTATGACCCCAGGATCGATGCCTCCAAGGTTACTGCCGGATTGTCCTTGGGTTGCGAGAACCACCAGTGGATCATCACTAAGATGGCCACCCAGTAATATTGTTGGAATTTGAGGAGAGCTTGTCCACCTTGTCCTACCAATAGCTGCAGTGTGGATATTGCCAGTCTAGGCACCTTACCTAGCCAGATAAAGGAGGTGACCATGGACTTTAGCCTTTTAAAGAATGACGCTGGGAGCAAGAGTGGGTAGTTCCTAAAGAAATACAAAAATTTAGGGAGAACATTTCTCCCTAAATCTCGTACTACTAACTTACTAACTGACATATCAGCATGGATTTCACACCACTTCCTCAAACTCAATCTTTCTAAAACTGAGCTCATAATTTTTCCTCCAGCCCGTACCCCCTCCCCTAACTTCTATATCAAGATCAATAATACAACCAACAGTCCCTCCCTTCATGCCATGGTGCTAGGTGTAATCCTAGACTCTGACCTGTCCTTTAAGCTCCCAATCCAATCTCTGTCCAAATCATGCAGTCTACACCTCCGAAACATCTCCAAAATACATCCCTTTCTAACCGTTGACACCACTAAGCAACTTATTCACTCCCTTGTTATCGCTCGCCTTGACTATTGTAACTCCCTCTTTATTAGCCTACCTCTCCGAAAGCTATCCCCTCTTCAGTCTATCATGAATTCTGCTGCCAGACTCATCCACCTTATCAACTGTTCAGTGTCCGCCACTCCTCTCTGCCAATCCCTCCACTGGCTTTCCATTGCCCAACGAATAAAATTCAAAACACTAACAATTACTTACAAAACCATTTACAATTCTGCCCTGAGCTACTTCCCAAATCTTATCTCCAAAAAACCCAAACCGTCCTCTCCACTCCTCCCAAGAACTTCTGCTTTCTAGATCTCTTGTCTCCTCTTCCCATGCTCGTCTCCAGAACTTCTCCAGAGCCTATCCCATCCTCTGGAACTCACAACCCCTCTCTATTATCTCCTACTCTGTCCACTTTTAGGCGATCCCTGAAAACTCATACCTTCAGGGGGGCCTATCCTGCCTCCAGCTAACAACTACTTCACTCATCAGTTCATCCCTCACAGTCACTACCTTTTGTTTCACCAGCCCCTCCCTCTTGCATTGTAAGCTCGCAGGAGCAGGGCCCTTCTAAACCTCTTGTTCCTGAATTGTACTGTTGGTGTATTGTCTCCCTTTATATTGTAAAGCGCTGCACAAAATCTTGGCGCTATATAAATCCTGTATAATAATAATAATAATAATAATAAAGTAATAGTAAAACACTTTTAAGGGGGCGTGGCAGGGTGTGTGTCCTATGCTGACATACTTTTGCTAATAGGTGTCCCTCATTCCCCTCTCAAAAAGATGGGAGGTATGCTAGAACACATTTTGGCCACTAGATAAAGCTGACAATACAGTCATTAACCACTTAAGCCCCGGACCAATTTGCAGCCAAAGGACCAGGCCCCTTTTTGCGATTCGGCACTGCGTCGCTTTAACTGACAATTGTGCGGTTGCGCGACGTGGCTCCCAAACAAAATTGGCGTCCTTTTTTTCCCACAAATAGAGCTTTCTTTTGGTGGTATTTGATCGCCACTGCGGTTTTTATTTTTTGGGCTATAAACAAAAATAAAGCGACAATTTTGAAAAAAATGCAATATTTTTTACTTTTTGCTATAATAAATATCCCCAAAAAATATATTAAAAAAATATTTTATTCCTCAGTTTAGGCCGATACGTATTCTTTTACATATTTTTGGTAAAAAAAAATCGCAATTAGTGATTATTGATTGGTTTGCCCAAAAGTTATAGCGTTTACAAAATAGGGGATAGTTTTATAGCATTTTTATTAATATTTATTTTTTTACTAGTAATGGCGGCGATCAGCGATTTTTATTGTGACTGCGACATTATGGCGGACACATCGGAAATTTTTGACACATTTTTGGGACCATTGTCATTTATACAGAAATCAGTGCTATTTAAATGCACTGATTCCTATGTAAATGACAGTGGCAGTGAAGGAGTTAACCACTAGGGGGCGGGGAGGGGTTAGTGTGACGTGTGTGTTTTTTTTTTTTTACAGTAGGGGGCGTGGCTTTACGTCTGACGTCACTGATCGGCTTTCCCGAAGACAGGGAACAGCCGATCAGTGACAGGCAGTGTAGGAAGCACGGGGAGAGGTTTGTTTACACAGACCTCTCCCCGTTCTTCAGCTCTGTGACCCGATCGCGGGACACCAGCGGCGATCAGGAGCTAAGGACCGGGTCGCGATCGTGCCGCCGGCGGTGTGCGCGCGACCCACGGCTTGGCTCTTAAAGGGCCACGTACAG
Source organism: Lithobates sylvaticus (assembly GCA_028564925.1). NCBI lineage: Eukaryota > Metazoa > Chordata > Amphibia > Anura > Ranidae > Lithobates > Lithobates sylvaticus. The sequence continues at coordinate 234,950,316 of CM053031.1, forward strand.
GTACGTGGTTTTGCCCAGCCGTGCCATTCTGCCGATGTATATGTGCAGAAGGCGGTCCTTAAGCAGTTAAAGGAGAAGTATAGCCAAAGCTTATTTGGCTGTACTTCTATGGATCACAGGAGTGCAATTCGTTTTGCACTCCTGTGACCCATTTTCAGCAGAGAACGGACTGAAGTCCGCTCTTTGCTGACATCACTAATGTCAGTCCAGGAACCGTGTCATCCCAACCACGGAGTTCGATTCTGCCAGGTGCCTGGACTGACACCCGGCTCAGCCTCTCAGTGAGCTGCTGAGAGCCTGAGACAAATAGACCCTTTTGTGTTGTGTAGGAAAAATATAAAATCATTACTAAATTATTGCTATGGGTAAATATTATTACCAGCAGAGATATGTGTTCTATTTATTGGTTCTTGGCAGCCAAGCCTGTGTGTTTTTCTGGGTCGGGAGAGGGAAGCTGTATAACTCATCAGCAGCATTTCTAGTGACTTCCCCTGCTAGCTGGAAATTTTGAGAAGATTCCAGAAGCAGTTGGGACGGGTCTAGGAGGAGCTAGCTGGAGTGTTCTGAGCGCCCAGACCAATCTCCAACAGAAGGGTTGGCAGGGGGCAGGCCCCCTCAAATACTCAAGGTCAGCACAGCAGGGGCAGTGTGGAGTTCGGGTGGAAGCTGGAGATGGAGTGTAAGGCTGTCGGAGGCCTTTGAGAGTAGCTCCCCAGTCTGGAGGGGGGGGTGAACTCAGGCTTGGGTTTGGGTGTGGAAGTGACCCCTCTTCATGACACACAGAGGGATCCTGACCAGGAGGCACAGGAGCAAGGATAGGACAGCAGGAGAACACTGCCGGGCAAATCTCCAGGGAGGAAGATAGCTATGTGGTCTGGTGAGTGATACAGTCAGGGCCGCTGATAGGCCAGTATAACTGGCCCTGTTGTACTGGGCCCGACCAGCAGGGGGGCCCGGGCAACCTGAACAGATAAGCAATTTTAATGTAAAAAAATAAATAAAAAAAAATCCTCCAGCCTCCATCCTCCCACACCCAGCCGACCACCGTACGCCAACGACCCCCCCCCCCCCCCCCCCCGTGCATTCTACGTTTTTTTTTTACTGGGGAGGGACTATTTCTTGTAATTCGGGTACGGAAGAATACCTCTTCCGCGCCCGCTCCTCATCCCGGCCAGCGCGTCCTCTGTAGTGTCAATGCGTGCCATCCCCCTGGTGGTGCAGCGGAGTGATTCCTCACTCTCCGCGTGAGATTTAGCAGTAGCACTGGCAGTGAGGTGAGAGGCGAGCAGCGGCGGCAGTAGGCAGAGGACATCGGCAGACGACAGAGGCATCCCATCTAACTAGTTTGTGGACCCTCAAGTCCAGGCAGCAGCAGGATCATGGAGGAAGTGACTCCTGGGGCCCAGCTAACAATTACACAGGTGTGTGCTTGGTTGGGGGGGGGGCTTCAAGATCTACTACTACTGCTGCAGCATCTATACATTATGGCATTGGCAGCATGGATGGCACTGTCTGCAGAGACAGTGCCACCAATGCCGTAATGTGCTGCAGACAGTGCCACCCATGCCGCCAATGCCATATTGTGCTGCAGACAGTGCCACCCATGCCACCAATGCCGTAATGTTCTGCAGACAGTGCCACACATGCCACCAATACAGTAATGTTCTGCAGACAGTGCCACCCATGACGCTAATGCCATAACGCATGTGCTGCCTGCAGAGACAGTGCCACCCATGCTGCCAATGGCATTATGCCATTGGCGGCATGGGAGGCAGTGTCTGCAGCACAATATGGCATTGGCGGCATGTGTGGCACTGTCTGCAGCACATTTACGGCATTGGCGGCATGGATGGCACTGTCTGCAGCACATTACGGCATTGGCGGCATGGATGACACTGTCTGCAGCATATTACGGCATTGGCGGCATGGGTGGCACTGTCTGCAGCACAACAATATGGCATTGGCGGCATGGCATGGGTAGCACTGTCTCTGCAGTACATTATGGCATTGGCATGTCCCACTGTCAAGTCGCTGATCACCACCATTACTAGTAAAAATAAATAAAAAATACATAAATACATCAAATAGTTTGTAGACGCTATAACTTTTGCGCAAACCAATCAATAAACGCTTTTTGGGATTGTTTTTTTTACAAAAAATATGTTGCAGAATACATATTGGCCTAAACTATTGAAGAAATTTTAGTTTGTTTGAGATTTTTTTTTTATTGGATAAGTTTTATTGCAGAAAGTAAAAAAATATATATTTTTTTTTCTAAATTGTTTTTATTTTTTTGTTTAGAAATGCAAAAAGTAAAAAACGCAGAGGTGACCAAATACCACCAAAAGAAAGCTCTATTTGTGGGGGAAAACATACATTTTAGTACAGAGTCGCGCGACCAAGCAATTGTCAGTTAAAATAACGCAGTGCTGTATTGTAAAAAATGGCCTGGTCATGAAGGGGGATAAATCTTCCAGAGGGCAAGGGGCCTTCCTGTGTTGCTGTGAGAAAAAAAATATCACTTGTAGACAAACCTGCACTTTGTTTCAAGGCGGGGTCTGGGGAGGGGCCAGGGGTGGGGCTGAAGGAGGGACCAGGGGTGGAGCTAAAGGGGGCCCCGTCAGTTAGGCTGTACGGGGCCCCATGATTTCTATCAGCGGCCCTGGATACAGTCAGAGGACTGAGAGGCATGCCTGAAGGGACTGGGTGCAAGCAGTTTGGGATGGATGCAGTCAGTCTGGGAGGACTGTGGAGAAGTCACCAGGAGGTCTAGAGAAAGAGGCAGCTGCAGCCCTGTATTAATTTGTGTTAATGTTTTGAAAATTCTTCTTCTATGTGTAGATATTATGTATACATGTAAATGGAGACAGACAAATTTTCTCCTTACATACACAGGCCCTGCTTGCTACACAGTGGTTTTGCTTTACTGCATCTTCTCATAAACCTATCTATGACTCACTGAAAACAATACACTCCCTGTATGGCTGACATTTTTTCTCAACAGTTGTTAAGCAGGGAGGTTGAAAAAGGGTGATTTAAATGCAGGGCGCCCTCTAGCAGTCAATCTACAAATCTCTATATTTGGTATGATTCCAAAAATATGGAGTAAGCATGTCAAAATATGAAAGTCACATAAAAATGACTTTAACGTAACAGTGCAATAATAGCTCAAATATATATTCATAATATATACCGTATATACTCTTGTATAAGTTACTTTTTCAGCACATTTTTTATGGTGAAAAAGCCCCCCTCGGTTTACACTCGAGTGAGGGTCTCCCACTGTGTCATGCAGTCTTAACTGTTCGGCGGCCGTCCACTGTAACAAAGCCCCATTCCTCCTCGTCCACGATAGATGGAACACTGAACACTGATACAATGCTGGGAAACTGAATCAGTGTTCCATCTATTACAGACAGGGGGGGGGGGCTTTGTTACAGTGGATGGCCGCTGAACAGTTAAGACTGCAGTTGCATGACACAGCAGGAGACACCCGCTGTTTGTAATCAACGGTACATGTGGGCACAGTGAGGCTGCAGATGGGCACAATGAGGCTGCAAATGGGCACAGTGAGGCTGCAGATGGGCACTGATGATACAGGTGGGCACAGTGAGGCTGCAGATGGGCACAGTGAGGCTGCAAATGGGCACAGTGAGGCTGCAGATGGGCACAGTGAGGCTGCAAATGGTCCCAGTGAGGCTGCAGATGGGCACAGTGAGGCTGCAGATGGGCACGGTGAGGCTGCAGATGGGCATTGTTTCCCACCCTAAGCTTATACTGGAGTCAATACGTTTTCCTGTGTTTTTTTGTGTTAAAATTAGGTTCCTCGGCTTATATTCGGGTCAGCTTATACTCGAGTATATATGGTATACATTCTATATGCAACCCCCTTAAAAGTACTTTGTGTTCAGTGATAGGATACTGAACAGACTGATTGTGAAGTTCAGAGTGAATGTACATTGTATATGTGTAAAGCGCTGCATAAATTGATGTGGCTATTTAAGTACCTATAATAAATAATACAAAAAATAATAAATTCCATAAGTATGCAGTTATGTAGGAGCATAATGGCCAGATAAGACCATTTGCAGCCTCTGCTTTTTTTAATTTACAATTTTGTTTCAGTATATTTTTTTTTTTGACAGGATGATGAAGTGGAATTCTTGGCAAACTAGATCACACAATTGATCATTAGCAGTTACATTTTTTACCATTTATGTAACATTATAACTATTTTCATGTTTCAAATTCCTATTCATTATATGGATTGACTCAATAAAGTTTCCAAGTCGAAAGACTCATTTGTAGGACAGTCTTATTCCAACACTTTATTTGTTTTTTGGGGTCGCGGACTGTGACCATGCTTCAAATTTCACCCTAAATATGGGTGTAACATGAAACCCGCTCAGAAAGATAGACTTTTTCATAAGGAGGAAGTTGGGTAATTTAGAACTCTGCGGCTCTGATGACTTATGTTTAACTTCTGCAAAACAGCAGATCTGTACCCATTTTCTGTGGTTGATTTTGCAATACCCTGATCACACTACATCTCTCTTCTGTGTTGCAGCAGAAAGGAAGTTTATTCAGAAGCCACTTTCATTTCCTGAAAAAGAATAAACTGATACTAAAATTATTTAGATTTTATATTTTAGTTGTCAAGTTTAAATAGCTGAATTCCGGACACAAAAACTTTCATTTTAATATGCTTCTCATTATCCACAAATTATGAATCCACTTTGGGTGCAACTAAACTTGCAAACCCAGATACTATCTTGAAAAAGTAGCATTGACATAACTGTGACATCACTGTGCTGTACATATCCATGTACAACCACTGCAGGCTAACTGCAGAAAACTAGAGGAGGGGGCGGAGACAAGACCGGCCACCATGCACAAGGAGATAGAGCAGCAGACTCAGGCCTGGATTTACTCCCTTTGCCGCCCCAAGGCCGGGTCCTTCAAGGCCCCCCCCCCCCCCACACACACACACACCACCACCATTCTCGTCCTCGTCCTGACTGCTACAATAGATCAGTGGGAGGGACAGGGGGACAGTGGGATGGACAGGGGGGACAGTGAAATGGACAGGGGGGACAGTGGAATGGACAGGGGGGACAGTGGGATGGACAGGGGGACAGTGGGATGGACAGAGGGACAGTGGGATGGACAGGGGGACAGTGGGATGGACTGGGGGACAGTGAGATGGACTGGGGGACAGTGGGATGGACAGGGAGACAATGGGACTGACAGGGGGACAGTGGGTTGGACAGAGGGACATTGGGATGGACTGGGGGACAGTGGAATGGACTGGGGGACAGTAGGATGGACAGGGGGACAGTGGGATGGACAGGGGGACAGTGGGATGGACTGGGGGACAGTGGGATGGACAGAGGGACAGTGGGATGGACAGAGGGACAGTGGGATGGACAGAGGGACTGTGGGATGGACAGAGGGACAGTGGGATGGATAGGGGACAGTGGGATGGATAGGGGGACAGTGGGATGGACAGGGGGACAGTGGGATGTAGAGGGGGACAGTGGGATGGACAGAGGGATGGACAGAGGGACAGTGGGATGGACAGGGGGACAGTGGGATGGACAAAGGGACAGTGGGATGGACAGAGGGACAGTGGGATGGACAGAGGGACAGTGGGATGGACAGAGGGACAGTGGGATGGACAGAGGGACAGTGGGATGGACAGGGGGACAGTGGGATGGACAGGGGGACAGTGGTGCTCAATGATGGACTGTACATACCTCTCCTGCTGTCCTGTTCTATGGGATGGGATGGACTGGGGGACAGTGAGATGGACTGGGGGACAGTGGGATGGACAGGGAGACAATGGGACTGACAGGGGGACAGTGGGTTGGACAGAGGGACATTGGGATGGACTGGGGGACAGTGGAATGGACTGGGGGACAGTAGGATGGACAGGGGGACAGTGGGATGGACTGGGGGACAGTGGGATGGACAGAGGGACAGTGGGATGGATAGAGGGACAGTGGGATGGACAGAGGGACAGTGGGATGGATAGGGGGACAGTGGGATAGATAGGGGGACAGTGGGATAGATAGGGGGACAGTGGGATGAACAGGGGGACAGTGGGATGGACAGGGGGACAGTGGGATGGACTGGGGGACAGTGGGATGGACAGAGGGACAGTGGGATGGATAGAGGGACAGTGGGATGGACAGAGGGACAGTGGGATGGATAGGGGACAGTGGGATGGATAGGGGGACAGTGGGATGGACAGGGGGACAGTGGGATGGACAGGGGGACAGTGGGATGGACAGGGGGACAGTGGGATGGATAGGGGGACAGTGGGATGGACAGAGGGATGGACAGTGGGATGGACAGAGGGACAGTGGGATGGACAGGGGGACAGTGGGATGGACAAAGGGACAGTGGGATGGACAGAGGGACAGTGGGATGGACAGAGGGACAGTGGGATGGACAGAGGGACAGTGGGATGGACAGAGGGACAGTGGGATGGACAGAGGGACAGTGGGATGGACAGGGGGACAGTGGTGCTCAATGATGGACTGTACATACCTCTCCTGCTGTCCTGTTCTATAAGCTGTGGGTTGAACTTGCTCCTTGTACACTGGCTGCTCTTTCTACTGGGCTCCTGCAAGAAGCGCTGCATTGACAGGGGCGAGGGGGTCAGGGCGGCCGCTGCTTTGCTCTGCATGCAGAGAGGGGCTGAGGGAACCGGAATTAGGGGGCGGAGCTGAGGTGGACCAAGCATCGATAAGCGTCATTGGTTGCTAAGACACTGGTCATAGATGCCAATGACTTCAAAGTAAATAATGTGGGAAGGAGGGGGCGGCAGGCGCAGGGTGGGAGTGAAGAAAGTTTGACACAGAGGCGCTGGAAATATGTTGTGCCCGGGTTTCCAGGGAACAGAAACCCGGGCACAAGTTGCGGGGGCTATGTATGTTAGTGCGGGGGGGTGGCCGAGAAGTCGCCACAGGAGCGGCGCTGCCCCTGCACCACTGCCGCCCCGAGGCCTGGCCTCGGTGGCCTTGTGGGAAATCCGGCCCTGGCAGCAGTGAGCGGTCTTTATTACAGGAAGATCCTACACAGAGGTAAAGTTTCACACTGAATTGCTGTACAGATCTGGGAGAAATACACAAAGCACACCAAGATGCACGTAAGAATACACATGCCTCTTAAATGTAGACAATAATTGCTTATGCCAGAGTTCAGGTTTAAATATCTAGGTGTGTTGGGATTTATTTAAAATAAAAGGAAAAAGAAGTGTCTCTGTTACCCCCTGCCACCAGATTTCAGAGGCCCTTTGCCCAGTGCAGGTCAAAAAATGTAAAGGTCATGTCTGATTGGATGATAATGGCCACAAAAGTTATTTTCTTTATTGTATTTTGGTGACTTCATTTATGTTCTCATGCCAACCCGCTCTTAGACATGGCCATCTTTTTCTAAGACGAATGTAATCTAATAGTTCACAGACTGGCAAAGCTCCAGGCTCGCCCATGCCAAATTCCATCTTTATTCTTACATGACTTGGTGAGTCTGAGCAGCCAACAAAAGCTCAAATGTTTTTATCTTCATTACACTGACATTTCTCAGAGTTGCCAGATTGGGTTTATTAGAGGATTTCTGTATGTATGATCTAGATCAGTGTTTTCTAACATCTAGGACTAAACACTCACATCCTTTACAGCCAAGGAAGACGCCATCTTAGCCTCTATTTGTTCTGCGATTACCATGATCCTGCACATGTGCTCAGTTATAGCATCAGTCATCTGATGGCTTGACAGTTCAGTTGAGAGCACAAGCAATTGTAAGTTTTCATTCACAACATCCCTTGTATGTTACTGTTAGAGGAAACAGTTAAGTTAATAGGTTTAGTTCTACTTTGAGTAGAAATCATTTTCTTATACAGGGGTTCCACGTTAAGGGTTAAGATTACAGGGAAGTTTATGATGAGGGTTTGTGTTAAAATTACATGGAATTGTACTGCTGGGGTGACAGGAAGAGCCTGTATGGCGATTAACATTAAGGTTACAGGGCAGCTCAGTGTAAGGGACTAATAGGATAAATAATGTAAGTGTTGGGGCTACAGGAAAGGTTCATGGTAAGGTTACATATAGGGTTAGTGTTATGCCGCGTACACACGAAGGGACAATCCCGCGGGATTATCCTCTGGACTGAAGTCCAGCGGATAATCCCCTCGTGTGTGGGCGCCGGCGGACTTTTTGGCGCCAAAGTCCGGCGGACTTTTTGGCGCCAAAGTTTTAAGTTTTGTTTTAAAATTATCCGCTGGACTTGGCAGTCCAGCGGACAATCCCGCCGTTAGTGGGCAAGTCCGCGGGACTTTTGAAATGAACGGACTTGCCGCTCATCGGCAAGTCCGTTCATTTAGCACGTGACTTCAGGTTACGTAGCTAGCGTAGGCAGTTACTGCCGCCGCGCTAGCTCCGTGACCTGGCATGGATTTAAAGGGAATCCCCACGCCGAACAAACGGCGTGGGGGTTCCCCCCAAATCCAAGTCAGACCCTCATCCGAGCACGCAGCCTGGCAGGCCAGGAAAGGGGTGGGGACGAACGAGCGCCCCCCCCCCTCCTGAGCCGTACCAGGCCGCGTGCCCTCAACATGGGGGGTGCCCTGGGGAAAGGGGGGCCGTGCGGCCCCCCCCACCCCAAAGCACCTTGTCCCCATGTTGATGAGGACAAGGGCCTCTTCCCGACAACCCTGGCCGTTGGTTGTCGGGGTCTGCGGGCGGGGGCTTATCGGAATCTGGGAGCCCCCTTTAATAAGGGCGCCCCCAGATACCGGCCCCCCACCCTATGTGAATGAGTATGGGGTACGATGTACCCCTACCCATTCACCTAAGGTGTAAAATGTAAAGTACAAAAACACACACACTTTTGAAAAAATATTTTATTGCACTGCTCCGGGGGTCTTCTTCCGTCTTGGGGGGTCTTCTCGCCGGACTCCTCCGCTCTCTTCTGCTCTTTTACCTAGCTCTTTCACGAGCGGGGGGAGTCCGGCTACCTTCTTCGTCGTCGCCGCCGTCTGGGGGTCTCGATCCGCCTTCGGGGGTCTTCTTCCGTCTTGGGGGTCTTCTCGCCGGACTCCCCCGCCATTTACCAAGCTCTTTTACCGAGCGGGGGAAGTCCGGCTACCTTCTTCGTCGTCGTCGCCGTCGTCTGGGGTTCTCGATCCGCCTTCGGGGGTCTTCCGGGGGTCTCTTCTGTTCTTGCGGCAGTCGTCGTCTTCCGCGCCGCCGGCGCCTTCTTCTTCTTCGTGTCCTTCTTGTTCTTCTTCTTCTTCCGATGTTGACCCGTCGCTGTCTCTGCCCGGAATGCCTGTGCCGCTCTGCGCTCGGACTTATATAGGGACATGGGGGACAGGGTCACATGTTCATGTCACATGGTGACCCCGCCCCCTTGCGATGTCACAGTCCCAGCATCCTCCGGGACTGTGACAACACAAGGGGGCGGGGTCACCATGTGACATGTGCATGTGACCCTGTCCCCCATGTCCCTATATAAGTCCGAGCGCAGAGCGGCACAGGCATTCCGGGCAGAGACAGCGACGGGTCAACATCGGAAGAAGAAGAACAAGAAGGACAAGAAGGACAAGAAGAAGAAGAAGGCGCCGGCGGCGCGGAAGACGACGACCGCCGCAAGAACAGAAGAGACCCCCGGAAGACCCCCGAAGGCAGATCGAGAACCCCAGACGACGGCGACGACGACGAAGAAGGTAGCCGGACTTCCCCGCTCGGTAAAAGAGCTTGGTAAATGGCGGGGGAGTCCGGCGAGAAGACCCCAAGACGGAAGAAGACCCCCGAAGGCGGATCGAGACCCCCAGACGGCGGCGACGACGAAGAAGGTAGCCGGACTCCCCCGCTCGTGAAAGAGCTAGGTAAAAGAGCAGAAGAGAGCGGAGGAGTCCGGCGAGAAGACCCCCCAAGACGGAAGAAGACCCCCGGAGCAGTGCAATAAAATATTTTTTCAAAAGTGTGTGTGTTTTTGTACTTTACATTTTACACCTTAGGTGAATGGGTAGGGGTACATCGTCCCGCGGGATTGTCCGCTGGACTAGGTCCGCCGGCAAAAGTCCGCACGTGTGTACGCGGCAATAGGACAACCGTTAGAATTGATGTACATGTTATGATTACATGAAGGGTTAGTGTTAGGGCTACAGGGAGGGTTAGTATTATGCCGCGTACACACGTGCGGACTTTTGCCGGCGGACCTAGTCCAGCGGACAATCCCGCCGGACTTTCCAGCTGGGTCCGCTGGACTTTCCGAGCGTGTGGACTTGCCCACACACGCACGGACTTCTCCGGCGGATAATCCGCCGGCCAAAAGTCCGCAGGACTTTTGAAAATGAACGGACTTGCCCACACACGGAGCAGTCCGTTCATTTCGAACGTAACTTCAGGTACGTAGCTAGCGTAGGCAGTGCCGGCGCGCTAGCTCCGTCACCTGGCATGGATTTAAAGGGAGTCCCCACGCCGAAAAACGGCGTGTGGGTTCCCCCCAAATCCATGTCAGACCCTCATCCGAGCACGCAGCCTGGCAGGCCAGGAAAGGGGTGGGGACGAACGAGCGCCCCCCCCTCCTGAGCCGTACCAGGCCGCGTGCCCTCAACATGGGGGGTGCCCTGGGGAAAGGGGGGCCGTGCGGCCCCCCCACCCCAAAGCACCTTGTCCCCATGTTGATGAGGACAAGGGCCTCTTCCCGACAACCCTGGCCGTTGGTTGTCGGGGTCTGCGGGCGGGGGCTTATCGGAATCTGGGAGCCCCCTTTAATACGGGGGCCCTCAGATACCGGCCCCCCACCCTATGTGAATGAGTATGGGGTACGATGTACCCCTACCCATTCACCTAAGGTGTAAAATGTAAAGTACAAAAACACACACACTTTTGAAAAAATATTTTTTATTGCACTGCTCCGGGGGTCTTCTTTCGTCTTGGGGGTCTTCTCGCCGGACTCCTCCGCTCTCTTCTGCTCTTTTACCTAGCTCTTTCACGAGCGGAGGAGTCCGGCTACCTTCTTCGTCGTCGCCGCCGTCGTCTGGGGGTCTCGATCCGCCTTCGGGGGTCTTCCGGGGGTCTCTTTTGTTCTTGCGGCGGTCGTCGTCTTCCGCGCCGCCGGCGCCTTCTTCTTCTTCTTGTCCTTCTTCTTGTTCTTCTTCTTCTTCCGATGTTGAACCGATGCTCTCTCTGCCCGGAATGGCAGAGGCGCGCTGCGCTGGGACTTATATAGGGACATGGGGGACAGGGTCACATGCTCATGTCACATGGTGACCCCGCCCCCCTGTGATGTCACAGTCCCAGCATCCTCCGGGACTGTGACAACACAAGGGGGCGGGGTCACCATGTGACAGGAGCATGTAACCCTGTCCCCCATGTCCCTATATAAGTCCCAGCGCAGCGCGCCTCTGCCATTCCGGGCAGAGAGAGCATCGGGTCAACATCGGAAGAAGAAGAAGAACAAGAAGAAGGACAAGAAGAAGAAGAAGGCGCCGGCGGCGCGGAAGACGACGACCGCCGCAAGAACAGAAGAGACCCCCGGAAGACCCCCGAAGGCGGATCGAGACCCCCAGACGACGGCGGCGACGACGAAGAAGGTAGCCGGACTCCTCCGTTCGTGAAAGAGCTAGGTAAAAGAGCAGAAGAGAGCGGAGGAGTCCGGCGAGAAGACCCCCAAGACGTAAGAAGACCCCCGGAGCAGTGCAATAAAATATTTTTTCAAAAGTGTGTGTGTTTTTTTGTACTTTACATTTTACACCTTAGGTGAATGGGTAGGGGTACATCGTACCCCATACTCATTCACATAGGGTGGGGGGCCGGTATCTGGGGGCCCCCTTATTAAAGGGGGCTCCCAGATTCCGATAAGCCCCCGCCCGCAGACCCCGACAACCAACGGCCAGGGTTGTCGGGAAGAGGCCCTTGTCCTCATCAACATGGGGACAAGGTGCTTTGGGGTGGGGGGGCCGCACGGCCCCCCTTTCCCCAGGGCACCCCCCATGTTGAGGGCACGCGGCCTGGTACGGCTCAGGAGGGGGGGCGCTCGTTCGTCCCCACCCCTTTCCTGGCCTGCCAGGCTGCGTGCTCGGATGAGGGTCTGACATGGATTTGGGGGGAACCCCCACGCCGTTTTTTTCGGCGTGGGGAGTCCCTTTAAATCCATGCCAGGTCACGGAGCTAGTGCGGCGGCAGTAACTGCCTACGCTAGCTACGTAACCTGAAGTCACGTGCTAAATGAACGGACTTGCCGATGAGCGGCAAGTCCGTTCATTTCAAAAGTCCCGCGGACTTGCCCACTAACGGCGGGATTGTCCGCCGGACTGCCAAGTCCAGCGGATAATTTTAAAACCAAACTTAAAACTTTGGCGCCAAAAAGTCCGCCGGACTTTGGCGCCAAAAAGTCCGCCGGCGCCCACACACGAGGGGATTATCCGCTGGACTTCAGTCCAGCGGATAATCCCGCGGGATTGTCCCTTCGTGTGTACGCCGCATTAGTGTTACAGGGAGGCTTATTGTTAGGTTTACAGAGAGGGTTAGTATTGAGGTTAAAGGGAGAGTTCGTTTTACCCCAGGTTTACACTTGTGCACACGTTGCAGATACAGCATCCCAATAATTTGCATGGACTGCAGTACTCGCAGGGGGAAGAAGCCCCCAAAACTTTTTTTAAAAAGCACCCCATGGAACTGCATGGTGCTGCCAGTTATGCCTGCCATTTCCACCCCTTTATCCATTCATAGAAGCTGTATTGTAGCTTCCATCAAAAAAAAGTGCTCTATAAATGGAGGAGGTGGGCCTTTTATTCATCTGACCATCCTCCAGTCATAAAGTACTTTCCATTGATGGAATTTATAGTGTAGCTTCTATGAATGGGGAGGGGGTGGAAACAATATGCATAGTTGGCACGCTTGACAAGGCCTGGTGCTCAACCAGTGGCGGCTGGTGCATAAAATTTTTGGGGGGGCGCAAACAAACAGCCTCACTGTGCCATCAAACACTGCCACTGTGCCCATCAAACGCTGCCACTGTGCCCATCAAACGCTGCCACTGTGCCCCAAGTGCTGCCACTGTGCCCCAAGTTCTGCCACTGTGCCCCAAGTTCTGCCACTGTGTCCCTTAAGTGCTGCCACTGTGCCCCTCAAGTGCTGCCATTGTGCCCCTCAAGTGCTGCCATTGTGCTCCTCAAGTGCTGCCACTGTGCCCCTCAAGTGCTGCCACTGTGCCCCCTGCCTGCCCTCTGCACTTACCTTGTCTCGGTGTGCAGCGCGCGGTGTCCCCTCATCTTCCGATATCTTCTCCCGCGCTCCTGTCTTCTGCTATGATTGGACGCCTAGCGTCCAATCACAGCGCCTGTGACTTCAGCCAATCAGGTGACAGGTAACAGAAGGGGCAACCTGATTGGCTGAGAGGCGGGTCTGTGTTAGGGAAGCGATGTATTCGCTTCTCTAACACAATACTGTGTAATCAGCGAACGCACAGCAGTGCGCCCGCTGTTTACACTTATGGAAGCCTATTAGAGCACACCGCTCTAATCAGGTCCCCTATTAGAGCTTTACAGCTCTAATAGGGCGCTTCCAGAAACACCCCCCCTGCTGTAATTCAGATGCCCGGCGCCCGGCAAGGGGCCGGACACCTGAATAGGGGGCGGCAGCGGTGACAATAGATAGATTCATGCAATGCATGAATCTATCTATTGGTGATAGAGCGGTGCAGGAGAGGGGGGGCGGCGCTCCTGCGCCCTCTATGCACGCACCGCCACTGTGCTCAACAATCCATGCAGCACCAGAAGATTATGGCTGTGCAGGTATGGGTGGGTGGGAGGAGGCAGAGGACTTAAAATTTCAACTCCTGCACAGGGGAGCCACTTCACCATGGCACAGAACATGTGCCATAAATGAACTCTAAGGCCTCTATCACATGTGTGGACCATTCAGATCCGCCTGTCAGTTTTTTTCAGGCGGATCTGAATGGGCACTCCATACATCTCTATGGAGCGTCGGATGTCAGCGGTGACATGTCCGCTGACATCCGATCCGCCCCAATCCGATCCACTCTGCAAATCTAGATGGATGCAAACCCTAATTTTTCATCTGTCTGGTGGATCGGATCAGATAGGATCGGATGAAAACGGACAGGCGGTCCGTAATCATCCGATCCCCCCATAGGGGAGAGCGGACTCTCTGACAGGTCCATCCCTGCACAGAGTGCAGAGACGGACTTGTCATCCGCCGGCTCAGCGGGGATCAACAGAGAGATCCCTGCTGAGCAAGCGGAGGAAGGAAAACGGACAGCCCCGTGTGAAAGGGGCCTAACCTGCGCAGGCACGGTTCTATGTACATAACTGCTGACCGGCAGAAGGAAGTATTTATGACAGAAGAGGCTGTAGGTAGGTGCAGTCTACTTTCTCCACTGCAGGTGGTGGTCAAGAGCATGGGGATTGCAGGGGAGAGGAAGCCAAGAGGAACATGGTCCCTTCATGGTTTCCTGGATCACTGAGGAAGCTATCCAGTTGGATGCTGCCATCCCATGTGACTCTGGCTGCCATCTTTGCTCAGGCAGAGTCTATTTAGGACCCTATCTCCAGGGCTTGGTGTGCATTTCATGTGTGGGTAGTGTATGAACAAGTTCTGTTCTCTGCAACTGGACTCTGAGTGTTTACTGCCACAGCACCACGCTGCACCTCCCCACAAGACAATCAGGGTCTCTTCTGTCATAAATAAAAACCCTGTCTGTCAGCGTTTATTTTTAAGTTCAATACCACTTTAACAAGAATCAAAACTGGCATCACTACGGAGTATTGACCACTAGGCAAACTGCCCAAAATTGCACATCCCTGAGAGTATGTAATGGGACCGAGATACAGCGGACAGCACTGTGTAACGCTATCTGTGTTTACCATTCTTGGTGATTTGTCACTTCAGAGGCGATACAAGTTCATTCAAGGCAAATAAATAAGAATAATGAGTGTGACTAAATGTATTTTTCTTTGCTGCTCTCTATGCGTCATCTTGTGGTATTACAATGCACAGCCATCTAGGGGAAAAAAATCAATCATTTGTAAAATGATCAAGAAAGTCTTTGACGTGGAGTACACAATAATATGCACACTGCAAGATGTGTTGGGTCTAATGATTTAAGTCATTTTGATACCCATTCACAGTGCAATAAGAATTGAATGATTGTCAGCGGGGGGTACTGTAAAGTGATAAATACCTGTCTGTAAGGGATGACTCACACCATGACGCATTGTACTGCGAAACACACATTTTCATGCCTTCAGGCACATTACAACAACAGCTTTTTAAAAACGAATAGGTTCTAACACACAAAACAATGTATAGAAATTAAGGCATGGTGTATTTTTTAGTATATATCTTGCATTGTAGTATGCTTCAGTGCTTGTGGAGGTGCATTGGAGTGCCATTCAAAGACCAACATGTGCATGCTTTGATGCCACATGTCATCCCAATGGGCTGGTGAAGAAGACCTCAAAGCTGGCCATACAGGTAAACAGTTTTCTTGATTAGTGGGATGAACATAATAAACCCATATTTTTCCCCAAATCTTCTGCTGTTGGCAAGTGTATTTTGACAGCCGGCACATGTGGCTGTCAGAATACCCAAACAGTGACTTGGGTAAGTACAAAAACATATAAAAAGCCAGTCGGAGGTCTGATCAGCAGAGGTTGCCGTTGTGTATTTAAGAAAGCATCAGAGTCATCAAATAGCTTCTTTACACCAAAAAAAATGCATTTTGTGGCATTAAATTTCTACTTCCTCAGTTCAAGGTGATACTTTGATGTTTAATTGTTCCCAGTCTGTCTGCTGACAGTGTGAGATTGTAGCTACCTGCTGGCTTTTTATATGTTATTCTACTTACCTGATTCAGAATCCTGCTTGGGATCCAGGGTTGGGACCCCTATAGGATCGACAGGGACCTTTGCCATCCTATGCAGATAAGTTATTCTCCACCTGCATTCACGGAAAGTTGCGTGTATCTACCCTCGTATCTGCAACATCAGCAAACCATTTATTTATATATATATATATATATATACACATACATACATAAAGTGGAACCTCGGTTTGCAAGTAACATGGATAACGAGCACTGTATTTCTAAAAATCCTAACTCGGTTTGCGAGTGTTGTCTCGCAAAACGAGCAGGATTCAGGCCAAAAGCTGTGTGCAGTACCGCTTTTGGCCTGAGGTGGGGGGTGCCGGAGCCAAATAGCGGCGATCGTCGGCGTGCGGAAACGTCCGAAAAGGCCCAAGCACACTTCGGCTGACCTCGGCAAACCTCAAAAAAGGATTGAGTCAAACCTCGGAAAACCTTGAGTCTTTTCGAGGTTTGCCGAGTTCAGCCGAAGTGTGCTCGGGCCTTTTCGGACGTTTCCAAGGCTCTCTGGCGCCCCCCGCCTCTGGCCGCATGCGGTATTGCATCCCATTGAAGTCAATGCGGAACAAATTATTTTCGTTTCCATTGACTTCAATGGGAAAACTCGCTTTGATATGCAAGTACATTGGATTACGAGCATACTCCTGGAACGGATTATGCTCCACTGTATATATATATATATATATATATATTTTTTTTTTTTATTATTAATCATATTTGAGTCACCCACTACACTATAAGGACTCTCCTGCTTCCCCCTCTTTTCTATTCCAGTGGACACACTGAGTTGCCCCATGGGTCTACAACCAGCCTTTTGTAACTGGACCCAGCGGACCCCCTTGGACCACCAAAACCCAAAGTTCAAAACAGTGACTGCAACTGATTGGAGATCAATCACCTGGCAAATTTGATGTTTTGATTTTGCTGTCAAAGTTTGTTGGTGTCGGCCTCTAATTTCGATCCATTTACAGGAATTGGTCAAGCTATAAGCTGTGTATGGCCAGATTCACACTTACACATTACATACAATGCATATACCCATACATGAAAAATGTATAAATGACAATAGGTCGGCTTTACAACCAACTGTCCCTACTGTGATTTTGTTGCTTCATTAGAAGCCTACATGATAAATGTCATGGTTGTTGCTTGTGTTGCCTTTAACACAAATTGGTTACATGTGTGCCCTGTTAAAACAGCTTATTAATGTTTAATGGGTAACATTGTCTAGTGGTTTCCTGTAGGCGACATGTCTTTGCTATCGCTCCTTACATTAAACTGTCAGAATCTGTATACCCTCAGCGCTGTAATGTTTTTAAGGGGTCTGCTTTCAATTTTCACATTAGGTTCCCAGGATGACGCGATGAGAACCTGGTTACAGACCAAAATCCCGTGCGGCAGGAGATGGACCACAAAGAGCTTAAACATTATCATTAATCCTTGCATTGGGATTACTTAGGCTTAATGTACACGGGACGTTTTACAACCTCTCCTGAACAATTTAACTTGACAGATGTAACCCATGTTTAAAAAAAATTTCCGTTTTGCCGCATTTACATGCTGCGTTTAGCCACGTTTGTATCTAAAAGCGTTTTTTTTTTTTTTAAATAGTCAAAAATTTAAAACGTGGCTAAGGCCACTTTCACACTGAAGCGCTTCTAAACTGCCAGTAAAAACACTGAGCGCTTTTGAAGAGCTTTCCATTAATTTCAATGGGGAGGGGAGTTTTTCACAGCCCTGCCAGCACACTGCCCCAGTGTGAAAGCGTTCATTGATTTTAATGGAAATAAGTTTTCGTGAGCTTTTTAGGCGCTGTTTTTAGCGTGAAAGCGCCTGAAAAGCGTCTCAGTGTGAAAGTGGTCTTAATGCGAGTTACCATGCTTACACATGTTTACAAGCTGTTACAGGCGTTTCAAATGCCTCTGAACATCCATCCTGAATGCATTGTTTTGCTTTCCAAATTTTTTTTTCTAAACTCAAAGGCCTGGAAACTATAAATGACCCTGTGTACATGTACTGATAAGATAACATAGAGGAAAGTTCAGGGGCAGCTGAAAAAAAACGCCCAACTGCTCCTAAATGTCAGTTTACCAGCAGTAGTGTACATGAAGCCTAATGCCGCGTACACACGGTCGGAATTCTCGTCGGAAAAAGCTCTGATGGTTTTCCCGTCGGAATTCCGACGGAATTTCGCTCAAACTGTCTTGCCTACACACAGCCACACCAAATTCCGACGGTCAATAACACCACGGCATACAACACGTTCGACAGCACTATAAAAGGGAAGTTTAATGCTTCTGAGCATGCGTTGAATTGTTTCCGAGCATGCGTCAGAATTTTGCGTGTCGGAATTGCATACACACGATCGGAAAATCCGATAGAAAGGTTTTCCGTCTGAAAAATTAAGAACAGGTTCTCAATCCAAAGTCCATCGGAAATTCCGACAGAAAAAGACCGATGGGCATACACACGGTCGGAAAATACGATGAAAAGCTCCCATTGGACTGTTTCCATTGAAAATTCCGACCGTGTGTACGCGGCATAAGTAGCACATTTTTGTGTATTGATTGATTTTGACTGTTATGGCCTGTCCAAACACGTATGAACCACGTGTTACCGCAATCTGTAGTACAGTGCATTGCATTGACACTTACGCTGTAACGCACAACAGCACAACAGCACAACAGCACACAGATGTGAATGATATCTGTACATGCAGTACATTGCATTAAGAAAAGGCTGGCATGGTGCATTGCAGGCTATTCAAAATGAATGGCAAACACAACGCACTTAAATAATACACATATAGGCTACATTCACATGGGTGTAAACTTTTTACTGATCTTATTGCACATTTTTTTTCTAGCACAAAAGTTGCTTTTAGATGTTTTTAAATGTGTAAAATTGGCCTTTCTTCCAATATCCTCCAATATGTCCTCAGACACAGATTCTTGGATTTTTGTTACAGATCTGAACACAACGTATGTTTATGCACCTTTATGAATTCCTCCACTGAAAATAATGCAGCAGTATTCAAATCAATAAATAAAGAAGGCTTTTAAATGCATTTTTTTTTTTTTACTGCTGTGTGAATGTAGCCAAGGGCCCCTTTCACACTGGGGCGGGAGCCGCGGTGACGGTAAAGCAGCGCTATATTTAGCGCTGCTTTACCGTCGTTTTAGCCGCGGTATTCGCTACGGCGGCGCTTTGCGGGGGATTTTAACCCTTTTTCGGCCACTCACGGGGGGTAAAACCGCCCCGTGAGCAGCCGAAAAAGGGTTAAAATCCCCCGCAAAGCGCCGCCGTAGCGGCGCTTTGTGGCGGTATTGCCGCGGTATTACTGCGGTGTCCCATTGGAATCAATGGGAAGGAGCGGTATAGGAGCGGTGAATACACCGCTCCTATACCGCTCCAAAGATGCTGCTAGCAGGACTTTTTTTACCGTCCTGCTAGCGTACCGCTCCAGTGTGAAAGCCCGCCGGCTTTCACACTGGAGTGAATGGGGCCGTTTTTTTCAGGCGGTGTACAGGCGCTATTTTTAGCGTTGTACCGCCTGAAAACCGCCCCAGTGTGAAAGGGGCCTAAAGCCTCGTACACACGATCAGGTTTTCAGAAGGGAATTGTGTGATGACAGACTGTTTGCCTAAAATCCGACCGTTAGTATGTTCCTTTAGACAATTGTTGTCCAACTTTATGCCAACAAATGTTGGATGGCAGGCTAGTAAATTTTCGGAAGACAACGGTTTGTTGTCAGATTTTCCTATCATGTGTACACAAGTTCGTCACACAAAAGTCCAAACACGCATGCTCGGAATCAATGCTCACCAAACACGACATTAGCAGAAGGTGCCCAAAGGGTGGCGCTCAAGAGCTCACATTCCTCGAAGTACGTCACTATGTTTGTGTTTGTTGGGTGACAATTGTGTGCGGTTAGTATGCAAGACAAGTTACTGGCACGCGCCCTTCGGACAAAAGTCTGACGCGCGGTTGGCCAACAATCTGATTGCAGAAAGGCTTTACTCACATTCCAATGCACATCTGTAAATTAGTCCAGATTCCATTTTAAACAAAACTGTACTGAGAGTGATATGGAGAATCTCATGGTTAATTGATACGAGGTGCATGGCTGTCTTTGTCTTCAACATACTTTCTCCCAGAACAATCAGTAAAGTCAGCCAGAAAAATCAGGCAATTAGCATTTTTAGGAGAGTTCAGCAATGGCAGCCTGCAAACAAATCTTCACCGGTTCTCTTTACAGGGGAATTCCAACTTACGCAATACTGTAATGAGACCATACAACTGAGCCAAAGCTATCTCATATAGCTATGTAACGTATATGTTGTAAAGCAAACAAGCTGTAGGCAGTTCAGTTACACAGCAAGGAGAGCAATTTATGGTTATATGCAGTCTTAAAATGATACTAAACACACACTGTTTAATGTACATTATCCCTTCTATTGTATATGGATGATGGCACTGTAATTATTTTAACCACTTCAGCCCCGGAAGGATTTACCCCCTTAATGACCAGGCCATTTTATGTGATACGGCACTGCGTCACTTTAACTGACAATTGCGTGGTCGTGCGACGTTTACCCCCAAAAAATTGATGTCCTTTTTTTCCCACAAATAGAGCTTTCTTTTGGTGGTATTTGATCACCTCTGTGGTTTTTATTTTTTGAGCTATAAACAAAAAAAGACAATTTTGAAAAAAATATATATATATATTTTTAACTTTCTGCTCTAATACATTATCCAAAAAAATAAATAAAAAAAAACACAAATTTCTTCTTACATTCAGGCCAATATGTATTCTTCTACATATTTTTGGTAAAAGAAAATCCCAATAAGCGTATAGTGATTGGTTTGTGCAAAAGTTATAATGCCCACAAATTATGGATTTTTAGGGGAACTCCACGCCAAATAAAAAAAAAAAATGGCGTGGAGTTCCCCCAAAAATCCATACCAGACCCTTTATCCGAGGAAAAAAAAGAGGGGGGACGAGAGAGCGCCCCCCCTCCTAAACCGTACCAGGCCACATGCCCTCAACATTGGGAGGATGCTTTGGGGGTCTGTGACCCCTCAAAGCACCTTGTCCCCATGTTGATGAGGACAAGGGCCTCATCCCCACAACCCTGGCCAGTGGTTTTGGGGGTCTGCGGGCGGGGGACTTATCAGAATCTGGAAGCCCCCTTTAACAAGGGGACCCACAGATCCCGCCCCCCCTGTTTGAAATGGTAAGGGGGTACAAAAGTACCCCTACCATTTCACAAAAGAAGTGTAAAAAATTGTTAAAAAAAAAAAACACACAGACACCATTGGGAAAAGTCCTTTATTAAAAAAAAAAAAAAAAAAAAAAAAGATTCCAGTGGTGGTAATCCACTCTTGCTATCCAGCGATGGATGATCTCTTCCGATGGTCCAGCGCAGCGCATCCTGTCCTTTGTTACATCAGAGGGGGCGGAGTCACCCGTACATCACTGGGGAAGCCCGGCTTCCCCCTTGCATCAGAGGGGGGCTGGGTCAGGTGACGGGTGGCCCCGTCCACCTCAGCTAAGACCTTATCAGGCTGTCGGGATGGACCATCGGGAGAGATCACCCATCGCTGGACCCCGGAGAAGAGATCAGCCATCGGTGTCTGTGTGTTTTTTTAACCATTTTTTACACTTTCTTTGTGTAAACAGGGGGGGGGCAGGATCTGGGGGTCCCCTTGTTAAAGGGGGCTTCCAGATTCTTATAAGCCCCCCGCCCGCAGACCCCCACAACCATCAGCCAGGGTTGTGGGGATGAGGCCCTTGTCCTCATCAACATAGGGACAAGGTGCTTTGAGGGGTCACAGACGCCCAAAGCATCCTCCCACATGAACTTTAATGGCATCCCAGTCTTAAGCCCCATACACACGTGCGGATTATCCGAGGACCAGGTCCGTCGGATCCTGCTTGTCATACTTTTTCCGATGTTGGTGTTGCATACACACGGTCGGACAAAGTTGTCGGAAAATCCGATCATTCTGAACGTGGTGACGTTTGTTGCCTACGACGGGACTACGTAGAGGCTAGTAGCCAATAGCTTTGGTCTTGTAATGTGATCTGAGCATGCGTAGCACTTTGTCCGTCGGACAACCGTACACACGATCGGATTTGGTGTGATCGGACCGTGTTGTCGGAAAATCTATCCAGTAGGAGATAGGACTTTGTCCGTCGGACAATCCGACGTACACTGTCCGATGGTGCATACACACGGTCTGATTTTTCAACAACATTGTCCGATCGGACAGAATCCATGCAAAAATCCGACCGTGTGTATGGGGCTTTAGTCCGTAGGGTTCAATATTGAGTTGGCCCACCCTCTGCAGCTGAAGGAGCAATAGAGACATGTCCTGTGAGAGGGGCAAAATGCACGAAAGAAGGCAGTCTTTAGGTGGGACTGTCATGTTTACAGTGTTCATGTTGAGTTTTAAATAAAGCTTTTAAAAGATGACATCAATGGAGTTTGACCACTTCTTACATACACATACTTTAGTGGCCAGGACACATTGGAGTCTTTTGCAACCTGCACCCAAGTTCCAAAGGTGCCATTATTACAGACCTGTGGAGCGGTGGCAACCCATCGAACATATACAGTAAAATACATTTTTGGCACCAAGTTTATAGTGCTGAAACTGATCGTACTTCATACTTGGTCGCCCTGCATACTGTATGTAGCGGCCATAACCCTCGATGGGGCGGCCTTGACTTTTGGGCTTACCGGTTACCTCCGCTTGGCTTGTTCTTCCATGTCTAGGGGTTCCCAGGGTTAGTACCCAACAACTTCGGACGCTGACACCATAAAAGTCCTTTTAGAAGGTTTTTATTTGCAGGGGGTAACATCCTACAAACAACGTTTAGTATGGGAACAGAGGGCAAGGGTGAAGAAACTCAGGCACCTTGAACTGCTGACAATTGAAAAGTCTCTAACACAAACCCAGAGAGTAGCCACTCGCAGCTGGACGCTTCAAAGCTGAACAAATCTCTAGCCAGAGATTATGGCAGTCAGCACTAATCCAGAAACTTGTAAAGTCTCTGACATTGAATAAAGTCTCAACCGAAAGTGAATAGGAACCTTTTCTCAGTACCTGGAACCTTGGCAGTACTGCGAAACTGTGGATTCGTTAGTGTCCTTAACAACCCAGCAACCAGGCATTTCTTGGGATGCCAGCTTGTTGGCCCTCCTCCGAAGAGTCCTCCCCCGGTTGCTTACACGAGCTGCGGTGCCCCTGCAAGTTGAGAGCACACCCGGACGCCTTGAATCCACCCTCAGTTACTGTGCCTCGGACCAGCCGGTTCCAAGACTCGGGAACAGATGGATCCTTACCCAGACCAAGCGGGTCTGTGGGGCTAGTCAAACTGAGCATGTTGTGGGACGGCAAACGCTCCCGGGCCGGGGACCCCTCACGGGGCTACCCCGGTCCAGATTCAGGAACAGGCAGCTACGGCCGAACACGTGACTTCAGAACCTTAAGTACCCTTCCCAAGACTCCTCAGCGGGGCCAGACGCACCCACTGATTGGCTCCGGGGAATACTGATACTCAAAACGTCTAACCAGGCCTGGTTCTAGGCCTGTCATGTGTACCTCACTGTACCCTTGACCAGACAGAACCCTAGTACAGCCCAGCCAAACTGATGCTAAAGTTAACCTGCGCAATTAACCATCAGAACCCCATTACTGTACTGAGGAAAAAAACGAAATTTCACATATAGCGGACACTTTGAAAAAGTGTCGCCGCTACATGTACATAACCATCCTTATCCAAGTTAGACATCTGACATGCAGCACCGTGGCATAAAAAGCCTATGAAATATTAAAACACAAAGAGAGCATGTCTATAGCCTGGCATGAACTCATAAAGAATATATCTGTCTCACATTCCTGCCACATGACTGCGATCTGACATTCCTGGATGGGTTCTCCATAAACCATCAAGTAAAAACAAACATGCTATGAAGCCAAAGAGATATTGCTGGATGGAAAATGAGTGTAATCACTGCTGCAAAACACTTCAATCTGTTATCAGCCTTCCAAGAGGTGACAACTCATCATCATTCACCTTCACACATTTCCCATCCGACAATGGCAGGGCTGGTGTGTCAGCGCTTATCGCTTGTCATAAGAGCCGCCAGGAAATATGACTTATAGTTTATGTTTAGATAGGAACTGACAATAAAACTGACACTTTCCTTTTACATCTTTCATGCTGAGATATTACATTTACTGGCTTCAAATCGAACTAAATCTAAAAAGCATTGAATAAGAAACCATTTGGGCTCTACTCGGACCAACATATGCACCACAACAACTGGTAGATTGCAAGATCCCCACTCATGCCCACTGGTCAAGTACACCAATGCTGTATCCTGTCCTAGGCCGACAAGGCCCAGGCCAAGGGCAGCGCTTTGCAGGGGGCAGCATGGAAAGAGTCCCCGCCGGCTTGCGATACACTGTTAAGCCCCATACACACGCGCGGATTATCCGAGGACCAGGTCCGTCGGATCCTGTCCGTTATACTTTGTCCGATGTTGGTTTTGCGTACACACGGTCGGACAAAGTTGTCGGAAAATCCGATCATTTTGAACGTGGTGACGTTTGTTGCCTACGACGGGACTACGTAGAGGCTAGTAGCCAATAGCTTTGGTCTTGTAATGTGATCTGAGCATGCGTAGCACTTTGTCCGTCGGAATTCGATACACACGATCGGATTTGGTGTGATCGGACTTTGTTGTCGAAAAATCTATCCAGCAGGAGATAGGACTTTGTCCGTCGGACAATCCAACGTACACTGTCCGATGGTGCCTACACACGGTCGGATTTTCCGACAACATTGTCAGATAGGACAAAATCCATGGGAAAATCCGACCGTGTGTATGGGGCTTTAGTGTAGCGCCAGTCTTATGGGACAGACTGGGCTGAGAGGCAAATTAGTCTAGCGCCCCCATAAAGCGGCTGCACTGCTTCCGGTATGCGGGCGGCTGGCATTCCACAACTGATTCTCATGATCCTGGACCACAAACCTTCCTCACTGCGCTATATGTTTTCTGCTGCACCATTGGCATGGTTACATCTTTTTAGTCCTCTCCATAAAATTATCAGAAATTCATGCTTAAAGTAGAACTATAGACAACACTTTTTTCATTTTGGATAGAGTAAGGGAGGGTTATAACCCTTGTCAGTTTATTTTTTACCATCCCTGTCCCATTGCAGAGATTTCCCTTCACTTCCTGCCCCATAGCCAAACAGGAAGTGAGAGGAAATCTATGCAAATTAAGGGAATCTGTTGCCCCTCCTCCCCCCCAGGCCCTCAGAACTAGTGTCCCCTACTCAAAAATTTCAGGGCAGGTCTTAAACAGCAAGGGGTGTGGCCTTGACAGGAAGGGGTGGGTCATATTTAAATTATGGGGTAAAGTTTAGTCAGGCCTAGGGCAGCACAAAACCTAAATACACTACTTAAGTACACTCTAAAGACATGCTGGTAGGTTAATCGGATCCTGTCTAAATTGGCCCTAGTACAGTATGTATGAATGTGTTTTAGGGACCTTAGGTTGTAAGCTCCTTAAGGGTAGGGACTCGTGTGAATGTACAATGTATATATAAAGTGCTGCGTAAATTGACAGTGCTATACAAGTACCTGAAATAAATAAAAAAATTTAATAAAAGATCCCAAAAGCTGAACTAATGATGAAGGGTAACAGTATGTGAACAGAGAATGCAACAGACGTTTAGGTTACCCATTAAAGATGACTGTAAACCGCTTGCCCCAGATGGACATACCCATGTCTTCAGCTGCAGTCATGATGCTGGTATCTTTAGCTATCTGAATGACTTCTACATGCGGTGGAATGTGGCCGCCTATGGAGATTTTTAATTGTCATAGTTTGTAGCCACGGGCATGTGCAATTTTAAAGTGTGACATGTTAGGTATCTATTTACTTTTAACATCATCTTATATATGTAGCGCCCTGCTCCTGATGAGCAGACACTATTATTTTAGGTATCTATTTACTTTTAACATCATCTTATATATGTAGCGCCCTGCTCCTGATGAGCAGACACTATTATTTTAGGTATCTATTTACTTTTAACATCATCTTATATATGTAGCGCCCTGCTCCTGATGAGCAGACGCTATTATTTTGTAAATTTAAGTTTGTCTGTAGCTGCAGTTTGGCTCAGACTAATTAAATTAAAGTTCTGATTTCTGTACCAGTTTGGCTGGGTTGTGCTAGTTTCCACTTGACCGTGGGTGTTGCTGTCACCACCGGTAAGTGTTGGAAATGCAACAGGCTAAATGCATTGGGTACCCCTTTTACTCAGAAACAGCCCGGTGGGAGTGGTCTGCCCACTGTGCATTCTGGGGTTCGTTATCCCGACCTCATGGCCCTCCTGGCCTAGGGTGTGTGCTGCCTTACTCTATGTCTTGGGGCCGGCTGGCCCGAGGCTTCGCAACTGAAGGGTTGGCCCAGAAGTCTTGGGACCTACCGATCCAGGGGTGGTCCTGTGCTGTCTTTCCTGTGGGGAGAAGCCAAGCGACTGGAGGATCCAGGGGAGGACTTTTCCAGGAGAGGACCGAGCAACAAGGCTGGTATCTCTGGAAGAGCCTGGAGACTCAGTTGGAGGACGCATCCCGGGTCACCTACCACACAGTACCACCGGACTGGCTGAAAGAAACTGGTACTGTGTGACAGTTCTTCAACTTCGCAACAGTTGATGGTTGTACCTTCCTGTGGCAGAGGATTGCACAACGATTCAGTTATACTGACAAGTCTGTGGCAGAGACTTTAACCGAGCATCTCATCGGCGGCTAGGCCAGTGAGAGAGGCCTATCCGGTGGTTGCCAGATCCAGCCTGTGGAAGCTGTTGTCTTCTGGATCAAAGAAATACCTCTAACACGCAATTACAAGGTATCAGAATTTCCCTTAACCCTCTATTGCAAAATTCATGTTCTTTCAAATAAATCTTTGGAAATAGGACTAAAGCCCCATACACACGGTCGGAAAATCCGACCACCAAATCCATCGGATTTGGTCCGACGGATTTAGTCCGACACTGGTGTTGCATACACACGGTCGGACAAAGTTGTCGGAAAATCCGATCAATCTGAACGTGGTGACGTTTGTTGCCTACGACGGGACTACGTAGAGGCTAGTAGCCAATAGCTTTGGTCTTGTAATGTGATCTGAGCATGCGTGGCACTTTGTCCGTCGGAATTCGCTACATACGATCGGAATTGGTGTGATCGGACTTTGTTGTCGGAAAATTTTTAGAGCAGGAGATACAACTTTGTCCGTCGGACAATCCGATGGAAAATGTCTGATGGTGCCTACACATGGTCGGAATTTCCGACAACATTGTCCGATAGGACAGAATCCATCGGAAAATCCGACCGTGTGTATGGGGCTTAAGTGTCGGAGACAATATTCTTTGATCAACTTTACAACGGGACCCCTAGGACGGAAACAGTGAACAGGTGAGGTAACGGTAAGCCCAACAAAAACCAGCAGCTCTGTCGGGGGTTAGTGCTACATATATTTTACTGAACAATACGGTATGGGGTGCCCTACAATTCAATAAAATGGCTTTTTTCCAAAAACAATTTGTGTTTAAAAACGACTCCACAAATATTGCGTGACATATAAAAAATGCAATAACCTACATTTTTTCTTCCCAGGGCCTTTGCTTTCAGAAAATATATATATTGTTTGGGGGTCCTAAGTGATTATCTAGTTAAAAAATGCTGGTTTTTACATGTGTGTGAGAAGTGTCAGAACAGGATTGGGAGTCAAGTGGTTAAAAAGAATTAACACAATTGAATTAATATTACTTTAAAATTTATGTAAAATAATCATGTAGCTCTTAGGCCCCTTTCACACTACCGTGACTTGAAAGTTGCGCGATTTTGCCACAATTTTGGCGCAATTTTGTCACAATTTCAGGGAATGCCTGTGTAAACGTGAGGTCTATGGACCTCAACTCTCATCAATGTCGGACCAAAGTAGTACAGGACTACTTTGAAGTCGGTGCGACTTGGAGTCGCACAGATATGAATGGTACTCATTGGTAATCATGGGGTACGACTTTGCAGTCCCAAGTGGCAGGACAAGTCGCACAAGTGTGAAAGGGGTCTTTATTAAATTTACTACAAACATCACCATCCAACACCCCTTTGCTGTGATTATGTTCCTACAGTATATTGAACTTCCAGTCAAGTGACTACACATAACATTTTTAAACTGGCCAATGAGGTGATGGGATGACGAGCTTCTCGACATGTTTCTTGGATACCAACATGACTCCTTCAGGAATACAGGTGAGGCTATCTTTTGATGGCTGTGAATTCTACCAGAGTGTACTCACTGAAAACGATCCCTTGGGCAAGCACAGGGACCCCAACAGGGGGAGACCAAACCATTCATGGATGGCTACAGACTTCTGGTTGTTGGCAAACACTCAGAATGCCACCCCAATGCACATATGCAATGTAAGCCAATACATTTGCCCTTCAGAATGCTGCAACACACAGATGTGAATGCGGGGCCGTCTTTAATATTGATTGGACCCTGGGCAAAACTTTTCTTGGACCCCCCCCCCCCCCATGCAGTTTTGCTCTCCACCTGCTCTGAGACATAAAATAAATAGCAGCTAGACTCAAAATCAGTTTACTGATTCAGATCAGGCAGCTATTGCAATTGGTTACCAGAGGTTACAGTGTATCATTACCGCTCACTGACTGGTTGCTAGAAGTTACACCCCACATTATGGCTCACTGATTAGTTGCTAGAGGTTACGGCACATGATTTCTGCTTGTTGATCGGTTGCTAGAGATTACTGTAGATATGACCTCGGGGGGCATGATATACATATGAATGCCGCCGGCCGCCGCTATATACATATGAATGCCGCCGCTATTTACATATGAATGCCGGTAATTTACATGTAAACACAGGGTCTGCAGGTGAGTCATCCATACACAACAATAGGGCAGAGCTGGGCAGCATTAGTAGCAGCACTTCACACTGAGATATTGGGACACAGCACAGGACTAAAACCTCAAGGGATGAGGGAATTTAAACCAGGATAGTTGGCAAGTATGAGGCTGCTTTGGGTCCCACAACAATGACATGGCCCAGGGCAGCTGCCACTTTTGCCCTGCCTCAAAAACGGCCCTGTGTGAATGCACTGTGCATTGCTGTGCGCTGCATTACCAAAAAAAAGTTCAGGTCTAGTTTTTTTATGTGTTAGGACTCATGACAGGCCCATTTGAAGTTACTTGGAGTGCTTTAATATAACGTGCATCAATAGATAGATAGATAGCTATAATCTTGTTTCAACTAGTTATTTTTAGGCAAATGATATCACCAATGAAAATTAGGTGGAGTATGATCAGCAAATAGCAGCAATAACACAAGTACAACAAATACTATTTTTAAAACAAAAAAAAATCATAAATTAAATCTATTATCTACTCCATTTACACAGATACTCTTTAACTTTACTCTTCAGCTTGTTTATCTATGGTATCTCACTTTTTGGCTTCCGGGAGCCATGCATGGCCTAAAAAATAAAAGCAATGCTCCCTATTTCCAGCATCTGAGCTGGTGAGCTGGTCTGATGCCACGTACACACGAGCGGATTTTCCATCAGAAAAATCTTGGATGGTTTTTCCAACGGAATTCCGCTCAAGCTTGGCTTGCATACACAATGTCACACAAAAGTTTGCTGAACTTTCGACCGTTAACAACGCAGTGATGTACAACACTACGACAAGCCGAGAAAATTAAGTTCAATGCTTCCGAGCATGCGTTGAATTGTTTCCGAGCATGCGTAGGAATTTTGCGCGTCGGAATTGCTACAGACGATTGGAATTTCCGATCTGAACTTTTTCAGACCGAAAAATTGAGAACATGCTCTCAATCTTTTGCTGGCTGGAAATCGGCCAGCAAAAGTCTGATGGAGCATACACACGGTCGGAATTTTCTACCAAAAGCTCTCATCGGTCTTTTGCTGACCGAATTTCCGATCGTGTGTACGCGGCATTATCCTCTCTGACACAGTGTAGAAGAAAAGGTCAATGTACTGCACATACACTAATGTCATTGTCAAGTGAGCATTGTGGTGGTCCCGGCCCTCAAGTGACATGTGTAAGGAACTGCAGACTCCAACAGCTGGGGATCTCATTTATGGCATGTATCAATAATGTGACAGGTTCACTTTAAAGGAAAACCTACATATAAGGAACCTAGTGATAAAAATTTAAATCAGTATTTCGCCATTATTTTTCAAAGGAGTTTTAGTTACAATAATTCCTTGCTAGCACTGACTTTACTCTTTGTCCAGATGAGCATTTCTCACCCTTTCCTTAGTCTTGGCACCCTTAAAAAATTTGCAAACTCTTGAGTTACCCAGGTCTAAAATGTTAAAAATATTAATTTTACTTATCAATTGGAAACCGGAGCCTGGTGCAATATACACAACCACTTTGATGAAATAAATCAGAGGGCCCCCATCATGTCATAGATCACCACATAAAATCAAAGTCCCCCTTTATGTCAGAGTCACTTCATCATATCAGAGGGCCCCCATTATGTCAGATATCCCCTCATCAAATCAAAGTCCCCTTTATGTCACTTCATCACATTAGAGTCATCCCATCACATCTGAGGCACCCCATTACATCAGTCACCCCAGGGCTTTTTTTCAGCTAGAACTTGGAGGAACTCAGTTCCACCACCTCTGGCTCTGGCCCTTTGCTCCCTGCTCACCACTATCTTTTGTAAACACAGAAGTCTGGCTTCTGTGTGTACAAGTGACAGCTTGTCTCCCAATGGCTGCCACAGATCTGATCTCCTAAACGGCTCCCACTGAGTGTAAGATGGGAACAAGGGAGATGCAGGTGCCCGGGGTGCAGTGCCGATTCCTACACCCCCACTGGATGATCTCCCTGCAAGTGAAAGAGGCAGAGCCACCTACAGTGTGCTGGGAGGTACTAGAGCCAAATGGGTGCTTCAGCTTAACACAGCAACACAAGTAAGACAGGTGGGAGATGGTGAAACTTTTAAGGAGGGGGGAGAAGATGGGGCAGGGCAGTGGGGGGGGGGGGGGGTTGTATTGCATACAGAGGTCAGAGCTTAAGAGCGGTGAAAGTAAGATGTGGATGCAGAGGTAAGCAGCTGTGGAAAAAGACTGAACTTTGCACACTGTGTGTAGGGCACACCTGAACTTTGCACTCTGTGTGTAGGCCACCCCTGAACTTTGCACTTTGTGTAGCGCAGATGGCAGATTTACATCTTATTCTGAATGCTGGGTGTGGCCCTGCATGCTGCCTGCCCTGGATCAGAGTCATACATTGCCATAGTGCAGGCGAGCTGCTCACCATCACCAATGCAATAAACAACGACATGCATCCTGGTCCTATAGCTTTATTGGTTGTTATAGTGCTGGCGGCTGCCCCTACCCCCCCACCCACCTGATGGCAACCCATATCACTGATCCAGGGCAAACTGGGTCCAATGCTCACTGCATCCTGAGAGAGCCCAGACAGCACCCATGGTGCCATGGCTCCCTGCTTGAGTAACATTGGTCTAGAGATGCTCTTTGAGTTTAATCTGGAATAATAACTGATCAGCTGTTATTTATAACAGATAACAGGAGCTTACAATCTAAGGTCCCTAACTCACATTCATGCACACACATACTAGGACCAATTTAGACAGGAGCCAATTAACCTTCCAGCATATTGCTAGGTTTTACTATATACTACAGCATGCCTCCCAATTTTCTAATATGGGAAAGGGTTATAACCCTCCTTTACTCAAATGCTGTATGGGATGGATGAAAGGTTTAGTGTAGTATAACACGGTAGAACTGTGCATTTTGTGCAGCATACTATACACCAAGCCAAACAGAGGACCTTTAAATTAGATGTTATACACATGAAACATATCATTTACATAGTTGTGTGTCTCCAAGCACATTATGATGAATAAAGGTAAAGCATGTCCAGGAAATAAGATTTTTCTATGGTACTACTGCGCCATCTAGTGTTCATGACACACTTTTCATTCTATGGACAAGGAACCGTATATATTTAAAGCAGTATTAAACCTCAAAGCAAACATTTATTATATTGCAACTTACCAATTTTAAGATGTTAATGCTGCATTATATTTCTCTTTTAGACTTTCTTTCCTTTATTTTCACCTGGTTATGTGGCCAATAAGTGTTGTTTTTCAAAAGAAAAAGCTATCTTGCAGATGTATCAGGGATGAGACAAACCATTCAACACTGCAGGGGGGCTTACAATGATCAGCTATTATGTATGCAAAACCTTTAACCCAAAAAGCCAAAAAAATGTGAGCTGGTGTCATCATATTAATACACACCCAGTAACGTTATCTGCCATAAAAGAAATATGCGGCCTTATATTGTTGCCCTCATATAGAATTTTATAAAGTATATAGACATGCACTAAACAGTGGTGTATCATCCATGTCTGCAGGGTTCACTGCACACGGTTCTCCGGGGGGGGGGGGGGGTCACTGTACACACATGGATGATTGTCCCTTGGTTCACAGCCGGGGATGATCGGTGCGGCGGGAGGGACAACTGTAAGCACCGATTTCCCTGCATGACAGCCGCTTCTTCTCCTCTCCCTCCCACGGCTATCAGTGCTTACAGCTGTCCCTCCCACCGCACTGATCCTCCCGGGCTGTTCTCCTTGTCCTCCTCCCGTTCTCCTCCTCCACTCCTTGTGTTCTCTCCCAGCCCGCTGTGTCCTCCTTCTCCTCTCCCCCGTTCTTCTCAGGCCCACTATGTTCTCATCTGCCCCCCTCGTCCCCCACAGCTGAATCCTTCCTCTCCTCTCCCGCCAGCTGTTGGGTGATCTGTCAGGATGGAGAGCAGAGGAAGGGGCCGGTAAATATGTAATTTACCAGCCCCTTCCTTGTCTGAATTGGACATTGAGAGTATTCTTTACTAGGGATGAGCTTCGAGTTCGAGTCAAACTCATGTTCGACTCGAACATTGCCTGTTCGCTTGTTCACCGAACAGCGAACAATTTGGGGTGTGCGCGGCAAATTCGAAAAGCCGCACCCTGTAAAAGTCTATGGGAGAAATCTAAAGTGCTAATTTTAAAAGCCTATATGCAAGTTATTGCCATAAAAAGTGTTTTTGCCCTGTCCTGCCCCAGGGGACATGTATCAATGCAAAAAAAAGTTTTAAAAATGGCATTTTTTTCAGGAGCAGTGATTTTAATAATGCTTAAAGTGAAACAATAAAAGTGTAATATTCCTTTAAATTTCGTACCTGGGGGGTGTGTATAGTATGCATGTAAAGGGGCGCATGTTTCCCATGTTTAGAACTGTCCCTGCACAAAGTGTCATTTTTGCAGGTAAAAAAGCTATTTAAAATCACTCGCGGCTATAATGAATTGTCGGCTCCCGTAATACAGAGAACTGTCATTGAAAGTCATTGATAAAAAAAAGCTTAGGGTTCCCCCGAAATTCAATTACCAGGCCCTTCAGGTCTGGTATGGATATTAAGGGGAACCTTAGGTCAAATAAAAAAAAAAAAAATGACGTGGGGTTCCTCCTAAATATCCATACCAGACCCTTCAGGTCTGGCATGGATTTTAAGGGGAACCCCATGCCAAATTAAAAAAAAAAATCTCTGTGGAGACAGGATGCGCTGCGCTGGATGTCGTCGGAAGAGATCAGCCATCGCTGGACCCCAAAGCAGAGACCACCCGTCGCTGGATAGCAAGAGTGGATTACCACCGCTGGAATCTTTTTTTTATTTTTAATAAAGGACATTTCCCAACGGTGTCAGTGTGTTTTTTAACAATTTTTTACACTTTCTTTGTGAAATGGTAGGGGTAATTTTGTACCCCCTTACCATTTCAAACAGGGGGGGGCTGGGATCTGGGGGTCCCCTTGTTAAAGGGGGCTTCCAGATTCTGATAAGCCCCACGCCCGCAGACCCCCACAACCACCGGCAAGGGTTGTGGGGAATAGAGCCTTCTCCTCATCAACATGGGGACATGGTGCTTTGAGGGGTCACAGACAACCAAAGCATCCTCCCAATGTTGAGGGCATGTGGCCTGGTACGGTTCAGGAGGGGGGGGCGCTCTCTCACCCCCCCTCTTTTCAGGAGGGGGGGGCGCTCTCTCACCCCCCCTCTTTTCCTGCGGCCTGCCAGGTTGCGTGCTCGGATAAAGGGTCTGGTATGGATTTTGAGGGGGACCCCCACGCCATTTTTTTTTATTTGTCGTGGAGTTCCCCTTAAAATCCATGCCAGACCTGAAGGGTCTGGTATGGATATTTAGGGGGAAGCCCACGTCATTTTTTTTTAATTTGACCCGGGGTTCCCCTTAATATTCATACCAGACCTGAAGGGCCTGGTAATTAAATTCCGGGGGAACCCCACGTCATTTTTTTTTTTATTTGACCCGGGGTTCCCCTTAATATTCATACCAGACCTTAAGGGCCTGGTAATTGAATTTCGGGGGAACCCCACGCTTTTTTTTTTTTTTCCCATCAATGACTTTCAATGACTTTTCTCTGTATTACGGGACCCGGCAATTCATTATAGCCGCGAGTGATTTTAAATAGCTTTTTTTCCTGCAAAAATTACACTTTGTGCAGGGACAGTTCTAAACACGGGAAACATGCGCCCCTTTACATGCATACTATACACACCCCCCCCAGGTACAAAATTTAAAGGAATATTACACTTTTATTGTTTTACTTTAAGCATTATTAAAATCACTGCTCCTGAAAAAATGGCAGTTTTTAAAACTTTTTTTTGCATTGATACATGTCCCCTGGGGCAGGACCCGGGTCCTCAACACGAACATGAAAAATCAAAAGTGGTCATTTCAAAGGCTTATATGCAAGTTATTGCCATAAAAAGTGCTTGAGGACAGGGGTCCTGCCCCAAGGGACATGTATCAATGCAAAAAAAAAAGTTTTTTACGTGGTATAGTTTTCTGAAATACCTTAATGAGGAAATATACCTAATTTTGGCCACTTGATGGAGCTAATGATACAGGAATAATCTATGAGAGAAAATAAGGGAAATTTTTGTTCAGCTTACAGGAATGCTTTTGACATTCAGCCAATGAATGTCTTATAAATACAGTGGAACCTTGCATTACGAGCATAATCCATTCCAGGAGAATGCTTGTAATCCAAAGCACTCGCATATGAAAGCGAGTTTCCCCATAGTAGTCAATATAATTCATTCCGCTTTGACTTCTATTACATGCAATACCACATGTGGCCAGAGGTGGGGGGGAGCTGGAGAGACTCAGAAATACTAAGGGGACAGCTCAGCTGAACTCGGAAACCCTCGTAAAGGCTCGGAAACACTCGGAAACAGAGAATTTCTGACTGTTTCCGAGTATTTCCGAATGACTCCGAAGCGTTCCGAGTGTCACCGGTGCCTCCGCACCTCTGGTCAAATGCGGTACTGCACATTCCATTAGCTTGAATTCTGCTCATGTTGCGAGACAAAACTCGCAAACCGAGTCAGGATTTTTTTTTAAAAGTTGCTCGTCTTTCAAAACGCTCGTTAGAAAGGAAATTAAACCCTCTTAAAAAAAACCTAAAAAAAAAAAACCTGCAAGACAAAGGCATAATTAGCTAGTATGCATAGCATACTAGCTAATTATCTATCACTTACCTTAGATCGAAGCCCCGGCATCGGTCCTCTTCTCCCCCTCCGACCGCCGACATCTTCTCCCGGAGTGACTTCCGGGTATCGCGGCTCTGGCGCTGTGATTTGCCAGAGCCGCGATGCCGTCACGCGCATGCGCACGAGAGCGGCATAGTACAACTGAAGCATTGGCATATAGCGCCGTTGCTTCAGTTGTCGCAAGTGCGCATGTGCCGCATGACGTCGGCACATGCAAATACAGGTATATCTCCTAAACCGTGCAGGTTTAGGAGATATCCTTGTTAGCTACAGGTAAGCCTTAATATAGGCTTACCTGTAAGCTAAAGTTGTAAAAGAGGGTCTACTTCCTCTTTAACCGCGTTACTCTTTAACCAAGGTTCCACTGTAGACCGCATAGTATAAATAGGATACATTTTCATTTGCAAAGTGCATTTATCTTTAGCTCAGCGAATGAGGGGAAGCTGTGCTGACTCCAGTCATCTGATTATATGCATTTTCTTCGGTATTCTTTGGAAAGTGAAGACTCACTACTCCTTTAGTAAATCAACTAATTTTACAACTTTTTCATAGAAAATGCCTTAGATGAAAAAGATAAAGCCTAATGCCGCGTACACACGGTCGGAATTTCCGATGGAAACAGTCCGATGGGAGCTTTTCATCGGATTTTCCAACCGTGTATGTATGCCCATCGGTCTTTTTCTGTCGGACTTTGGATTGAGAACCTGTTCTTAATTTTTCCAACGGAAAACCTTTCTATCGGATTTTCCGATCGTGTGTATGAAATTCCGACACGCAAAATTCCGACGCATGCTCGGAAACAATTTGACGCACGCTCAGAAGCATTAAACTTCCCTTTTATAGTGCAGTCGAACGTGTTGTATGCCGTTTTGACCATCGGAATTTCGTGTGACTGTGTGTAGGCAAGACAGTTTGAGTGAAATTCCGTCGGAATTCCGACGGGAAAACCATCAGAGCTTTTTCCGACGAGAATTCCGACCGGGTGTACGCGGCATTAGATATAAAGTTGCAGGTTTATATAATTATATTTACTTTTTTCCACAAGGAGATTAGTACTCCCTTCTATCTATAGACACCTATATTTACAACCCTTGTTCAGTACTGTGGTGTACTCTGCTGTAGGCTGATTATATACAAAGAGCTTTCAATCCTATTAGGAAAAAAAAAAAGCGCGCTCACAAGGTAATCCATCATTGTTACAGGGGGATTCGGTTCGGCAATATCCGAAATATCACTAGATGCTTCCATGTGGAAAAGCCCCGGTGACATTTGGCTCCATCTTGCCTAAGTCTGTACACAGCAAATACCGATGTCAGATCAGGTCTGCCTCCCATCCCAAGATGTCTCTCTGGTGGCAAAAGGTCACAGGGCCGGTTTTTAATTGGCTAGGATTCCTTAGCAAATCCCCAAAGTGGCTTGTTTCTACCAATTTGTTGCACCCTTTTGATATTTCTTCCATCTTTTGAAGTTTCCTGTAAGTCTATTATTAGATTTGTTTTGCTGAATGAACTTGTCCGACTCTAATTTCCTGTTGTGATAGGTATAATGTGCCGTCTTGTCACGTCTTTTCCGATCTTCCTGACACTTCATATCCCTTGGCTATTAAAAGCACTGGCAATCCAATAATTGTATGTCAACAAATGTGCATTGTCATTTCATCCTAAAAATACTAAGATGCTGATTAATAGAAGAACAGGATTCGGCTAATGGAGTTTAAAGTCTAATGCCAGGTTCAGGAAAATAAATAAAATTAAAATCACCCAACTATTAATAAGCAGCTCTTGCTGGAATACTGTACTTACCTCCTCTCTGTTGTCGTTGTCTCCCGCAGGCTCACCACTCCAAACTATGGTCTCTTTTCAGGCTAGAATTATGCAAGAGCGGGGACACATTGGCTTTGTTACATTTACAGTGCCTTGAAAAAAGTATTCATACCCCTTGAAATTTTCCACATTTTGTCCTGTTACAACCAAAAACGTAAATGTATTTTATTGGGGTTTTATGTGATAGACCAACACAAAGTGGCACATAATTGTGAAGTGGAAGGAAAATGATAAATGGTTTTCAAAATGTTTTACAAATAAATATCTGAAAAGTGTGGCGTGCATTTGTATTCAGCCCCCTTTACTCTGATACCCCTAACTAAGATCTAGTGGAACCATTTGCCTTCAGAAGTCACCTAATTAGTAAATAGAGTCCACCTGTGTGTAATTTAATCTCAGTATAAATACAGCTGTTCTGTGAAGCCCTCAGAGGTTTTTTTTTAGAGAGCAAGCAGCATCATGGAAGCCAAGGAACACACCAGACAGGTCAGGGCTAAAGTTGTGGAAAAGTTTAAAGCAGGGTTTAAAGCATGGTTAGGTTATAAAAAAATATCCCAAGCTTTGAACATCTCACAGGGCACTGTTCAACCCATCATCCGAAAATGGAAAGAGTATGGCACAACTGCAAACCTACCAAGACATTGTCGTTGCCCTAGGGTGGCTACACTATGTCTTTGACTCTCATCTCTGCTCCACCGTTGGGCCTCAAATGGAATCTACACATGGCTTTTTTCGTGCATATAGGTTTGGACCACGTTCTCACTCCAGAAAACCAGTCCTAAAATGATCATATACCCTATACTGGAGTGCATGGAGGCACAAAGTATCTGAAAATAGCTATGGAAATAGCCAGCACTTACAAGTTAACGAAAGATGAAAACACTTATTTATTTTCAAAAATATTTTTTTTTGTGGTGCACAGAGCAAATTTATTTTAATTTTAGTTTCAATTCAAAGCTGATATTTTATTTTTGGTAGATTCTGGAGAGTAAAGTAACATTAAACCTTATTTTTAATTACAATATTAACCACTTCTCAACTGCCCGCCGTCTCTATATGGCGAAAGGGTGGCTCTCCTGCGCGAATCACTGTAGTTTTACGGTGGCTCGCGCAGGCGCTGTTGCGGGCGCGCATCGGTGTACGCTCGCACCCGCTGCAGGGGCGTGCCCGTGCATCGGGCGGACTCTATATCCGCTGGCGATTGCCTTGTGCACAGGCAGAACGGGTACACTGCCTATGTAAACAAGGCATTTCCCTGTTCTGCCTAGTGACATGACAGAGATCTATTGTTCCCAGTGACAGAGTGTCATGTCACTGGTAGCCCATCCCCCCTACAGTTAGAACATGCTGAGGGAACACAGTTAAGCCCTTGATCGCCCCCTAGTGTTAACCCCTTCCCTGCCAGTGACATTTATACAGTATTCAGTGGCTATTTATAGCACTGATCGCTGTATAAATGTCACTGCCTGCTCCCAAATAAGAGTCAATGGTATACGACCTATCTGCCACAATGTCGCAGTCCCGCAAAAAATCACAGATTGCCGCCATTAGTAGTAAAAACAATGAAAAAAAATAAAAGTCCCTAAATCTATCCCCTATTTTGTAGACACGCAAATCAACTTTTGCGAAAATCAATCAATATATGCCTATTGTGATTTTTTTTACCTAAAATATGTAGGATATATATCAGCCTAAACTGATGAATAAATAAAACCACAGAGGTGATCAAATACCACCAAATGAAAGCTCTATTTGTGGGGGAAAAAAGGACATCAATTTTGTTTGGGTACAATGTCGCACGACCGCGCAATTGTCAGTTAAAGTGACACAGTGCTGTATCGCAAAAAATGGCCTGGTCATTAAGGGGGCAAATCCTTCCGGGGCTTAAGTGGTTAAACGTGTTATACTTACCTGCTCTGTGCAATGGTTTTGCACAGAGCAGCCCCGTTTCTCCTAAAGAAGCTGCCATCTTGGCCTCTGTTTGATCTTCCACTGCCATGATGCTGCACATGTGATCAGTTATGACACCAGCCATTGGATGGTTTGGTCAGTGCCTTCAAGGATCCATAACACGGTTACAACATATCTGTGAAGGGATAGTTTGTAAATAATGTTATGGTTAAATGTTAATAAAATGGCCGGTGCGGCCAATTTACTCCAAAAATGGGTGTCGTCTGATTATTGATAAGGTGTAGCAGTATTATGGTATCATAAATACAGGCAGTTTGCATCTGTCTTACCACAGTCATGCTATGTAGCACTGGAATCCCTGGTTTGAATCCCAGCTAAAATGCTACCTGCATGGAGTTTGCATGTTCTTCCTGTGCTTGCATGGGTTTCCTACCACATTCCAAAGACATGCAGGATGCAGGTAGGTTGTTGCCTCCTTGTCTAAATTGGCCCTAATGTGTGTGTATGCATGTCAGATAGAGACTTTTGGTTGTAAGCTAGGGTTGCCACCTGTTCAGGATTCACCCAGACAGTTCAGGTTTGCAATCATGCGTCCTGGTTACAGACTGTCTGAGACCCGGACACATTATTCAGACTGGACTAAGTCTCACCCTTCTCTCTCCTGCCTCTAAGTGAGTAAGCTAAGGTAAATCAGGGTTCTCAGAGCACTCATTACATCATAGCTCCCCCTTACTTCAGAGTCCTCTTTGTACACCAGAGCATCCCTTATGTTAGAGTCCCCAGAGTTCTACCTTACATCAGAGTCTGCAGAGTCCCCTCTTACAGTGAAAGGGAACTCTGCAAGTTCAGATGTATAAGGGAAACTCTGTGGACTATGATGTAAAGGGGGGAACTCTGTGGACTATGATGTAAAGGGGGAACTTTGTGGACTATGATGTAAAGGGGGAACTCTGTGGAGTATGATGTAAAGGGGAACTCTGTGGACTCTGATGTAAAAGGGGGAACTCTGATGTAAAGGAGGAACTCTGTGGTCTATGATGTAAAGGGGGAACTCTGTGGACTCTAATGTAAAGGGGGAACTCTGTGGACTCTGATGTAAAGGGGGACTCCTGGGATTAACTTCATATGATTAGAAATATTATTTAACCACATGCCGACCGGGCCATAGCCGAAAGACAGATACATCGCGGTCGGCCTATTCTGGGTGGACGTCCGTGGGATGTCCTCCCAGAATAGCGCTCCCGGGAACATCTGTAACCGCCGGGTTCGGGGGACCCGGCGTATCACGGATCACAGTAAACGGTGATAGTGGCCGTTTACTACGTGATCGCTCCATCAAATGATGGAGCATCACTTGTAAACAAACCTCCCTCCCCTCTCTGTACCGCTTGGTACAGTGTAAAAGGAGAGAGGGGAGAGATCATTTGCAGAGCTGTGGGCACTACAGATCCAGCCCACAGTGCTGCTCAGTGCCAATACTATGCCAGTACTCTGCCATAGTATGCAATATTCTGCAATACTCTGCCAATACTATGCAATACTCTGCCAATACTCTGCCAATACTATGCAATACTCTGCCAATAATCTGCCAATACTATGCAATACTCTGCCAATACTCTGCAATACTATGTAATACTCTGCAATACTATGTAATACTTGCCAATACTCTCCAATAAATTTTAACAGAAACAAATCATTTTTTTCTTTTTTTTTTTTTACCGAATTTTCAGTCTTTTTTGATTTATAGCGCAAAAAATAAAAAACCCAGCGGTGATTAAATACCACCAAAAGAAAGCTCTATTTGTATGAAAAAAAGGACAAACATTTCATATGAGTACAGTGTTGCATGACTGAGTAATTGTCATTCAAATTGTGAGAGCACGGAAAGCTGAAAATTGGTCTGGTTAGGAAGGGGGTTTAAGTGTCCAGTGGTCAAGTGGTTAATAGCAACATCTATGCATAGTTTATCTATGCATACTATGAAAAAAAAATTGCTGTGCGACACTGAAATGTTCGGGTTTGACTTGAAGAAAAGGTGGCAACCCTATTGTAAGCTCCTCTAGGGCAGGGACTGAAATGATTGCAAAAGGCTGTGTAATTTGTCTGTACTTAAAAAATACCTGTAATAAATAGCTACAAACAGTTGGAGGCTAGTCTCATCTCCAAGAGATGTAAAACGCCCGTTGTGGAATAATCATTCTTTTTGGAGGATAGACCCTTAAAAAAAATTTTGAACACAGCATAGACACAGCAGTGGGCGCAGTAACCAATTGTGTCTAATAGGAAATACACTTTTGACAGTGTACCTTTGAGGCTGATTTGAGACTGTAGGTTGGTACAGATATAAACATCCCTTTATATTATAAATTAAATCCACACGTGTACAAAGACAACAGCATGGTTCTGTGTTGGAATGTCAGGCCAGTTTTACTAGATTGTGTGCTAAATAAACACACTGGCTTCCAGCTCCGAAGCTTTGACTGCTGATCTCGGCAGTTTAGAAATCACGACGAGACATCGCTTAATCCCTGTACTAATTGAAAAGTTGCACCCATGGAAAGTTACCGGCTGTGGTAATGCCTGGGTATCAACAAATACAAATGAGATCACCCATTATTTGCCCTATCGCCAAGCACATCACCTAAGCACAGCCTACCCCCTATTGTGTGCAAGTTAATCTTCTGCATGTGGCTGTATGACTGACCCGACGGTATATGAGAGCCTGCAGTGTGGGCACCTTCTGCAATTCCACAGTGGCAGAAAAGATGGCTTTGAGGGTAAGTGGTACACTTAATAATAATTAATATTAATAATAATTGTCAGTCTGTGCTTGTCTAAAGAATGTAAGCCATGGTATATTTGTAATTGGTTCCAAGATATATTAACCGCTTCAGCCGCGGAAGATTTTACCCCCTTCTTGACTGGAGCACTTTTTGCGATTCGGCACTGTGTCGCTTTAACTAACAAAACTTACATCTAAACAAAAAACAAAACAAAATTTATATCTTTTTTCTCCCCACAAATAGAGCTTTCTTTTGGTGGTATTTTATCACCTCTGCGTTTTTTCTTTTTTGCGCTATAAACAAAAAAAGAGCCATTTTTTTTTTTGCTATAATAAATATCCCCCAAAAATATATAAAAAATGTTTTCCTCAGTTAGGCCGATATGTATTCTTCTACATATTTTTGGTAAAA
Organism: Lithobates sylvaticus; assembly: GCA_028564925.1. Taxonomy (NCBI): domain Eukaryota; kingdom Metazoa; phylum Chordata; class Amphibia; order Anura; family Ranidae; genus Lithobates; species Lithobates sylvaticus. Next base: position 234,992,866 of record CM053031.1, read on the forward strand.
AAAATCGCAATAAGCGTATATTGATTGGTTTGCGCAAAAGTTATAGCGTCTACAAAATAGGGGATCGTTTTATTACATTTTTATTATAATTTTTTTTATTAATAATGGCTGCTCTCTGCGATTTTTATCTTGACTGCGACATTATGGCGGACACATCGGACACTTTTGACACTATTTTGGGACCACTGTCATTTATACAGCGATCATCGCTATAAAAATGCACTGATTAGTGTGTAAATGACAATGGCATGGAATGGGTTAAACACTAGGGGGCGATCAAGGGGTTAAGTGTGTCCTAGGGAGTGATTCTAACTGTGGAGGGATGGACAAGTTTAACCACTTCAGCCCCGGACCATTTGGCAGCCAAAGGACCAGAGGTCTTTTTTCAATTTCGCACTGCACTACTTTAACTGGTAATTGCGCGGTCATGCAATTTTGTAACCAAACGAAATTTGCGTCCTTTTCTTCCCACAAATAGAGCTTTCTTTTGATGGTATTTGATTGCCTCTGTGATTTTTATTTTTTGCGATATAAATGGAAAAAGAGCGAAAATTTTGAAAAAAAAAAAGAGATTTTCTACTTTTTGTTATAAAAAAAAATGTAATAAACTCAATTTTAGTCAAACATTTGGGCCAAAATGTATTCAGCCACATGTCTTTAGTAAAAAAAATGCCAATAAGCGTATATTTATTGGTTTGCGCAAAAGTTATAGCGTCTACAAACTAGAGTACATTTTCTGGAATTTACACCACTTTTAATTTATGACTGCCTATTTCATTTCTTGAGGTGCTAAAATGGCAGAGAAGTACAAAACCCCCCCAAATGACCCCATTTTGGAAAGTAGACACCCCAAGCTATTTGCTGAGAGGCATGTTGAGCCCATTGAATATTTTTTTTTTTAGTCCCAAGTGATTGAATAAAGACAAAAATAAAAAAGATTTTTTTTTTTTTCAAAAAGTTGTCACTAAATGATATATTGCTCACACATGCCATAGTTATATGTGGAATTGCACCCCAAAATACATTTTGCTGCTTCTCCTGAGTATGGGGATACCACATGTGTGGGACTTTTTGGGAGCCTAGCCGCGTACGGGGCCCCGAAACCCAAGCACCGCCTTCAGGATTTCTAAGGGTGCAAATTTTTGATTTCTCTCCTCACTACCTATCACCGTTTCGAAGGCCATAAAATGCCAAAATAGCACAAACCCCCCCCCCCCAAATGACCCCATTTTGGAAAGTAGACACCCCAAGCTATTTGTTGAGAGGCATGGTGAGTATTTTACAGCTCTCATTTGTTTTTGAAAATGAAGAAAGTAAAGAAAAAAAAAATTTTTTTTTTTTTTTTTTCAATTTTCAAAACTTTGTGACAAAAAGCGAGATCTGCAAAATACTCACCATACCTCTCATCAAATAGCTTGGGGTGTCTACTTTCCAAAATGGGGTCATTTTGGGGGGTTTTATCCCATCTGGGCATTCCATGGCCTCCGAAACTGTGATTGGCAGTGAGAAGTGAAATAAAAAAATTACACCCTTAGAAAGCCTGAAGGCGGTGATTGGTTTTTGGGGTTCCGTACGCAGCTAGGCTCCCAAAAAGTCCCACACATGTGGTATCCCCGTACTCAGGAGAAGCAACAGAATGTATTTTGGGGTGTATTTCCACATATGCCCATGGCATGTTTGAGCAATATATCATTTAGTGACAACTTTTTGTAAAAAAAATATATATATATATTTTTTTTTCATTATTCAATCTCTTGGGACAAAAAAAAAAAAAATATTTAATGGGCTCAACATTGCTCTCATCAAATAGCTTGGGGTGTCTACTTTCCAAAATGGGGTCATTTGGGGGGGGTTTGAACTGTCCTGGCATTTTATGCACAACATTTAGAAGCCTATGTCACACGTCACCCACTCTTCTAACCACTTGTAGACAAAGCCCTTTCTGACACTTTTTGTTTACATGAAAACATATTTTTTTTTTGCAAGAAAATTACGTTGAACCCCCAAACACTATATATATTGTTAAAGCAAAGGCCCTACAGATTAAAATGGTGGGTGTTGCATTTTTTTTTTCCACACAGTATTTGCGCAGCGATTTTTCAAACGCATTTTTTGTGGAAAAAATACACTTTTTTTTATTTTAATGCACTAAAACACACTATATTGCTCAAATTTTTGATGAAATAAAAAATATGATCTTAGGCCGAGTACATGGATACCAAACACGACATGCTTTAAAATTGCGCACAAACACGCAGTGGCGACAAACTACATACATTTTTAAAAGCCTTTAAAAGCCTTTACATGATACCACATTAGATTCACGGAGGAGGTCTACTGCTAAAATTACTGCCCTCGATCTGACCTTCGCGGTGATACCTCACATGCATGGTGCAATTGCTGTTTACATATGACGCCAGACCAACGCTTGTGTACGCCTTTGCGCAAGAGAAGGGGGGGCAGGGGTGCTTTTTTTTTGTTTTTTTGTTTTTTTTTTATTTATTTAGCTTTTTTATTTTATTTTTAAACTGTTCCTTCCATTTTTTTTCTTTGTTATGATTTTTATTGTTATCTCAGGGAATGTAAATATCCCCTATGATAGCAATAGGCAGTGACAGGTACTCTTTTTTTGAAAAAATTGGGGTCTATTAGACCCTAGATCTTTCCTCTGCCCTCAAAGCATCTGACCACACCAAGATTGGTGTGATAAAATGCTTTCCCAATTTCCCAATGGCGCGGTTTATATCCGGGAGGGGGGACATTCCCTCCCACTGCTTGTAAAAGCAATCTAGAGGCTAATTACCCGCTAGAATTGCTTTTACATGAAAGCCGATCACTGGCTGAAAAGAATGATACCAAGATGATACCTAAACCTGCAGGCATCATTCTGGTATAACCATTCAAAGTCCAGCAACATACTGGACATATATTGTAATCTTTTTTTTTTCATGCAGCCTCTTGGCTGAACGAAAAAAAGAGATTGATTGGTGGGTATGCCCACCATTAGAATACCTCCCTTCATCCACCCACTTCTAATGATGGGCATACATGCACCATTTATATATGCCGATGCATGGGGGCACCCTCCCGCAAAAGTTATGCCGTGTACACACGGTCGGAATTTCGACCGTATGTACGTGGCATTAGGAGCCAATCGCTCCTCCCCCCCCCTGCTGCCCCCATGCTTCGGCATATATGCTCTTTTTTTTAACTGTGGTGGTGAAATCACCTCCTACAGCGTTGGAGTCGCGGCTTTATGTATCGTGGGAGCAAACGCTGTTGCTGTCAAGATAAATAAATCCGCGTTGCAACTGAATGGCGCACCTGAAAACAAAAAAATGCTTAACACTGAAACACAGTAAACAAAATTACATACCTGAAAAGCAAGCATGATAAAACATAATAAAACATTGCAGAATAGAATGGAGTAAAAAAAGAGCAACGATAGAGAGAGAATAGAGAGAGAGAGAGAGAATAATAAAACGACAACTATTTTATTTTTTTTTTTTTTTTTTTGAGATTCACAGGTAAAAAAGCTCCTGACTGAAGCGACTGAATCAAAGCGCTACCACAAAAAAACTGTTAGCGATCGCAGGGATCAGGCCTGACTCTGCGAACGCTGCAGTTATGTGTGCTTAGTGTTTTGTAAGTGACAGTGATCGATCGATACTGCACTTGGGTGGGCTGGGCGGAGGGGGAAAACGCAGGTGCTAGCAGGTATCTGGGCTGATCCCGCTAACAATGCGTTTTTTTTTGGAACCCTAAACTGCTGGGACGCTAGTATAGATCTGATCAGATCAGATATTGATCTGTTCAGATACTATACCACTAAGGGAGGTGTATGCTTTGCGCGTGGGTGTTTGCGGTACTGGCACTAACCTGGGGCGACGCAGACCTTATTTGACCCTAAAACCTAATTGATATCACCCGCCGGGCGATCAGGGGGTTAAACCGTTATTGGGTAATAAATGGCGGGTGCCCTGACAGTATAAAAAACAAGCTAACTAACCAGCGTCACCCGTAACAGTAATACAAAAAAAAACTGGCTACCTAGCGGCACCAGTGACACTAATGCAGCGATCAAAAAAACAATCGCTTAGTGACACTGGCAAAAGGGGGTGAAAGGGTTAACTAGGGGCAATCAGGGGGTTAAACCTTTATTAGGTAATATATGGGGGTACCTGACGCTATATAAAAACCTGACGGGGAACCTAAATAACGAAATAACTAACTGGCTAACCAGCGTCACCAGTGACAGTTATATGGTGATCACTGGTGAAAGGGTTAACTCTAGGGGCAATCAGGGGGTTAAAACCTTTAGGTTGTAATATGGGGGTACCTGACCTATAAACCTATTTATGAACCTATATAAACATGGCGGTTAACCTAAAAAAAAACTGGTTACCTAGCGACACTAATGCAGCGATCAGAAAAACGATCGCTTAGTGACACTGGCAAAAGGGGGTGAAAGGGTTAACTAGGGGCAATCAGGGGGTTAAAACCTTTATTAGGTAATATATGGGGGTACCTGACGCTATATAAAAACCTGACGGGGAACCTAAATAACGAAATAACTAACTGGCTAACCAGCGTCACCAGTGACAGTTATACGGTGATTACTGGTGAAAGGGTTAACTCTAGGGGCAATCAGGGGGTTAAAACCTTTATTTAGGTTGTAATATGGGGGTACCTGACCTATAAAACTATTTATGAACCTATATAAAACATGGCGGTTAAAATAAAAAAAAAATGGTTACCTAGTGACACAATGCAGCGATCAGAAAAACGATCGCTTAGTGACACTGGCAAAAGGGGGTGAAGGGTTTAACTAGGGGCAATCAAGGGGTTAAACCTTTATTAGGGGGGGGTAGGGGGCTACCTAGGACCTAAAACTAACTGCCCTGACAGTTATTACAGTCACACTGACACTAAATGCAGTGATCAGTAAATAAATGATCACTGCAATTAGTGACACTGTGACTGGGGGGGGAGGGGGTGATCTGGGGGGTGATCAGGGGGTGACAGGGGGGTGGAATATGTGCCTAACTGTACTGGTGTCAGTGTACTGTTGTGCACTAACCTTTACATGTTCGCCGCTCGGCGTCTCCGGTCACATAGACCGGCGCACCGAGCGTGACATCACTTCCGCCTTCCTGTCTATACAATAGACAGGAAGGGGAAGCTTTTCATTCGCCAGGAGCGATCGCGAGGGGGTGGCCAGAAACCACTGGCCGTCCCCTCGTCCCGGATCGCTCCTGAAGCGATGCCGACCGTCCCCGCCGGCGGAGGGGGGTCCGATCGGACCCCCAACCGCCTGAAGAATGGCACGTACAGGTACGTGGTTCTGCCTGTACGTGCCATTCTGCCGACGTATATGTACATGGGGCGGTCGGCAAGTGGTTAATCAACCCAAAGAGAGTAATGAAGTTCATTGTTAGGGTTTACATACACTTTAATTTTCTCCTGTATTAGAGTACTATATTTCTTTTTAAATTAAAAAAAAAACACTAAAAAAATAAACGTGAAATACACAGATAAAATGAATATAAGAGAAGAGTTTTATCTGCCATAGAGTTTGTATTTCTATCCATCCAGGCATGGGATTTATACAGCTCAGTGGCGGTGCGTGCATAGAGGGCGCAGGAGCGCCGCCCCCCCTCTCCTGCACCGCTCTATCACTAATAGATAGATTCATGCATTGCATGAATCTATCTATTGTCACCGCTGCCGCCCCCTATTCAGGTGTCCGGCCCCTGATCGGGCGCCGGGCATCTGAATTACAGTGGGGGGGGGGGGGGTGTGTTGCTGGAAGCGCCCCTATTAGAGCTGTAAGCTCTAATAGGGGACCTTATTAGAGCGGTGTGCTCTAATAGGCTTCCCTAAGTGTAAACAGCGGGCGCACGGCTGTGCGTTCGCTGATTGCACAGTATTGTGTTTGGGGAAGCGAATACATCGCTTCCCTAACACAGACCCGCCTCTCAGCCAATCAGGTTGCCAGGTCTGTTACCTGTCACCTGATTGGCTGAAGTCACAGGCGCTGTGATTGGACGCTAGGCGTCCAATCATAGCAGAAGACAGGAAGAACGCGGGAGAAGAAGACATCCGACGATGAGACACCGCTCGTCGCCTGACGCCGTCACCAGCTGCACACCGGGACAAGGTAAGTGCAGAGGGCAGGCAGGGGGCACAGTGGCAGCACTTGAGGGGCACAGTGGCAGCACTTGAGGGGCACAGTGGCAGCACTTGAGGGGCACGGTGGCAGCACTTAAGGGGCACAGTGGCAGAACTTGGGGCACAATGGCAGCACTTAAGGGGCACAATGGCAGAACTTGGGGCACAGTGGCAGCACTTGGGGGCACAGTGGCAGCACTTGGGGCACAATGGCAGAACTTGGGGCACAATGGCAGAACTTGGGGCACAGTGGCAGAACTTGGGGCACAGTGGCAGCACTTGGGGCACAGTGGCAGCACTTGGGGCACAGTGGCAGCGTTTGATGGGCACAGTGGGAGCGTTTGATGGGCACAGTGGGAGCGTTTGATGGGCACAGTGGCAGCGTTTAATGGGCACAGTGGCAGCGTTTAATGGGCACAGTGGCAGCGTTTGATGGCACAGTGAGGCTGTTTGTTTGCGCCCCCACAAAAATTTTGAGCACCAGCCGCCACTGATACAGCTTCTCTGTGAATCATTTTAGTGGACAGTCCTGTATTTAAAAAAATGATGAATGTATGAAATGTAATGATGAAATAATCATAAAAAGCTGCATTAATGTGTGCCTGTCGTTCATCTCTAATGGGCAGACACCCTCTTTGAAACAAATAGAAATGTTATATAAGGACATGTAGGGGGTGCATACAATTCATTTTGGGGAGACATTTCCTCCTTTTGCATGTGAAACCTGCTTCAATATGTAATAAGAAAATACAACTGTCTATATATATATATATATATATATATATATATATATATATATATATATATATATATATATATATATGTGTGTATATATATATATATATATATATATATATATATATATATATATATGTATATATATACATACACAATGCTGTGAAAAAGTATTTGCCCTCTTTCTGATTTTTCATTTTTTTTTGCATATTTGTCACACTTTAATGACTCAGATCATCAAACTAATTTTATTATTACACAAAAATAACCAGAGTAAAAACAAACTGCAATTTTTAAATGATGGTTTCATTTATTAAGGCTTTATGTCAAAAAGTAATTGCCCCCTAAGCCTAATAACTGGTTGTGCCACCCTTGGCAGCAACAACTGCAATCAAGCGTTTGCGATAACTGGCAATGAGTCTTTCACATTGCTGTGGAGCAATTGTGGCCCACTCTTCTTTGCAGAATTGTTTTAATTCAGCCACATTGGAGGGTTTTTCAGCGTGAACGGCCTTTGTAAGGTCTATACAGCATTTCAATTGGATTTAAGTCCGGGCTTTGACTAGGCCACTCCAAAACCTAAATTTTGCTTTGTTTGAACCATTTGGAGGTGGACTTGTGGACTTGTGTGTTCGGATCATTGTCCTGCTGCATAAACCAAGTGCACTTGAGCTTGAGGTCACGAACTGATGACCGGATATTCTCCTTTAGGATTTTCTGGTACAGCTCAGAATTCATTATTCCCGCAATTATGGTAAGTCGTCCAGGTCCTGAAGCTGCAAAGCATCACCAGACCATCACGCTACCACCACCTTGTCTGACTGTTGGTATGATGTTCTTGTTATGAAATGCTGTATTCGTTTTATGCCAGATGTAATGGGATGCACACCTTCCAAAAAGTTACATTTTTGTCTCATCAGTCCACAGAATATTTGCCTAAAAGTCTTGGGGATAATCAAATTTTTTTTGGGTAAATGTGAGATGAGCCTTTGTGTTCTTTTTGGTCATCAGTGGCTTTGGCCTTGGAACTCTCCCATGGATGCCATTTTTGCCCAGTCTCTTTCTTAACCACTTTAAGACCAGCCTCGTTTTGGATTTTTAGGTGTTTACATGTTTAAAACATTTTTTTTTGCTATAAAAAAACTTAGAACCCCCAAACATTATATATTGTTTTTTTTCTAACACCCTAGAGAATAAAATGGCGGTTGTTGCAATACTTTTTTTCACACCGTATTTGCGCAGCGGTCTTGCAAGTGCACTTTTTTTGGAAAAAATTCACTTTTTTGAATAAAAAAATAAAAAAACAGTAAAGTTAGTCCAATTTTTTTATATATTGTGAAAGATAATGTTACGCCGAGTAAATTGATACCTAACATGTCACGCTTCAAAATTGCGCCCGCTCGTGGAATGGCATCAAACTTTTACCCTCAAAAATCTCCATAGGCGACGTTTAAAAAATTCTACAGGTTGCATATTTTGCGTTACAGAGGGGGTCTATGGCTATAATTATTGCTCTCGCTCTACCGATCGCGGCGATACCTCACATGTGTGGTTTGACCACCGTTTTCATATGCGGGCGCTACTCACGTATTTAAAAAAAAAAATTTTTGTTTTTCTTATTTATTTTTCTTGATTTTATTTATTTTTACACAGTTTTTTTAAAAAAAATTAATTGGCTCACTTTTATTCCTATTACAAGGAATGTAAACATTCCTTGTAATAGAAAAAAGCATGACAGGTCCTCTTAAATATGAGATCTGGGGTCAAAAAGTCCTCAGATCTCATATTTGGACTTCAATGAAAAAAAAAAAAAAAAAAAAAATGTCATTTAAAAAAAATGACATTTGAAAATTCCTCTTTAAGAGGTATGGGCGGAAGTGACGTTTTTGACGCCGCTTCCGCCCTCCTATGGTATAGAGATGAGTGGCGGCCATCTTACCATCACTCATCTCTATGCCCAGCAGGAGAAAGAACCCGATCGCCTCCGCCGCTGCCGACGGTTCCGGTAAGCGGCGGAAGGCGCGGGAGAGCGGCGGGGGGGGGCACCTCTCCCGCCGCTGATAAAGG
>CM053031.1:235002323-235049823 GCA_028564925.1 Lithobates sylvaticus
AAGAACCTACAAGTGTGAAATTGTGAGAAGAAAAGAAGTCCTCCTCACCATCAGAGGCAAGCTGGCAACCACAGTATGAATATGTCAGGTATCCTTTGTGATATGCAATGTTTGATGTCACCCATTCACTGGCTACTGCCCAATCCAGATGTCACTAAGGTCTCAGGCAAACAACTATTCCTGCTTTACCCTGGAAATGTAAACTGCAAGACACAAATGTTATCACTTAAGAGGCATATCATACAGTGGGTCACCACCAACAAGGAAACCATTACTGGGAAAATACTTTGGTCATTTCTGATAAACCTCATAAAATGCTAGGAGCCTGTCTCTCTCCGACACTGACCAGAAATAAGTATGCAGAAAGATGGGATGAGATGACAAATGGGCAACTAGCATTTTTCATAAATAATGGATGACCAATAGCAGCCTCTGCATTTTTTGAGCACCGTCTGCCACTGGGCATAACAGGTGTACAGACACGTGAACTCAGCACAGGGATGGTGGGAACCTTCATAATGGGCACAGCAGGTGTACAGACACGGGAACTCAGTACTGGGATGGTGGGAACCCCTCATAATGGGCACATCAGGTGTACAGACACGGGAACTCAGCACAGGAAGGGTGGGAACCCCTCATAATGGGCACATCAGGTGTACAGACCTGGGAACTCAGCACAGGAAGGGTGGGAACCCCTCATAATGGGCACATCAGGTGTACAGACACAGGAACTCAGCACAGGAAGTGTTGGAACCCCTCATAATGGGCACAGCAGGTGTACAGACCCGGTAACTCACCATAGGAAGGGTGGGAACCGCTCATTATGGGCACAGCAGATGTACAGACCCGGGAACTCAGCACAGGGATGGTGGGAACCCCTCATAATGGGCACAGCAGATGTACAGACCAGGCCTGCATTACTAACAGTTCAATTTTTCAGTTTGTTTGCACCCCACCCAAGAATTTGAGCACCAGCTGCCACTGGGTGGTAGGGACCCTAATCAAAAGTTTGATTCACCTTGAAGTTCTGGGTGTACCCATCTACCAATGGATCTCCTACCTACAGTATAATATAAGCTAAAGTTCCAGCTGGTAAGGTGGGAGACTCTTGTAGTAACTGTTGTGGGTATTTAGACCCTGGAACTGAACAGTAGAGTTCTTTCTTCCTGGGTTGCCAAGAAATAAACAGTTATAATGTACAATTTTCCCCAATCTCTTCTGGTTTCTTCTCACTATTTCCCCAAAAAAATCTTTCTTCACCATTTCCTCTTTTTATTGTTTTACTCTTCTTTTTTATTTGTCTTTGCCCCACTTTTTTTCATTGATAGCATCAAAAAAATAGCTTCTTTTCATCTATTTTCCTTTTATTGTCCCTGTCTCTGTCAAACAACGGAAATCCTTTCCCTCTATTTTTTTGTCTTCATTGTGTCTTCCTCCCCTCATTTTTTTGTGCCTTTCTCCCCAAAATCTTAAATTCCTTTCCTTCTCTTTTTTGCATTTATTGTGCCTGTCTGTCCAAAATAAACATAGCCACTTCCCTCTCTGTTTGAATTAACCACTTGCCGACCAGCCGCCGTCATTATACTGCAGTAAGGTGGCACGATCCTGCAAATCGCTGTAGGTGTACTTTCAGAATGGGAACTCACTTTGGTGGGCGGGCGCACACTCCCATTGGCCAGCAGGGGAGCCAATTAGCGGGTCCGGTGGACTGGATGTCTGCCGGTTACCTATGATCGTTCCCCGCAGTGACAGAACGGGGATCTGCATGTGTAAGCAAGGCAGACCTCCGTTCTGACAGGGGAGATCACACAGATCCTGTCTTTCTGCTAAGCAGGAAGGCTGATCTGTGTGTTTCCCCAGTCACACAGTCCCCCATACAGTTAGAAAACACCTGCAGGGAACACATTTAACCCCTTGATCGCCCTGATGTTAACCCCTTCCCTGCCAGTGTATATTTTTAGCACTGATTACTGTAATAATGTCACTGGTTTCCAAAAAATAGTCAAAAATGTGAGTTAGGTGTCTGATCTGTCTGCCACAATGTTGCAGTCCTGCTAAAAATCACTGATCGCCGCCATTACTAGTGAACAAAAAATAATAATAATAAAAATGCCATAAATCTATCCCCTATATGGAAGACACAGTAACTTTTGGGATTTTTTTATCAAAAATATGTAGCAGAATACATATCGGCCTAAACTGATGAATACATTCGTTTTTTTCAATTTTTTTGGAAATGCTTGTTTTTTCAAAATGTTTGCTATTTCTTTGTTTATAGCGCAAAAAATTAAAACTGCAGAGGTGATCAAATACCACCAAAAGAAAGCTCTATTTGTTGGCAAAAAAAGGACAGCATCTCATGACCGTGCAATTGTCAGTTAAAGCGCTGCAGTGCCGTATCGCAAAAAATTGCCTGGTCAGGAAGTGGGTAAATCCTTCTGGGGCTGAAGTGGTTAATGCAGGGTTCCCACTTTAAAAAATAAAATAAAAATTAAAGTCAGCTGCTACAAATACTGCAGCTGCTGACTTTTAATAATCGGACACTTACCTGTCCCAGGTCCAGCGATGTGGGGGAACGAAGCCCTGCTCGTCCCCCCCCCCTCTGCTCGGTGGCACCGGCATTTTAACTGTGGGCGCCCGGCTGTGGCTTCACAGCCGGGTACCCACTGTGCATGCGTAAGCCGTCCTGCGTGCCGTCACTGGCCGCGCAATCATCTGGGACACGTGACCGGTCCCAGATGATTGCGTGGCCAGTGACAAGAGGGAGGGGGGAGAGGTGATCTCTCTTCCTGCGCCAAGGGAAGTGATGTCAGGAGCCCAGGCGCCGAAGGAGGCAGACTACGAGGGACCCCTAGCAACAGGCATTTAGAGGTGCGTAGAAAAAAAATTTCTCCAAATTTTTTTTTTTTCTTTTTAAAGCGTACCTGCAAAAAATTTTTTTAAAAGCCAGCAGCTACAAATACTGCAGCTGCTGACTTTTAATAAATGGACATTTACCTGTCACAGGTTCCAGCGATGTTGGCAGCAGAGGCTGATCAATCGCTCGGCTCTCTGCTGCTGCCGGCTCCATTCTCGGTGAGGGAATCGCCGGGACATGAAGTGGCGTAAACTCCCGTGGGAGTTTATGCCCAGAAGTGGGTGTAAATACCTGTCTTAGACAGGTATCTGCACCCCCCTCCCCCCTGAAAGGTGCCAAATGTGACACCGGAGGGGGGGAGGGTTCCGAAAAGCAGAAGTTCCACTTTAGGGTGGAATCCCGCTTTAAGCACATTAATAATTTTTTTTTTGGGGGTGGAACTCTACTTTAAATAAAACTCTTTCTGTAAAAAATAAAAATAAAAAAAAGTTTAATAAAATCCTTTTACCATTTGCAGGATTTAGATGTTAGTAGTGATATATACTATCCGTTTCCCTTATAGACCGTATCTAGTAACGGTTCATTTTTTTAAATTATTTTCCTTTTTTATTTTCTAGTTAAACATTTATTAAAAAATGTACCTATTTTCCTAGCTAATATGTGAAGTCTGTGCCCTATGCCCTTCCCTAATGCATTAGGCTGACATCAAAGTCAGTGTTACCAATATCCTGACCTCATGTGACAATAAGATATGAAAATGAAAGTGCTCCAAATAGTATCCCCCAATTTTTTTAAAGGATAACTCCATCTTTGGGCAAGTCTTTAAAATGTAATTCAACATTCATTTTCTCAAATACTTTGGCTATTTTTGCTAGGCATTCTGTAAATGGACAAGGGAGATCCTGCCATTCATTGAACCACCCTTCCCCTTCATCCATTCACAGACCATCTTGCATTCTGTAAAAAGAATACAATGTGTTTTGTAAATGGATGAGGGGAGAGGAAAGGGAAAACGAACAGCAAGATCCTTCAATATCACAACCGCAATTCTTCATTCTCAGCTTCAGAAATACTGTGTGTAATATTTGGCATCACTAAATGGAGAATTTGTACAGTGATTTACAGCCAGAAGAACAAAAGACACTCTTCAATAGAGGAAAACTATTTGACTAGTACGGTATCCTCCAAAAATTCTTTTACTAGAGCTTATTGGAGAAAATTAATGTGATATTCATTTTTGAAGACTTGCCCAAAGATGGAGCCTCTTTGAAGTTGTGGAGATATTTTGAGCACTTTCATTTTTAAATCTGAATGTCACTTGAGGTCAGGATATCGGTGACACTGACTGGAAGAAGGGAGAATTGGATCTGATTCTTTTCGGTTCTTTTCTAAGCATCAATCCGCTCTCCGTTCTGCTTTTATTAAACCTTTCTGTATAGGGTTTCCTTGTGTAATTTCATCTGGGAGCACCCAGGCTCAAACCTTCAATGTGTGATATTCTGTTACAGTATTACTGCTCTGTATTTATTGTGGAAACACAATGGTTGCTAAAAGAGTAGCATAATGATGTGGATATAGTAGATATTTTTTTTTCTATTATTCTCTGTCTTTTGCTTTCTTCCTTTTTTAACAGTTTTACTTGTTTGCTGTTCCATATTTTTATGAGTGTGTTATGAAGAGTGTTATAGACATACCTGGGAACTTACCAATGTTAGTGAGACGGAAATTTGGAAGGTGTAACTCTGAAATGAAATCAGTGGTTTAGAAGCTCAAAGTTAAGGCTAATGCCTCGTACACACGATCAGACTTTCCGACAATAAAACCGTGGAATTTTGTCCGAAGGGCGTTGGCTCAAACTTGTCTTGCATACACACGGTCACACAAATGTTGGCCAACAATTACGAACGTAGTGACGTACTAGACGTACTACGTGGTTTTCAGCTCTTTAGCGCCACCCTTCGGGCTACTTCTGCTAATTTTGTGTTATGCCGTGTACACACGACCGGACTTTCCGGCAGACTAGGTCCGACGGTCTTCCCGACTGACTTTCTGGAGAGTTCCGAAGGACTTTCCGAACGAATGGACTTGACCAGACACGAATGGACTAATGCCCCATACACACGGTCGGAAATTCCAACCCCAAAATCCGTCGGAATTTTTCCGACGGATTTTGTCCGACACTGGTGTTGCATACACATGGTCGGACAAAGTTGTCGGAAAATCCGATCATTCTGAACGTGGTGACGTTCGTTATGTACGACGGAACTACGTAGAGGCTAGTAGCCAATAGCTTGGGTCTCGTAATTTGATCTGAGAATGCGTTGCACTTTGTCCGTTGGAATTCTCGACACACGATCTGAAAAAGTCAGATCGGATTTTGTTGTCGGAAAATTTGAGAGCAGGAAAAAGTCCGATGGAGTCCTCACTGCCGGATCTTCCGACAACATGGTCCAATCGGACATTTTCCGTCGGAATTTCCGACCGTGTGTACGGGGCATAAGTCCGTTAGTTTTGAACGTGATGACATAAACGGGACTAAAAGAGGAAGTCCAATAGCCAGTAGCCAATAGCTTCCCTTGTGTTGTATTTGTTCCATCGGACCAGCACACAGACGAATGGTTTTCCCGATTTGAGTCCGCCGGATAGATTTGAAACATGTTCTATTTCTAGGTCCGTCAGATTTTTTTTCCTGAAAAACGGATTAGCCCACACACGTTCGGATTGTCCAACGGACTAATGCCTTCGGACCTAGTCTGCCGGAAAGTCCGGTCACGTGTATGCGCCATTAGTAGAAGTTTGCTGAGTGTTGATTCGCGCTTTTCTTTTCACGTTTTTCAGTTCGTTATTGAACGGCCGTTCGTCAACCACACATGTTGCGGAATCGGAGGAGATAATGTGTTATTTATTATTGGCCTTGGAGTTATTGCTTTGACATATTTTTTTTGGTTGAATAATAATGATTTGATTTGTTATATTTTCTATATTTTTGGATGCATAGAATGCACTTTTTGGTTAAGTTCTATTGGCAGATAGCATGTCTAATTTTTTATTTTTTTTTGCACAATAAAAAATTGTGGAGAATAATACTTGGCTATGTGTTTTACTTCAAATGACAGTTTGGGAGTCGGCAGTTACATTTAAAAAAATACAATGTAAAATTGACAAGGGACACCAACATAGTATCTTTTATATCTTGGTATCATAATATCTTAAAAACTACGAGATAATGGTGTTTTGGTAACTAGCCCAAAACACTAAAAAAAAAAAAAACATAATAATATTATTCTTGATATCACTAGAAAAAAAAAAACTTCGAAAATTAGTTTGCAATAACTCCATCAGTATCACCAGCAAAGCTGCTTCATTATTATCCCATTAACCGATTCCCGTCCCTTTGAATTTGCCGCCATGCCATTGCATGCGCGCCGCGCCGGTCGGGACCTCCGTGAGTCCAATCGCGGGTCCCGCGGACTCGATCGCTGCGGGGATACCCGCGATTGTCTCGCGGGGTGGAAGAACGGGGAGATGCTGAAGTAAACAAGCATCTCCCCGTTCTGCCTAGCAACAGTGACACTGATCTCTGATCCCTGTGATTGGAGCAGAGATCAGTGATCAGTAAAACACAGCCACCCCCCCCACAGTTAGAAACACGCCCCTAGGACACACTTAACCCCTACACTGCCCCTCCTGGTTAACCCCTTCACTGCCAGTGTAATTTACACAGGAATCAGTGCATTTGTATATCACCGATTGCTGCATAAATAACAATGGTCCTAAAAATGTGTCAAAAATGTCCGATGTGTCCGCCATAATGTTGCAGTCACAACAAAAATCGCTGATCGCCCGTCATTACTCGTAATAAAAAAAAATTATTAATAAAAATGCCATAAAACTATCCCCTATTTTGTAAACGTTATAACTTTTGCGCAAACCAATCAATAATCGCTTATTGTGATTTTTTTTCTTACCAACAATGTGTAGAAGAATACGTATCGGCCTAAACTGAGGGAAAAAATAAATTTATATATTTTTTGGGGATATTTATTATAGCAAAAAGTAAAAAATAATGCGTTTTTTTTCAAAAATTTTTTGATTATAGCGCAAAAAATAAAAACTGCAGGGGTGATCAAATACCACCAAAAGAAAGCTCTATTTGTGGGAAAAAAAGGACGTCAATTTTGTTTGGGAGCCACCTTGCACGACCGCGTAATTGTCAGTTAAAGCGACACAGTGCCGAATCGCAAAAAGTGGTTTGGTCTTAAGCCAGCAAAATGGTCCGGTCTGAAAGTGGTTAAAGAAGAAGAGAATTGTGCGCTGCATTTCGAGATTTCATAATTTGCCACGTCACGAATGTTAATTCTCCATTATGAACGCTAGTTTACAAGACCGACCGCTTCTGCTTCACAGCATGCGTGTTTGTACTTTGGACTTTTGTCCGACGGACTTGTGTACACACGATCGGAAAATCCGACAACACACATTTGTTGGCGGAAAATCTGAAGACGTGCTAGCCAACATGAACCGGAAAGTCTGACAACAAATGTCCAATGGAGCATACACACGGTCGGATTTTCCGCCAACAGCCTGACATCAAACATGTCAGGCTCGTGTGTCCGATCGTGTGTACGGGGCTTAAGGCCCTCATTCCCTTGTCCTATAGCAGGGATATGCAATTAGTGGACCTCCAGCTGTCACAGAACTGCAAGTCCCATGAGTCATAGCAAGACTCTGACAGCCACAAGCATGACACTCAGAAGCAGAGGCATGATGGGACTTGTAGTTTTGCAACACCTGGAGGTCCGCTAATTGCATATTCCTGTCCTATAGGGTCTGGAAAGCTGATGCCTGCAGAAAGAATCAGCTGATTCTTGCAGTAGGAATCACAGGTGGTTTTCAGTATTCCACACATCCAGTGGTTACCTGCAGCTAGGGACAAATGATTGACCCTGAACACAGACAGATTTCATCCAGGGCCAGTCATCTGGTAACTAATGGGTGAGTGGATACCTGCAAACCAGCCTGCCATTGTGTACAGGCTTCCAGTCTGCAACCACCTTCTATTCCAGCTTCAATAATCTGCAAATTCTTGCCACAGGATTCCTCTGTCTTGACATCAGTGGCGTTGCTAGGTCTGCAAAATATCCGGGGCTAGAGCCCATAGCAGCGGTCAACAACCTTTTTGCAGGCCCGGGGGGAGTGGGGGCACGCCAGTTGTAAGCAATTTTTCACGGGCAATGGCTGGTGTTGGGGCTTCAATCATCACGGTACCATGGTTGATATGGTGTCAGGGTGGTTGAAGCGCATTGTTTCTATTGTTACATTCTAATATATAATGAAGTGGTTCAACTTACCATAATGCAGAATCAGTGGGAGCCCTTAGGGTGTCATTTGCCACATCTCCTGCCACCAGATGCAGCGTGTCACCTGCCATCGTCGCCTGTCACCAGATGCAGCTTGTTACTTGCCACCGTCACCTACCACTAGAAGTGGATTGGCACTTGCCATGTCGCCTGCCATCAGATGTGGATTGTCACTTGCCACGTCACCTGCCACCAATTGCAGATTGCCACGTCACTTGCCACCAGTTGCAGATTGTCACTTGCCACGTCATCTGCCACCTGATGCGGGTTGTTACTTGCCACGTCACCTGCCACCATTTGCAGACTTTCACTTGTCACGTCCCTTGCCACGTCACCGCAGATTGTCACTTGCCATGTCACCTGCCACTTGATGCGGATTCTCACTTGCCACGTCTCTAGTTCACTCTATAGGTTCACTGCTGGGGACCATGAAGTAGCTTGCAGAACGGGTATAGCTAGACTGGAACAGTCTATAGGTTCATGGCTGGGGGCCATGAAATATTTCACAGAACAGGTATAGCTAGTCTGGAAAAGTCTATAGGTTGCTGACTGGGGACCATGAAATATATTTTACAGAACAGGTATAGCTAGTCTGGAACAGTCTATAGGTTCCTGACTGGGGACTATGAAATATATTTTACAGAACAGGTATAGCTAGTCTGGAACAGTCTATAGGTTGCTGACTGGGGACCATGAAATATTTCACAGAACAGGTATAGCTAGTCTGGAACAGTCTATAGGTTCATGACTGGGGACCATGAAATATTTCACAGAACAGGTATAGCTAGTCTGGGACAGTCTATACATTCATGGCTGGGGACCATGAAATAGCTTTCAGAACAGAAAGGAGGCTCTACTCACAGAAACCTGGAATAGGATCAGTCTATAGGTACAGCCTCTTGTAGAGTAGTCCAGCATTCAGACCAAAGGGCGCCAGGGGCAGCTCACTGATCCATTCCTTCAGGAGGGAAAAATACCATCTCTTCAGGGTTACAGACTATTTACCAGCATCCCAGCCACCAGCCAGGCTCCCCTTCTTCATGCTGATTTTTTTATTTTTACTAAATTTAGGATTTTTTTTTTTTTTTTTTTTTTGGTGTTGCTATGTAATGGAAATGTTTGAAAAAACTATTTAATAAAAACTATTTGATGGAAAAACTTAGGATTATACATGTGAACCTTGTGAAAGTTTACATCAGCTATCAGTTAAAAAAAAAATAAAAAAGCATCATATAGAATTGAATGTTTCCCAATTTTGCCAAAATTTGATTAAATAAAAAAAGCCCAAAGTGATATTAACCACTTGCCGACCACTTTCAGCACATATATGTCGGCAGAATGGCACGGCTGGGCCAAGTAACAAACCCGTACGTTGCTTTGAATCTCCCGCCGCGCGCGCGCCTGCCGCGAGCTCCGTGACTGTGCCTACGGGACCTGCAGACTCGATCGCCGATGGTAAACCCGCGATCGTGTCACGGAGCTGAAGAACGGGGAGATGCCGATGTAAACAGAATCTCCCCGTTCTGCCTAGTGACAGGACACCGATCGTCTGCTCCCTGTCATCGGGAGCAGCGATCAGTGTCGTGTCACTGCTAGCCCATCTCCCAGACAGTTAGAATCACTGCCCAGGACACACTTAACCCCTCCCTGCCCCTAGTGGTTAACCCTTCACTGCCAGTGACATGTTTACAGTAATCAATGCAATTTTATAGCATTGATCATTGTATTAATGCCAATGGTCCCAAAAATTTGTCAAAATTGTCGGATGTGTCCGCAATAATGTCGCAGTCAGGATAAAAATCGCTGATCGCCTCCGTTACTAGTAAAAAAAAAAATTATTAATAAAAACGACATAAAACTATCCCCTATTTTGTAGACGCTATAACTTTTACACAAACCAATCAATAAACGATTATTGCGATTTTTTTTTTTTTATAACAAAAATATGTAGAAGAATACATATCGGCCTAAACTGAGGAAAAAATATGTTTTTTTATATATTTTTGGGGGATATTTATTATAGCAAAAAGCAAAAAAAATAATGTGTTTTTTTCAAAATTGTCGCTCTTTTTTTGTTTAAAGCGCAAAAAATAAAAACCGTAGAGGTGATCAAATACCACCAAAAGAAAGCTTTATTTGTGGGAAAAATAGGACGTAAATTTTATTTGGGAGCCACGTCGTACGACCGCGCAATTGTCAGTTAAAGCGACGCATTGCCTAATCACAAAAAGTGCTCTGGTCAGGAAGGGGGTAAATCCTTCCGCGGTTGAAGTGGTTAAACCTAAAAGCAAACATGTAATTATAGGGTAGCTTACCAGTTCTTAAATCTAATGGCTGCATTCATTTTCTTTTTTAGGCTTTCTTTTTTTTATTGTCATCTGATGATCCAGCCAGTAAGCCTGTTGTTTTTCAAAAGAACAAGCTCTCCAGCAGAATGTATCAGTTACAGGGATGAGATAAACCATTTAACACTAGCAAGAGCGCTTACAATGATCAGCTTTTATTTATGTAGGTAAAACCTTTATCCCAAAAGGAAAAGCATGTTTGCTGTAAAGGCAAATAAAGTATTAGCTAGAGTTTGGCTTCAATTTGTTAGTGTATCTAAATCTGCTAATGGATTGAATACTCCCCTCCCCCATATTGACAATGCTGCTGTCCAAAAGGTGCCCCCTGAGTTCATTCATCCAGGATGTGGGGGGGGGGGGGGCACTCTAATACAAAAGGTGTATTACTGGTCAGATCACCAGGTGAAAACAGAGGGAAAGAAGCATAAAAAAAGAAAACTAATGCAGCCACCACATCTAATGATTGGTAATCTGCAATATACAGTATTACATTTTTGGTTTTGAGTTTAACCAGTAGCTGACCGCCCACTGTCAAATGACGGCGGGACGGTGCAGCTACTGTGGCGGGCCGCCGTCATATGACGGTGCTCGCTTTTTGGCCACTAGGGGGCGCGCGTGCCTGCCGCGTAGCTGGGGACCTGATGCGCGTGCCTGGCGGCCGCGATGTCCGCCAGACACCCGCGATTGCCCGGTAAGTGAGCAGGACGTGGATCGGTGTGTGTAAACACACCGATCCACGTCCTGTCAGAGGAGAGGAGACCGATGGTGTGTCCCTTGTACATAGGGACACCGATCGGTCCCCTCCCCCAGTCAGTCCCCTCCCCCCACAGTTAGAATCACTCATATAGGGAACATATTAACCCTGCAGCGCCCCCTAGTGTTAACCCCTTCCCTGCCAGTCACATTTATACAGTAATCAATGCATTTTTATAGCACGGATCGCTGTATAAATGTGAATGGTCCCAAAAATGTGTCAAAAGTGTCCGATATGTCCGCCGCAATGTCGCAGTCACGATAAAAATCGCAGATCGCCGGCATTACTAGTAAAAAAAAAATAATAATAAAAATGCTATAAATCTATCCCCTATTTTGAAGACGCTATAACTTTTGCGCAAACCAATCAATAGACGCTTATTGCGATTTTTTTTACCAAAAATATGTAGAAGAATACGTATGGGTCTAAACTGAGGAAAAAAATTTGTTTAAAAAAAATAAAAAAATTGGATATTTACTATAATAAAAAGTTAAAAATATTATGTTTTTTCAAACTTGTCGCTCTTCTTTTGTTTATAGCGCAAGAAATAAAAACAGCAGAGGTGATCAAATACCACCAAAATAAAGCTCTATCTGTGGGGAAAAAATTATAAAAATTTTATTTAGGTACAGCGTTGCATGACCGCGCAATTGTCATTCAAAATGCGACAGCGCTGAAAGCTGAAAAATGGCTTGGTCAGGAAGGGGGTGTTTGTGCCTGGTAGGCAAGTAGTTAATGCTGCCTTCATTTCACTCATCTCTAGTTATCACTAAGCAATATCATAATCTACAAAGGGAAACATACGGCCATTTCTATCCAGAAAAAGACCATTCAGTGTTAATAACGTGCAATTTCCCAGCCATTGATCCCCGGATCCTCACTGCTCTACAAAATGAATATTATTCCTCCTCCTCTTTGTACGACCACCATGGGAATACACTGCACTTTTAACCTTATTTTTCCTCTAAGCTTTTCAAAACTCATCTTTGTTTTTTTCCAACCAATGAAATAAAAAAAATAAAAAAATACAAAAGGACAAACAGCTCATTTTTAAAGAACATAACTGCAAGTTTATTGTTCTAGTCTCCTTGTATGTACAGTAATCCACTGAAGCTCAAATTCACCCTTTTCACATTTTGTACTTGCAGCAAATTTGTTGCACACACTTTCATTGTTCTCTTGTATTTAATTATCTTTCTTTCCTCCTTTTTATACATCATCACTGGATCCTTCTGGTCCCTTCCGCCTATTATAGTGTTACTGATTGCCATAAGCCATCTATATAAACAACAGATTACATACTCAGTACAGCTAAAAAGCTACCGCTAAAGAAGGTTGAAGATTTTTTTTTTATGTAAACCTGTCACAAACCTGGCTAGTTCAACTGATCGTATAATAGAAAAAAGAGTAGAGGTCAACTTTACGGTCTATTCACAGTAGCTGCTGAGCTACAAAGCAGCAGCTGGTCTGCGGTGCGATGCGGTGCGATAACTGCGGGCCGATGTGCCGATTTTGCAAGTTTTTTTTTTTTTTAGCAAACTTTTTTGAAATATCACACAAGTTCTATTGTCCACCATGTGGTGCAATGCAAAGGGTTGGCATTGCACTGCTCTGGTAAATATTATGGCCTGCTCTATTTTTTCAGCACACACACCACCACCCACCGCAACAGTGTTCTGAACTGGCCACATAAGAAATAATGCATTCTTGCGGTGAGACTGTGCTGGAATAGCCGCTTAACTGCAACTGTGGGCATTCAAGTATCAGTATTCCTTTTCACACAGGTGTGTTTCTGTGTGTGTGAGTGAGATCACTCTTTTTCACAAACCTTAAAAAGCGGAGCTCCACCCTAAAGTGGAACTTCTGCTTATCGGATTCCCCCCCCCCTCCGGTGCCACAATTGGCACCTTTCAGGGGGGAGGGGGGTGCAGATACCTGTATAATACAGGTATCTACACCCACTTCCGGGACTATCTGCCCCGCCCCTATCCGAGGATGCCCGCCCATATCCGAGGGTTCCCATTGAGTCTTGGGAAACACACAGTTCCCAGGACACAACGGGGACCAATAAAGATGCGCAGCGCGACTCGCGCATGCGCAGTAGGGAACCGGGCAGTGAAGCCGCAAGCTTCACTTCCTGATTCCCTGACAGAGGATGGTGGCGGGGCAGCCGAGAGACGAGCGATCTTCTGCCGACATCACTGGAACCTGGAACAGGTAAGTGTCCATTTATTAAAAGTCAGCCGCTGCAGTATTTGTAGCTGCTGACTTTTAAAAAAAAAAAAAATCGGGTGGACCTCCTCTTTAAATAACACTACTAATAGTAAACCATTTACCTGTTACGGCTTTTTATTGTTTTTTATGATGCAATGTCTTATTATTATTATTTCTTATTAATTCCTTTTATCACTACAATGTGTATGATTTTATTTACTATATCGATTTGAATACATATTCCTACCACACGTCTCCAGTCTATACTGTGTAGCATACATTTTTATGTGCTCTGTATTTTACATATATGTGATCTCCATTTAATTTAGAGCTATGCAATGTGGACTGGCATAGAGCTAAAGAGAATCATTCATTCATCATATGATATACCTCTCAACTAGCTACCCCTTTCCATGTTGTATGTTGATCTACCGGTTCACACAGACTTTGTTCCTATCCTTAAAGCTCTGATGAAGAGGTTTTCCTCGAAATGCGTCAGCCAAATTTTAAACACTTGCTCTTGCGTGGGCAGGTCCTATTTTTAACTTTTAAATAGGGCTGTTACTGATTAAAATTTTCGTGTTCGATTAATCGTTTTTTTTTTAAAATCGATTAATTGACTAATTTCGATTAATTATAACGCACATACAGATCCAACTACTTTTAGCTGATCTCCTTGCATTACAACTCTGCATTAGTCAGTGGTAAATGTGGTATACACTATATACAATCACCCGACACTAGTTAGTTTCCACAATCCATGACTTAACTTCACAGTTCACATAAATATGTTTTAAATTCAAACTGTAGCACTGACGTAAGTAATTATTTTTTTCACAGTAGCGTGACAATCCCTCCACCTCCGGTCTAACTAATCACTCTCACCTTATGGTATGGACCCCTGTGCAAACAGGTGGTCATGCAAGCGGGTATCAAAAGGGTTAACACGGACCATAAACTTCTCTCACGTCTCCTTAGATCTCAGCAAGGACGCCAGGTCATGGGTAGAAAGAAAAGATCTAAGTGCTCAACGCTTAAGTATAAGATTACATTTTTGTGTTCAAACACAAACTACTCACATAAAGATGATAAAAACACAGCATGTAAAGCCGACAATCGTGTTAGTTCTGTAGGGCAGCAGCGGGTGACGTCATGTGTAGCTCCTCCCCCATACACGTTACGTTCAATCAGAACTTCAACGTCACCGGACTCCTCCCCCCTTCCCTTCGTTAGCAGATGGAGGCACTTGGGGAAGGAGGTCCAGTGACATCGATGTCCATGACGTCACCGGATCTCCAACGGAACTCCCTGAAGACACGGAAGACGGCGGAGAGGGGAGTACCAATCAAAAGAATTTTCATCGATCAAAAAAATTAATGATTAATCGAGGAATTAATCTTCAATTTTCACAGCCCTACTTTTAAGTGCTTATTTTGTAACCTATTTCCTATGTCACGTAGTTTTTAATATATATATATATATGTATTAATTTATATATATATATATATATATATATATATATATATATATATATATATATATATATATATATAGATATTGGTATTTTAATGTATGTATTCCACTATACATGAATAAACTGTATGAATTTGATACAAGCGGTTGATCACGCGCCTTCCATCCATTTCTCCTACACAGTTTTCTCCAGACCACCCCTGGTCAGTCTAGGCAGCGGGACACGCACAATCATTTTCTCCAGTCTTATTGTTTAAAATAGTACTACAACTTCACAGTAACAACGTCTTCACCAGCGCAGGACCAATTTCTCTTTTTCCTGTCTTCATTTTGCAACTGTGGTGAACAGGCCCTTAAAATAGAATTAAAAGCTCATTTTTTTTTACATTTTGGGTAACCTACAGGAGGGTTATAACCCCTGTCAGTTGTTTTCTCTATCTGTGTTCCATTGGGGAGATTTCACTTCACTTCCTGTCCCATAGCCAAAACAGGAAATTAAAGGAACCCCCCCCCCCCCCCCCATGTGAGAGGTGCACAACTGAGAGACAAGGATGAAACGTGTCACCCTACAATAGGAAGTACCCATACCTCCCAACTGATTTCGAGGGACTGTCCCTGATTTGGAGCAATGTCCCTCATTCCTCCTCATTTGTCCCTAATTTTGGTCTGATCTCTATATAGTTGTATATAAAATGCACTTTTTATCTTTCAAAAAGTTTTTCCCAGTGCTAAACCTTTCATCCAATTCCTAAATTGCTGCATTTGTACATTTTAAAAAACAATATAAAGGAATAGTAGTGCTAAAAAAAGCACTTGTGGATTTAATTAACTTTTTTGGGGGGTTAATTCTCCTTTAACCACTTGCTTACTGGGCACTTAAACCCCCTTCCTGCCCAGACCAATTTTCAGCTTTCGGTGCTCTCACACTTTGAATGACAATTACTCAGTCATGCAATACTGTACCCAAATGAATTTTTTGTCCTTTTTTTCCCCACAAATAGAGCTTTCATTTGGTGGTATTTGATCACCTCTGGGTTTTTTATTTTTTGCGCTATAAATGAAAAAAGACTGAAAATTTTGGGAAAAAAACGCATTTTTCTTTGTTTCTGTGATAAAATTTTGCAAATTATTAATTTTTCTTCATAAATTTTGGCCACAATTTATACTGCTACATATCTTTGGTAAAAATAACACACACATGTGTGGGACTTTTACACAGCCTGGCCACTTAGAGAGGCCCAAAATGCAGGGAGCGCCATCACGTGTTCTAGGAGCATAAATTACACATCTAACTTGTTGACTACCTATTACACTTTTGAAGGCCCTGGAGCACCAGGACAATGACACATGACACTGACGTGGCACTGATGACACGTGACACTGATGTGGCACTGATGACAGATGGCACTAATACAGGGCACTGATGACACGTGACACTGATGACAGATGGCACTAATACGGGGCACTGATGACACGTGACACTGACGCATGGCACTAATATGTGGCACTGGTGACAGATGGCACTTATACGTGGCACTGATATCATGTGGCACTAATACGTGGCACTGATGAGAGATGGCACTAATACGTGGCACTGATGACAGATGGCACTGATACATGGCACTGATGACACGTGACACTGATGACAGATGGCACTGATACGTGGCATTGATGACACGTGACACATAACAGATGGCACGTGACACTGACAGGTGGCACTGATGACAGATAGCACTGATGCATGGCACTGGTGACAGATGGCACTAATATGTGGCACTGATGACACGTGACACTGATATGGCGCTGATGACAGATGGCACTGAAGTGGCACTGATGACACATGGCACTGACGTGGCACTGATGACAGATGGCACTTATACATGGCACTGGGGACAGGTGGTACTGGGGACAGGTGGCACTGGGGACAAATGGCACTGGGGACAGGTGGCACTGGCAGATGGCACTGGGGACAGATGGCACTGGGGACAGGTGGCAGTGGGGACAGATGGCAGGGGGGACAGATGGCACATTTTTATTTTGTTTTTGTTTTTTGTTGTACTCACGGCGCCGCTGCAGCCGTTCATCTCTCTCTCCTCACACGCTGTCTCTGTGTGAGGAGGGAGAGCGGCGCTGAGAGATGATCTCATATGTTTACATATGAGATCATCTCTCATTGGACACGCCAATCGCGCTGTAAACGGCCGCTGTGATTGGCCATTTACAGCGATCTGTGACTGGCTGTGTCCGACGGACACGGCCAGCACAGAACTTCCCAATGCGCGCTCTCAGGAGCGCGCATTAGGGAAGTAAACAGTAGGACGTCCACCCGGCAGGGAGCGTCCGCGCTAAAGCCGTCTTTCGGCTATAGCGCGGGCGCAAAGTGGTTAAGGGGGTGTGGCAGGGGGGCGTCTCCTATGCCTACATACATTTGCTAGTAGGTGTCCCTCATTCCCATCTCAAAATGTTGGGCGGTATGAGTACCTGAACAAGGACCTTCGTGGCAGCAACATGAGGTTTTATTTAAATGAAAGTTGAAGATTTAAAATGAGTTTTGAAATGAGTTTAACACGTTAAAGCTTTTATGAAATCTTAGTGAGTGGTTTTACATAGAGGATTTACATTTACAAGAGGAGTTTCAGTCTCCTTCCAAAAAATTTAAGTCGGCAGCTACAAATACTGTAGCTGGTGAATTTTAATAAAGGACACTTACCTGTCCAGGAGTCCAGTGCTGTCCTCTCATGAGTCTTCAATGGGCTTCGGGTCCAGATACCAGCATCTTAACTAAGGGAAATCACTGCTTAGGCCACACTGCACTTTGTGAATGGTCCCGCAATCTTCTGGGATCTGTTATGTGTCCCAGAAGGCTACAGGCGAAGGGGGGTGAACTTCTGCTCAGATCGCCTGTCAAAACCAAGTACCCATACCCCCCACCCAAAAAAATAAGTTCCAAATGTTTAAGAGAGGGAGGAGGCAAACAAGCAGAACTTTGCCTTTTGGGTGAAGTTCCACTTTAAGGACTCCTCTAGACGGGCGGTAGAATAGCGGCTTTCACATGTTCAGGAGGCCCCTCTTGAATACCTGTTTTTTCTAGTCAAAGCTGGATATTGTATTTAAATATATGTTTGGCACACAGTTGTGGTGAGGTCCTGTTGACTTCAATCGGCGAGACTGGAAAACTCAAAAAGCCGAGTTAAAATTGCCATGGTCCTAAAGCGTGTCATGTATAAGATCCCCAATGGATGCATGTTATCTTTTACGTGAGCAGTTGAGCTTGTTTTTACCACCCCCCCTTGCCCCCTGTGTAATCGAGGTCTAAGTGATGAATAGTCAAAAAACACGGTCAAGCCAGATTTGACACATATTTCAAGATAATTCCCTGGCTCGGTTATGTGGTCACTCCAACTCATAATTAATTAAAATAGTTCATTTTTGCACTTTGCCCACTTGGCTGCTCATTGCTTCAATAATATTGATGGATAATCAAGGCCAGTGATTTTGTTTAAACATTGTCAGACATTTTGGAGACTTATCAGCGGACAGAGTTACTTTGGCTGACGCTGGAACGGCTAAAGGTTGGAGGCCATGAGACAGTTAGTTCTTTGTGTGATTTGAGTGGGTCCCAAAAAAAGCAGTTAGAGTTGTCGCGGTCACTACTTCTGCTCCATAGTTAAAATTTCAAAGTTATGTTCCAAGTTATTAGAAAGTGACCTAAGGCCCTATTTGTCTGGGTTGCATCCAGGCTTAAAACATCCTTGGGTTCACAATTTCCTAACTCAATATGACTAAGCTTTGATTTAAGAAAAACAAAAACTACGTAAAGTGGACAGAGCATCAGATAGATGGTTTCATGGTAAATGCATACATTTAAAATATACCTTCACCCTAAATTACATCTTGGGCTGCCCTTCCTCTCTTACCAATGGGTATTTTTTTAATATGCCTTATTTGTGTTGCATAGCAGCACTTCTGCTTTTCTTGCCTGGGCTGATGGGTTTTACTTCCTCTTTTGCTCGTTGCTGCAGCCTGCAAATGAAAAGCATAATGGGCTAGTATGCATTGCATACTAGCCCATTATGTGCCACTTACCTGCAAAAGAATCCAGCGATGTCCTCATCTTCTGGCCCTCTTCCTTCTGGGCCACGCACTCCGACTCTGTGATTCGCCTGAGCCGCGTGGCGTCACTCCCACGCATGCGCACGGGAGCCACGACTAACGGCACAGGCTAGGGAAGAAACGGCACTTTGTTTCGTTTCTTCCCCGCACATGCGCCGTTGGAATTTTCAGCAGACTACAAGTGAAATATCTCCTAAGCGGCACACGTTTAGGAAATATTTCCACTACCTATAGGTAAGCCTTATCTATAGGTAGAAGTCCAAAAAGTGGGTTTACAACCACTTTAAAGTGGAAGTTCCACTTTTGGGTGGAACTCCACTCTGCTCCTCAGGTTTTGGCACGCATGCGTGTGTGGGGAGTGTAGGGACAGGTCTCCTGTCTGTCAGGGACAGTATTAACGGCAGCGAAAGGTTCCAGACGTGAAGGAAAAAGTTAGGGCTTGCAATTGCCTTGGACATCTTTCTGCTTGGGTACAAGATGGTCAGGTCGCATTCTGCCCCTCCAGACAGACGCTGTCAGTTCGGCTGATACTTGCCCTGCTCTGTGCTGTTGGTATTCATGAATATTTCCAGTTGGGTCCTCTTCCAACAGGTTTGTTGTGAACTGTTTGCCTTGACTACAATACAAGTTCTGCCTTTGCTACAGTACAAATTCTGCTAATTGCACCTGGACTGTGTGTGAGTTATTATCGCCGCAACCCATGGTTAAGAAACACTTATTTATAGGAACCTTCAGCTTTGCAGTTAGATGTTCATTGTTCTTTACCCTCCCTGGCGGTAATCCCGAAAATCGTCATCAGATACTGAAAGTGCACTTGGAAGTGCAGTCGCTGTAAATCTGAGGGGTAGATCTGAAATGAGGGGAAGCTCTGCTGATTTTCTCAGCCAATCATGTGCAAGCTAAAGAGCTGTTTTTTATTTTCCTTGCATGTCCTCCTCGGATCCCCAGCAACTGCACTTCCAAGTGCACTTTCAGTGCAATTTCAAGTGCACTTTGCACTTGTAGTTTGCACTTGTAGTGCAAAATGAATTTGCCTTTCGTAAATAACCCCCATATAGTCTAATACCCTAAGTCCCCGTACACACGGTCGGAAATTCCGACCACAAAATCCGTCAGATTTTTTCCAACGGATTTTGTCCGACACTGGTGTTGCATACACACGGTCGGACAAAGTTGTCGGAAAATCCGATCATTCTGAACGTGGTGACGTTCGTTGCGTATGACAGAACTATGTAGAGGCTAGTAGCCAATAGCTTTGGTCTCGTAATTTGATCTGAGCATGAGTAGCACTTTGTCCGTCGGAATTCTCTATACACGATCGGAAAAAGTCCGATTGGATTTTTTTGTCCGAAAATTTGAGAGCAGGATCTCAAATTTTTTCCGTCGGAAATTCCGAAGGAAAAAGTCTGATGGTGCCCACACACAGGCGGATTTTCCAACAACATGGTCCGATCAGACGTTTTCTGTCGGAATTTCCGACCGTGTGTACGGGGGCTTACAGTGTATATATTCAGAGTGGCACTGATGTCATAATGTCAGTACTGCTCTGCATCATCGAGGACCGCCCGATGCCAGGAGAAGACCTAAGAAGAAGTAGACCCAGCATGTTACATGACCAGCCACAAGACATCTCATAAAAGGTAAGTGAAAATAAATAAATAAATAAAATATAGCCAGTATGAGCCTCTGGGGAAAAGTTTGCTTTACCAAGTGTCTTAAAAAAAAACTTCCACATTCAGCAGTATCTGTTTCCTTTTATATATCTGTTTATTTCTGTATTTGTGCAGCTGGAGACTCAAACCTCAAGTTTAGATATCCAATAAGAACTTGAGGTTTCCAAACAAACGCGGAGCAAGAAAACAGTGGAGCACTGATACGTGACTTTATTCTGGTGTTAAGACAGGGAGACTTAACTTGATAAACAGTTGAACCTTTAATTAACGTTCATATCTTAGGATTGTGCCACTGGGACCCAGAATTAATATGGCAATTTGTTTGTTAATGAGCACAGTTTGGCAGAAGTAATTTAACATGTTTAATGAAGGAGTCTTCTGAGAAATTCCATTAGGTACATAGGAAGTGAAATATACAGTTACACTGTAACACCAATGCCATTTATCCATTTGTCTTTTGAAGTAAAAATTTTTATAGAAAATTCAACTAAATTAAGTTTTGTTAATAATAACTAAATTAAGAATTATAATGAAATTAAACATTTTAATAAATGAATATCATAACTATATTAATGAAAAAAAAGAAACAAATTAAATTAATAATTAAAATTGTTAATAAATAAATGAATAATAATTAAATTACACGTTGAAAATTAGCAGAATTTGGCACTAGTAACTTACCAGGTTTAATATCTTCAGTTAACGGCCCTTTAACTCCACTCAGACTAAACCCTACGTTTCCTCCAGGTATGACAACTTCCTTTCTAAGAGATGTTTGGCCACAGGAAAATGTTAGAGCTATGCAATTTTACAAACAGGACAAACAATTATCATTCTCTGAGATATCTTCCACACTTCACCATAAGAGGATGTCATACTGGATATTTCTACATATCAAACGTTTCTTGGACGCACAAGATCACCATACAACTTGGTCTCGCCCTACAACCCCTTTCGAAGACTTGTGTCTGCAAAAGGAACCCCAACGCCACCTTATCTCCTCTTCCTATACATTATTGTTTCCACAGCAACCATACACTGATCATTGGAGTATCGCTAAATGGCACAAAGATCTTTCAATACATATTCCTGATAACCACTGGGACTCCATATACACAATCACCCATAAAGGTTCCCTGAATGTTTGTGTACAGGAAAACGCCTTTAAAATTCTCTCAAGATGGTATAATACACCTTCTAAGCTACACAAATTCTACCCGTCCCTTTCACCCATGTGCTGGAGATGTGGTACAGATCTAGGGACATTATTGCATATTTGGTGGTCCTGCACCAAAATACAACCCTTCTGGAAAAAGGTGCATAGACTCATACAAGATATCACATCTTATAAACTGGAATACTCCCCAGCTCAATTTATGTTACACTATCCAGCTCACTCCATGTGCACATATTTCCGTTCCTTGCCCATGCACATGATTATGGCGGCAAATATGTGTATCCCCCGAAACTGGCGCTCTACTCTTCCACCAACGGTCAAAGATTGGTTTATTCGTATTCAAAAAACAGCTGAAATGGAAGAGATTATACATCAAGCCAAAGAAACGCAATTTAAATTCAACCAAACTTGGTCTTGCTGGCTACAATTCACCACTACCCAAGAATTTCAAGCTTTACAGGATGATACTCTTCTATCCCACAGCTCCCTCCCCGATACTTAATGTGTAGCTGGTCTACACATTTCCCTCCTGGTCCTTTGGCTCGGCCTTACATGTTACCTGTCCTCCCCTCCCTTATCTTCCCTCACCTTAGGTTCCCCTTTCCTATTATTAACATTTAGGATAGGATATATCTGTTAGGTTAACTTGTCTTATGTATTGGGTCATTCTATGACTTGTCGATAGCTATACAAGCAATTGTTTAAATGCCAAGTGTGTCCACACCAGTCTCCATTATCTCTTACCTTATCAGCCTTTTCCATTCTCTCTCTTATGTTAGGACTTCATATCAATTCACATAAATACCTTACAGCTCCATCTCTGTCATAAGTTTAATCCCATTTTAGGTGTCTAGATATAGAATTCCTTCCCATAATAGCAGTTTTGTACTCTTGAGCTTTAGAGATAATAATATTTGTCTACATTTTATCATTAATAGACACAGATCTATTTTGTTCTTTTTGGTGAGCATCCCATACATCACCAGATGTTACAAGTAGTGTTTTATGTCCATGCTTTATTATTTTACGTTATGATGTGTTTCCTTTCTGTACACACTAATATCAGAAATTAATGTAAAGCCATGTATATGCCTGAGTTCATTACGTTCTGTAACACATAAGTTCCATATATTGATTCTGATTGGATGTTACTCCATGTTTGTAATATCTGTATACTTGTTTTATGCTCAATAAAAACTTTTGAAAAAACTTACCAGGTTTAACTACTTGTCTACCAGCACCGTTTATAAACACCAGCTGGTAGACAGGGATTTTAAACACATTCGTGGCTACTACCATGTTTGCATTTGTAGAGCAGGTGATTGGCTTTCATGTGGGTGCTCCACTGTCACCCACATGGGTGCTCCACTGTCACCCACTGCTCCATAGCGCAGCATTTTGTGTATTTTTATGCTCCACTGTCCCACTTGTAGACCCAGGACTGGAATGGCAGGTGTTGGCAGGTGGGACAGAGACCAACAAACGTCTGTTCACTGATCTCTCCTCCAGCATTGAACACAGAAGCGACATTGATTAGGTCTATTATTTTTTTTACTATAAGGAGGGTAGTGCTGGTGTTGGTTGGAGATTGGCCTGTCCCACATCCCAAAAAATGTAAGTTACAGGGTACCTCAAGGGGATTTTTAAAGGCAAGGACCAATACTTGGTGGTAAAGTAAGTAGAAAAAAATGTTTTATGTAAAATTATAATAAATTATAAAACATTTTTTCTACTTACTTTACCACCAAGTATTGGTCCTTGCCCTTAAAAATCCCCTTGAGGCACCTCTTCCTGTAAATGAAAGTGTTACAAACCCACAACAGTAAAATCAGTCTGTATATGCAGTAAAGCATGCTTGTTATATACACTGTGAAACCTAAGGGGTTAATCCTCCGCACAGTGTAAAAAGGCTGCTTGATTCTGTCTTCTCTGATCCCCCCTTGTTCCACAGTCCCCAATCCATTTGCTGATAGTACAGAGCCTTGGAGGTGCTCTGCACATGCTCAGTTTTGTGTGTATTGCTAGAGAGTTGTTGTTTTCTTTTTTTGGGAGGGTGCGTGTGATCAGCACAGAGCTTATCAGCACTGTCCAGACAGAGGGTCAGGGGTCATGTAGCCTCATAGGACAGTCAGAGTAGAATGAAAACTCCTCCTACAAGCTATAACCAGACACTGATAGAAGTCACAAGACTGCTATATACTGCTGATGAGAAAAAGTATTTAGCAGTTTATATTTAATGAAATAATTGCATTTCCATGTTCTGTGTACTGTAGGAGACCAGATATAGTGATTGCAGGGTCCTGGGTTTAGTAACACTTTAAGGGTTCGGCTGTCACTTTCCCTGCTTCTGTGGCCAGGATAAAAGCTAATGGAGCATGATGTGTGCTCCATTAGCTTTTATCCTGGCTAGATTCACATATGTTGGTTGATAAACAGCTAGCTCCATTTTATTCTCGGAAAATATATAGTATACTGTACCTTCAGGCTTAAAATGTACATTTTAACATGTATGCAAAACAGAAAAAATGGCCCGGGTAGACAAGTGCTTAAAGCAGGAACTCCAACCGAAAGGGTGGATCCAAGCGGAAGTCCCCCCCCCCCCTCCTTGCAGTCTTCTGAGACACATCACAGGTCCCAGAAGACTGCGAGACCATTCACAAAGCGCAGCACGTCTTGCGCATGTACAGTGGGCAGCGGGCTATGAAGCCAAAAGCTGCATAGCCGGCTGTGCACAGGTAGGATGTCGCTGCTTGGAACCTGAAGGCTAGTAAAGAACCAACCTGAGTGAGGACAGGTAAGTTTCCATTTATTAAAAGTCAGCAGCTACAGTATTTTTAGCCCACACTGAACCTCCTCTTTAATGTAGGAACCTTCTGAGTAATTCCATTAAAGGGGAAGTAAACCTTCCTGTATTCTTTGTACCTATAGGTAAGCCTAGAATAAGGCTTACCTATAGGTATTGTAAATATCTCCTAAACGTGCGCCATCATTGGCACATGCGCTCTGAAGGAATGGCCACCCATGCTGTTTCTTCAGAAGCCTGTGCCTTGACCGGCGGCTCCCGCGCATGCATGGGAGTGACTTAATGCGGCTCCAGCCAGTCACACAGTCGGAGTAGGCAGCCCCAGAAGGAAAATGGGCAAAGATAGATGCGGCCTCGAGCAGGGACGACAAGGGCTTTGTTTGCAGGAAAGTTTAACATAATGTGCTAAAATGCAATGCGTACTAGCACATTATGCCTTTACTTTTCAGGTAAGAAAAAAAACAGCGTTTACTTCCTCTTTAACTACTTGCCTACAAGGCACAAACACCCCCTTCCTGACCAAGCCATTTTTCAGCTTTCAGCGCTGTCGCATTTTGAATGACAATTGCGCGGTCATGCAACGCTGTACCCAAATAATATTTTTATCATTTTTCCCCCACAAATAGAGCTTTATTTTGGTGGTATTTGATCACCTCTGCGTTTTTTATTTCTTGCGCTATAAACAAAAGAAGAGCGACAAGTTTGAAAAAACATTATATTTTTTACTTTTTATTATAATAAATATCCAATTTCTTTTTTTTTTAAACAATTTTTTCCCTCAGTTTAGGCCGATACGTATTCTTCTACATATTTTTGGTAAAAAAAATCGCAATAAGCGTATATTGATTGGTTTGCGCAAAAGTTATAGCGTCTACAAAATAGGGGATAGATTTATAGCATTTTTATTATTATTTTTTTTACTAGTAATGGTGGCGATCTGCGATTTTTATCATGACTGCGACATTGCGGCGGACACTTCGGACACTTTTGACACATTTTTGGGACCATTGTCATTTATACAGCGATCCGTGCTATAAAAATGCATTGATTACTGTATAAATGTGACTGGCAGGGAAGGGGTTAACACTAGGGGGCTGCTGCAGGGGTTAATATGTACCCTATCTTGGTGATTCTTACTGTGGGGGGAGGGGACTGACTGGGGGAGGTGACCGATCGGTGTCCCTATGTACAAGGGACACACCATCGGTCTCCTCTCCTCTGACAGGACGTGGATCGGTGTGTTTACACACACCGATCCACGTCCTGCTCGATTACCGGGCAATCGCGGATGCCTTGCGGTCATCGCGACCGACGGGCACGCGCACCGGGGCCCCAGCTACGCGGCGGGCACGTGCGCGCGCCTCCCGCGGCGCGCGCGCGCCCCCCAGTGGCCAAAAAGCGAGCGCCGTCATATGACGGCGGCCCGCCACAGTAGCTGCACCATCCCGCCGTCATTTGACAGTTGGCGGTCAGCTAGTGGTTAAGTACATAAAATTACAAATACATTTACGCTGTAACACCAACACTATTTATCTTCATGTCCTTTCCAGCAAAAATGTTAATAGGAAATTAAATACTTTAAGGAAAACCTTTACTTTTATTTATTTTTTTTGTAATTCAGTTAATTTGTAAAAAAAAGTCACAGAACAAGAAGATGCAACCAACAGTTACATTTGTGAAACAAGAGAGTGTATACTATAGCTAATAAAGCACAAAAGTCAATATCACGGTGACTCATAAACAGTGTTGGTCATCTTACTTTACAAAAGTAATTAGTTAGGTTACAAATTACTTCTCCCAAAAAGTAATTGCGTTAGTAACTCAGTTACTACATTGGAAAAGTAATTAAGTACGCAGCAAAGTAACTGACTTTTTTTAAAAATATTCTATACGTGTAACTAAGGGGCGGGTCTAGTATTACTGTAACCAACGGGCGCATTTATTATTATTGTTATATATTGTGTAACCAAGGGGCTGCTCTATTATTACTCTAACCAAGGGGCAGATCTGTTATAGCGTGTAAGCAAGGGGCGGGTCTATTATTATTATATCGTGTAAGGGGCGGGTCTATTATTATTATTATTATTATTATATCGTGTAAGGGGCGGATGGCTACAGAAGAGGGTGAATGGTAAATTAATGGGCAGAGCTCGATATATAACAATAATAATAAATGCGCCCCTTGGTTACAGTAATACTAGACCCGCCCCTTACTTACACGATAGACGCCCCTTGCAGAGTAGCACGAGCATCAGGAGCGTGCGGCATCGCCTTGTACAATTACATGTTAACTGCACCTGCGCGGTGAGGAGTTCACTCAGAGCTGTTTAGGTTCGGCAATTTTCGGAAGCTCCGTAGTCCTTCGTACTACGCAAGCCCTGCGCCTGCGCAGTACAGGGGGTCCTTATCCGGCGGGGGAACTTTTTCGGCAAGACACCGGAATTACACTACTGCCATCTAGTGGCGGTAGATGTAATTGGGGTAACTAAGCCAAAGTAATGGGAACTGAGTTACCATGAGGGGGAAAGTAATCAGTTAGATTACTCGTTACCCTCTAAAGTAACTGCGTTAGGTAACTCAGTTTATTTGAACTCAGTTACTTACATCACTGCTCATAAATGAGGAGATCCGTAGCGAAGGGACAAGAATCATATTCATATACATGGCAAGGTATTAGTATAGGTAGGTGTATGGAACATATACTGTATATAGGGGGATCCATACATCAATGACAACACCGAAATATGTTTAATAACTAGTACTAATGGTAACATTATACTATTTACTTTTTGTTTAAACATTTATTATATCATAAGTATTAATTTGATTTTGATCAATTAGTTGATATCTGTATGTATTTAGGAAGGTTACCATGTTTGTAAATTCTATTCAGAGAGAGAGAGTGACACCTTGGTACAATTGATTGCATGGTGTGTTTAAAATATAACTAAAGGCAAAACTTTTTTTTAGTTTTGGATAGAGTGAGTTTTTTGCCATCTGTGCTTATTAGTGAGATTCATCTCTCTATTTGTCCTCATTCATTGAAAGTGAAAGAAAATCCCAAATTTTGGGTTGTCACCAGAACAGTAATAGAAGGAAGTCCTTCCAGTGGGGACACTGGTGCTGGTGACAACCAGGGAATCCCTCACTTTGGAGGGATTTCTTCTCACTGTATTGGCAATGGAATAGTGAAAGTAGAAGTATAGGCAAAACTTTTAACCGGTGCCTCCATGGCAGGATATATATGATAGTAGCTTACTTCCACCCACAGGACCAGTGCATAGCTATAAAAAGTTAACACCCACATAACAGCCCATTCCCTTTCTTGTCCTCATGGAACTTACAACCAGTGTGAAGAGAAGAAACCCTTACCTGCCACCTTTGGTGGTTTTCCGCACAAGTTCAGCCTCTCCTGTAATCGCAGTCCCTGACTTTGGGTTGATAAATGCTCTGATAAGGCAGAAGGCCCCTTCTGTGGATCTTTTGGGGTGAAAAATTGGGTGCTAACTAGCCCCACACCCAGCAGATCAACCAGGGCTATGTTCCTCAGAAGAGCTGTCTATGTCTGTAGCCTGCCTCCCAGAAGTGAGTGGATCCATTGAACTGTGACAGCAGTGCCTAAACCTGTGAGATTGATTTCTATCCCTAGTTATTAAGTTATTCCTGGAGCTGTGTCCCAGGTAGGCAACTTCAGAAGTTGACTACAGGACCCCTGAGGTCAAACTAAAGGCTGGGCAGTTTTGGCTCAGGTGCAGTGGTCCTCTGGTAGGATGCTCCTGTGACTTTCAGTACTTCCTTCCCTTGTTTGTCTCACATGTTCGGAATGGAAAGCATTCCAGTGTTCCAGGCTGAGCCAGGCAGATGTGGTACTCCAACCTAAAAGGGGCACTGGACTACTGGATCAGGATCATCTGTTCCCAAGGAATGTGGTTTGCCACCCAGCTTCAAACTGCCTTTGACAGCTTGATAATTGAAGCTCCAATTCTGAGACCGGGCATCGTGGAGTCTGGGAATACCTTGATGCTAAGTAGGGGGGGGGGGGGGGGGGGGGGGGTCTACTACTTCATGTTAAATCTATCACTAAACATGGGGTGATTGCTTATCTTGATGTAAGCCTCAGGAATTTCTCCCAAAAACAAGTCCTCTCCTGCTGCTGGGCCTAGGTTAGCATTTGGCTCTTAATATTGCTGCCCATGTGTCTTTGTGGGATCTTAGGTAGTTTACTCATAACCTTCACTTGGGGAGGTGACTGTTCAAGGCTGGTGACCTTGTCTGGCATGGAACCTTTCACAGGTTTAACATGAGACAAGGTTATTAAAAACCAGTTCTCCATTTTTCTCGGGTTAGTTTCTGTCTGTCTATGCAAACAAGACATCTTTATTAAGTTCCCTGATCTGAATCCAGTTCACCCAAAGGAAGTTTTCCCTCTCTCGGTTGGATGTGGTCGGGATGGAAAGTTTATCATACAGCCTTTACTTTCCTCTTTTGTATTTCAAAATGAATCCTCCTGTACTGATGCTTTGATTTCTAGCTCCATCATGTGAAGTCGACTCAGCAGACCATTAACCAACTCCATGGTCTAAGGTTCAGGTTCCATCCTGTACTGACAAGATTCACTCTAATCTGTGAGTGCATCCTGAGTTTTTGGCTACAGACTATGATTTAACAG
Organism: Lithobates sylvaticus; assembly: GCA_028564925.1. NCBI lineage: Eukaryota > Metazoa > Chordata > Amphibia > Anura > Ranidae > Lithobates > Lithobates sylvaticus. The sequence continues at coordinate 235,031,762 of CM053031.1, forward strand.
ATTGGCAATGCTGCCACCTAGGCTTCTATACTCACTTTCCTTGTGTTCTACCAGGTGCTTGGGGTGATTGTAGCCGGATTAACGCACTTGATGCGGGAGCATTTGGGTGCTGTCCATTGCCCTAATTCCATCTGTCACCTTGAAGGTTCGCTCTGGGGGCCTGTCCTGGGGATTTGAATGTTGGTGCAGATGGGGAGGGTATTGTGGATGGTGCTTAATTTGTTTTTGTTTTTTTCTACCAGGCGGACATTCGCCCTTATCTAAAGCCAGCTTCTCGTATAAGAATTATTGGGGAAGCTCTTCGAGCTGCAGGAAGTTCACAGCCTTGCTGTTGTCATGGCATCAAGAGCCTGTGGGTATTTGTTTGTCTATCCCATAGTGAGATGTCAGCCAACATGGCAGGCAGGGGAGCCAAACCAGTTCTATTATGGTGCATTTGTTCAGGACTACTGATGGGCTTAGTAGTCCTCACTACACCTGTCTTTGGCAGGAAGCCAGTAGCTTACTCACTTTCTTATGATATCATTTGCTGAAGATTCCCACCCTGATAGCTAGTTATTGATCTATAGTATGTATGCTGCCATGGAGGCAACAGGAAAACAGAAAATTGTATCCTACTTACCGTAATTTTATTTTCCTGGTGCCTATCCATGGCAGCATACTACTATCATATGTATGCTGCCATGGTTAGGCAAAAGGAGAAGAAAATTACGGTAAGTAGGAAACAATTTTCTGTTTCCTGACAGACTCCATGGCAGCATACGTGTGGGTTTAGCCTCTACTACTACCCAATAGGACAACAACTCCCATAAATCTTTGCTCCGAGCCATTGTCCATGTTCTTTTTTTCTCCTTCTCCGAAGGACCTAGTTGATGGTCCTCGCGTCCTCCTACCCAAAGATTCTCCTTCTACGATCAGGACCAGCCGAGCAGGGAAGAAGAGTCGCAATACTCCAAAAAGTCCTAGCTATTAACAGGGTATGGAGTAGGTAAATGGAAGAGGCGCTGGAAGAAGCTAGTAGCCTAGCCACTTAGAGGGAAGTGGCGCATTGGCCAGATAGCCTAGCTACTAGCAGGTGGCCCTATCGACCCCAAGTCCAGCTTGTACACCTTACCTCGGCCTTAAGATAATCGTGGCTAGGAGTGGTAAGTTTGTTGTTCCTCTTCATGGCAGAAGTGTATGTGTTCCCCCTCCTGTGTGCTCTCTGTGTTCCTCCACACGTTTGCTGGGTGCAGTGTGGCTGGCAGGCATGGTGGCTGGTTCCTTCTTGCGTTCCAGCAGCTGTTTACTTCCTGGTTCGTCTCCGTGGCTGTTCTGCACTGGAGGCCAGGCTTGGTCCGCGCATGTGTGTTTCCGTCAAAATGGCGGCGACCGTGCATGCTCACTGGCACTGCGGCAACATCACTGGAGCACGCTTTTTAAATCGGTGAAGAGCCTGCAAGCCTTGGGAATGCTTGCAGGCTTGAGCGCTAACTTCCCCAAGCCCCTGCTCTTCTGTTAGAAGTTAAGGGAGCGCCAAGGGGGCAGGGGCATGCTGCCGTGTGTGTTTGTCTGTCTGTCTGTCTTTACTGACACAGTTGTCGCTCTCTCTCCAGCCCCGATAGAGACCCCCAGGACAATGAATGCATCACCCCCTGCCTGCGGCCAGCCCTCTCGCAGCAGGTACATAGAGGGTGTTCCACCTCGGTGTCGCCTGTGGGGGGGGGGGGGGTTGGTGGAGAAAATCGTTACTGCTGTCTTCCCTAACACATGTGATTTCCACCAATGAAAACCCAATTTAACTGATAACAGTGCAGAACAGGCAGTAAGCACATTACGTAATTGTATCAATGGATTTCTGTCAGGATCAACAGCAATTTTTGTAAGTATTCAAGAGATATAACAAAAAATGTTAAATTGTGCTTTTAACGGGCCAAAAGGGAGTGGTGCAAATAAGAGAAGATCATTGTCAGGGTTGACATACATTTTAAGACAAATTGTGTGTTTTAGAGGTCATCTCCCTAAGTCTCCTGTGTAATGCTCCCTTCTCATTCACATCCATTACTTCAGGAAGCCTAGTCTAAAGACCAAGGTCAAGCCTAGCAATTAGGACCTTGACATCAGGTAGCATTACAGGCCAACAAAACACTGTTCAGAGCAATTAGGACACAAGCTTTTCCACCTCTTACAAGCATCTGGATTCCTTCTGACAGTATAAGGACAAACAGCCCCCAGCCTCCTCCTCAGCAACGTTAAAAAAAAAATTAACGATGCCTTCGCTGTGTCAGAGGGCATTTGCTCACACTCCAGCCTTTGTATGTAAAAGTCATTTTCCTTGTAGAACAATTTGGAGATAGAGGCTAGATAAACAAACTGCCATCCAGCCTGGCAAAGACCACAGGCTCTTTGAGGTTGAGGCAATTAGCAAAATGTTTGAGTTGATCTCAGGTCAGAACAGTTGGCAGATGCATCAGGACACAAGCTGAGGAGGTGCCAGGTAGAAAGCCTGGTAAAAATTGTCTTTTTTTCTGCCAGGATAAAGGTGAGATCAAGAATCAAGGACTAGCAGACAACCGACAAAAGCCTAATATATTAACCCCTATGTGTCTCTCTTCCCGTAAAACGTTACATGCCAGATCTAAAGCTGGCTGTACTTCCCTTGGGGTTTTAAATACTGGAAAGTGTGTATTCTATATTCGTTTTCCTGGGAACAGACAGACTCAAAACATTTTCATCGTACATATAAAGAATAAAGGCCAGACGAGTTGCGCATCACATACAGCTCTAGACCCAGGTGTTTCCAGCAGGAAATGAGCTGATCAGCTCTGGTCCATCTATTTAACTCCTTCGGTTTATTTAGGGGTTTGTATTTCATAAGAGCAAAAGACTGGACATTTTTGGATGTTGTTAGAAAGCATCTGAAGCAGCAACTGTCTGTATTGCCCCAAGCAATCAATCAGATTCACCTCTGGTCCTATTGCACTTTTTGTGACTCAGCTTCAGCACATTTAAAATGAATAGATTGCCGTATTTGCCTGGCCTATAAGGCGACCCGGCATATAAGACGACCCCCTACTTTTCCATTTAAAACTTTGGTTTTGTGCTGTAGCGGGGTTCTACCCCTTTTAGGGGAAGAGACTACATTTCCCATAATTCCCCAGGCTCCCAGGCTGCTTGCTTCCGCCCGGGAGGCTGCTGGGGGGGGAGATTATAAAAAGGAAGAGCGGAGACCGCCTCTTCCTCTTGGGACACTTCCTCTTCTGAGGCCGGACAGGACTGGCCTGCCTCTGCTGACAGAGCTGGTGACGCGGAGAAGACAGCCAGCAGAGACACCTGTGCGGACCGGAGCTGAAGGCCTGAAGCCTGGGCCTTGCAGCCGATGGAGTGAGACTCTCACCCCTCAGAGTCCACAGCAGCGGAGCGGAGACTTCCCCTTACTGTCGGTCGGACGGAGCTGATGACCGGAGTTCAGGGCTGTGACTGAGGAGACCGGACGCCGCCACAGAAGAGACCAGAGCCACCATTGGAGGGACCGGAGCTGAGGACAGTACCCAAGGATTGGTGAGAGAGCCGAGAGGCTCATCCTGCATTGACACACACGTTTTATGCCTATTGAACTGCCTAGGCGCAATTTACCTCAGAGCAGCAATGTTACTTTTTGTGGATTACAAAGACACCATTTAAAGCTACATGTGCACCACCTCTACAGATTCATTGCCGGTGAAGAACACTGTACTAGTACAAGGACTGAGCTCTATTGCTAGGGATCAGGCCTGGTCCATTAGGTAGGCGCAGATAGATTTATTGCACCTCAGGGGTGCATAGCAGACGGTCGCCACACTGGGCGCTCCGTTTCCCCACTGCCAGTTGTTACATATGTGTGTACATGTTAGAGTGCATATTGCAGGGACCTGCTAAAGTATTGTAAGTCATATGTTCAAACGCATGTTGCTATTTCTTTTCCTTACTGACAAAAGTAAAGCCAGTTATTCTTATTTCAGCAGTCTGCTTGTGAGTTCATACCAATTACACTTAGAGTATAAGCTAAGTTTTATGTGCATAGGGACGTACCCCTTTACTAACTGTGCCAGAGCGGGTAGAGCCAAATTGCCGGGGGTTGGTGGAGCTGTACTCAGGGACCCAAAACAAACCAGCGGCTCTCTTAACTGGGGGTAGCGCTACACGTGGGGGCTCGTAATCCGGGATCCTGAGTCAGCGGGAAAAGCCGCCAGAAGGTGCCGGCATGGACCCAATAGAAGTGGGACGGTGGTCCGCAACATGGGCCGCTGACCCAGCCGCAGCAGCAGTCATTGAACTGCCAGGGATGTGGCAGAGAGAGGCAGTCAAGCAGCTCATAATGTCATTATCCCCATGCCAGAAGTCATGGATAATGGACATGAGAAATGATGCTGGGTACACATACGCCTTAATAGAATGGAAGGAAGAGACTCCAGAGCAGTTCAGGAGCCAGAGCATACAGGCACCGAATGGTCAGGCCTACCAATTGCTGCATGCGCTGCCGCGCAAGGGAGACTGTTCTCCTATGAAAGCCATTCTATCCCCAAAGAAGGAAGAGCAGAAGGGCGCGGAAAGTCCCGCACCCACACAGACTACTCTGAGTGCAGAACTGTGTGCTGTCCTAGGGGAGATTGTGACTCAGTGCAGAAGAGACCCCGGGGATTACCCAATGTCGGGATACAGGAAACTCCGGATGTTTTCAGGGAGGACACCTGTACCCTCGGGAGAAGAGGGATTTGAAGAGTGGTTAGCTGGTGCCACGCAGGCCCTAGAAGAATGGGAGGTCTCAGAAGGCAGAAAGAAGCAAAGGATTGTTGAGAGCCTAAAAGGACCTGCCTTAGAGGCCATACGCAATCTGAAGACGAGTAAAAAGGATTGCACTGCCCAGGACTACATAGACATCCTGGAAGGTGTGTTTGGTGGGACAGAAAAAGTCACAGAACTTACCTATCAACTGGAACACTGTTACCAGAAGACAGGGGAGAAGCTGTCAGAGTACATGGGACGCATAGACAAGATCCTGCATAGGATTATCCTGAAGAAGGGGATAGATCCAGGGAAGGTAGATGAAGCCCGTGCCCAGCAGGTGATGAGGGGAGCCCAACCCTTGGACCCTGTCGCACTAATTCTACGCACCCGGCAGGATGGGAAGAGCCTGGACTACCCTGACCTCATCCGAATGGTCAGAGAAGAAGAGGCCATGTTGGAAGAGAAAAGGGAGAAGCAAGTGATGGGGTCTACAAAACTTCCAGTGGCCACGGTCAGGACGGCCTTAACCCCTGAAAGAGACACAGAGGTAGATGCCCTGAAGTTGCAGATGTCCCAGATGATGGAGATACTGACATCTCTAGTGGCGAAAGAGACGCCCAGTCCCAAGAAAGAAACAGGCAGGAAGGAATTGTTTCCAGCTGTTTCAGCACCAGCATCCCCACCTGACTACGGTGAGATGATTTGCTTTAATTGTGGAGGAATTGGTCATATTGCAGCTGTATGTTCCAGTCCCAAGAAGAAGAAGGCAGAAAGCCGCCAGCCGGCGGGAAACGCCAAAGGGCCCCGGTGAAGGAGTCAACCGGGTGCCCATCACCTTCAGTGAGCTCCAAGAAGCACAAAAGGAAGAGAAAGCGAGGAGACCAAACCCCTCGGAAGGAACCCAGGGATCCTCAACCAAGGTGCACTCCAGAGAAAGGGGGCAAGACCCCTCCGGAGAGACACAGCACCCCCAAGCGTGAACTCTTCAAAATGAGAGATAACAATATCCCTCAACGGGTTCACACTCCCACTAAGAGGGAGAAAATCAATGCATACCAGGCTCAAGAAAGGAGCAAGTGCAAATCAAGTGCTGGTAAAGCAAAGAGTCCGAAGAAGAGGACAGCATCAACTAGGCCCTACCCAGAGGAGCTAGTTGGTCCATCCCCTACTGTACCCATCCAGGTGGAAGGAGTGTACACGAAGGCCCTCCTGGACACTGGAGCACAAGTGACCCTATTGTACAGGGACTTCTATGACAGATACCTGAGTCATCTGCCAATACAGAAGATAGAAGAGTTGGAGATAAGGGGATTGGGAACTCAGAGTTTCCCCTATGATGGATACTTACCCATCCGATTGACGTTTGACCCATCCGTAGCTGGGAAGTCTGAAGTGTTCGACACCTTAGCAGTGGTGTGTCCCCGCCCACCAGGAACCAGCAAGACGTCCCTGATTATAGGGACGAACACGGACCTAGTCAGAAGGCTTCTGACCCCCCTGGTGAAGAAAGAGAATCTTTCAACTCCCAAGATCCATCCCATGCTGAAGGCAGCCTACCAGCGGTTGGTCCTAGAGCAGAAGACCCCAAGTGAGGGGATAGGAAGGGTATGGAGGCTTGGAAAAGAAGGAGCAGTGTTACAGCCTGGAGAGGTGACCTGCATGAGAGCCACGGTGAAACTTACTTGGGAGCAGCCTGGCCCCTTTGTAATGTTGGAACCTGACCCAATGGAGGGTCACTCAGGTCTGGAAGTGATACCAGAAGTAATTTCACTGAAGGACCTGAAGAAGGCTAGAGGAAGAGTCCCTGTCAGTGTGAGGAACCCCACGGAGCAGCCCGTGGAGATCCCTGCCAGGATGCTTCTGGGACAGGTGAGTCCTGCTGTCCCAGTTGGCTGGTCAGAAGTGAAGGGAACGGGTGAAGGAGAAGATGTTTGGAAGAAACTCTCCATGGAAAACCCAAACCTACCTGGAGCTTGGAAAGAGAGAGCCAAGGCCCAGCTGACCAGATGGGAGAAGATTTTCTCTAAAGATGAGTTTGATGTGGGGTGTGCGAGGAGTGCCACCCATCGAATCCGCATGCAAGAGGACAAGCCATTCAGAGAGAGAGTGAGGCGAGTCCCGCTAGCAGATCTGGAGGATCTGAGGGAGCAGCTTGCGGAATTGAAGAAGACGGGAGTGATTAGGGAGTCCAGAAGCCCCTACGCCTCCCCAATTGTGGTAGTCAGGAAGAAGAATGGGTCATTGAGGCTCTGCATTGACTACAGAACTCTCAACAGGAGGACCATTCCTGACCAGTACACCACGCCAAGGATAGAAGATGCCTTGCAGAGTTTATCTGGAGCTAAGTGGTTCAGTGTGATGGACCTCAAGAGTGGGTATTACCAAATCCCCATGCATCCAGAAGATAGAGAAAAGACTGCCTTCATAACCCCAGTGGGATTCTTTGAGTTCAACAGGATGCCCCAGGGCCTATCTGGAGCTCCTGCTACGTTTCAACGCCTAATGGAAAGGACAGTTGGAGACATGAACCTCATAGAAGTCCTTGTGTACCTGGACGATGTCATTGTCTTTGGAAAGACTTTGGAAGAACATGAAGCCAGATTGGAGAAAGTACTGAAGAGGCTCAGTGAAGAGGGACTTAAACTTTCTCCAGAGAAGTGTCGGTTCTATCAGTCTTCTGTGAACTATCTGGGACACATAGTGTCTGAAAAAGGAGTGTCTACAGACCCTGAGAAGTTGGAGGCAGTTACTTCGTGGCCAAGGCCCACAACAGTTACAGAACTTCGGTCTTTCTTGGGGTTCTGCTCCTACTACCGCAGGTTTGTGGATGGATTTGCCCGCATTGCCAAGCCCCTCAACGAGCTGCTGAAGACAGAAGGAGAGGAGGATGGAATGGGGCCTAGGAGGTCCAGTGAGTCGGTCCAAGACCAGTGGAATTCAAGGTGTGAAGAGGCTTTCAGAACCTTGAAGAGAAGTCTCACCACAGCCCCAGTTTTGGCCTACGCTGATCCCACTAGACCATATGAGCTACATGTTGATGCCAGCCATGAGGGCCTAGGTGGAGTACTCTACCAGGAGTATGAAGACCAGCTACGACCAGTGGCTTATGTGAGCCGGAGCCTGACCCCCTCCGAGAAGAACTATCCCACCCACAAGTTGGAGTTCTTAGCCCTCAAGTGGGCAGTTGTTGACAAACTGAGAGACTATTTGTATGGGGCCGAGTTTACTGTAAAGACAGATAACAACCCCTTGACCTATCTATTCACCACCGCCAAGCTGGATGCAACTGGACACAGATGGTTGGCGGCGTTGTCTGGATTCAATTTCAGTCTCAAGTACAGACCAGGGGCTGGAAATAGGGATGCAGATGCCCTGTCCCGAAGATCCCATGTCATGGTCGATGACTGGGAAGACTGGACCCAAGTGGCACCAGATGGAGTGCGAGCCCTCTGTCAAGGGGCTGAACTCCAAGCCAGAGGAGGATCCAGAGCTGAAGAGATAGGAGTTACCACAGTGGGAGTCCCAAAGTGTTACTGTGGGGTAACTCAACTAGCAGAAGAGTGCCTACCGAAGCTGTCCAAGAAGGAGCTAAGGTGTGACCAATTGGAAGATCCCATGGGGAGATTGGTCCTGGAAGCCCTGGAAGACAAGAGTCCAGAGGGACTTCGCCTTCACCCTTCTAAAGAAGCTCGCCTACTGAGGAGAGAGTTGGACAAGTTACAGGTGCATCAGGGGGTAGTCTACCGAAGGGGCCCCTCTGATGGCCCAGAAGACAAGTGGCAGTTGTTTCTCCCAGAGAAGCATCGAGAGACTGTGCTGATTGCCCTACATGACCAGCATGGTCATTTGGGAGCAGAGAGAACCTTCCAACTTGTCAGAGACCGGTTTTATTGGCCCTGCATGAGGGCCGAAGTGGAGGAGTATTGCCATTCCTGTGCAAGATGCATTCAGAGAAAGACTTTACCCCATCAAGCTGCCCCAATGGGCCACCTACAGAGTGAAGGCCCAATGGATCTGGTATGCATTGATTTTCTCTGCCTTGAACCCGATTTGAGCGGATTGGGAAATGTTCTGGTGGTAACCGACCATTTCACTCGTTATGCTCAGGCTTTCCCAACCAAGGACCAGAAGGCCTCTACAGTAGCCAAGGTACTTTTGGAGAAGTACTTTGTTCACTATGGACTGCCACAGAGAATCCATTCAGACCAAGGAAGGGACTTTGAGAGTCGCCTGATCAGGAAGCTACTAGATTCTCTGGGAGTAGAGAAGACTAGAACCACACCATATCACCCTCAAGGTGATGCCCAGCCTGAAAGGTTCAACAGGACCCTATTGAACATGTTGGGAACTTTGGAAACAGAGAAGAAGCAACATTGGAGTCAACACATATCAGCTCTGGTGCATGCCTACAACTGCACCACAAGTGATGTGACAGGTTTTCTCCCCTTACCGACTTATGTTTGGGAGAGAAGCAAGATTGCCAGTGGATTTGGCCTTCGGCATTTCCTTAGACCATGCCTCTGCTGCCTCCCACAAAGGATATGTGGACAGATTGAGGCGCAGTCTGAAGATAGCTTATGAGAAAGCTCAAGCGGCCTCTGACCAGAGGGGGGCCCGAAATAAGAGGAACTTTGATTTGAAAGTTAGAGTACAGGACCTACAGCCTGGGGACCGTGTACTGTTACGCAATCTAGGGATCCCTGGAAAACACAAGATTGCTGATAGATGGAGATCAGAGCCATATATCATCTGTAGGAAACTTCCAGGATTGCCTGTCTACAAGTTGAAGCCAGAAGGAAGAGTGGGGCCTTTGAAGACCTGGCATAGGAATCATTTGCTCCCACTCACTGAAGCAGTCAGAATGCCTCCAGTAAGAGATGTACCTGAAACTGTTTCCATTCTGGATACCCCCAGGCCTAACACTAGGTCTCAGACATCCCAAGTTAGGGGTGGACAGGACCCCCAACCTGAGGAAGAAAGAGGAGAACTTGAATGGCTATGGCCTTCCTCAACTCCAGGAAGTTCTGCCATAGATCTTCCACCTACTGAAGATGTGGAAGATAACACATTGAACCCAGAAGCCACAGAGTTTGTGCCATTCAGTGATGTGCCTGAGTGCTGGGAAGATATCCCTGGTCTCTACCCAGAACAAGAAGTAGATGTTCCAGAACCAGAGATGTTGCCAGAATGTGTTCCTGAAGAAGTTCCGAGAGAACAGAGAGCTCGCAGAGTTGTGAAGCCTCCCAAGAAGTTAACTTACCCCAAGATGGGAGAAAGTTCAGAGGACTCTGTTACTACAGCAAGGAGAAGTGCTGAAAGCCCTGACCCTTCCGCTGTTCATTTAGTGGAGGGCAACCCCAGCTCACTCTCTGGCACAGTTAACAGGTCGCCCACACTGAAGTGACCTGTAGACAGGACAGCTCCCCATCTTATGCCAATTGGTGGGAAGCTCCTCTGTCCAAGTTATGTGAAAATGTTGTTCCCGAGAAAGTTTGTAATTTGAACACTGTCTTTGGGGACCAAAGATTCAAAGTGGGGGGAGTGTGTAGCGGGGTTCTACCCCTTTTAGGGGAAGAGACTACATTTCCCATAATTCCCCAGGCTCCCAGGCTGCTTGCTTCCGCCCGGGAGGCTGCTGGGGGAGATTATAAAAAGGAAGAGCGGAGACCGCCTCTTCCTCTTGGGACACTTCCTCTTCTGAGGCCGGACAGGACTGGCCTGCCTCTGCTGACAGAGCTGGTGACGCGGAGAAGACAGCCAGCAGAGACACCTGTGCGGACCGGAGCTGAAGGCCTGAAGCCTGGGCCTTGCAGCCGATGGAGTGAGACTCTCACCCCTCAGAGTCCACAGCAGCGGAGCGGAGACTTCCCCTTACTGTCGGTCGGACGGAGCTGATGACCGGAGTTCAGGGCTGTGACTGAGGAGACCGGACGCCGCCACAGAAGAGACCAGAGCCACCATTGGAGGGACCGGAGCTGAGGACGGTACCCAAGGATTGGTGAGAGAGCCGAGAGGCTCATCCTGCATTGACACACACGTTTTATGCCTATTGAACTGCCTAGGCGCAATTTACCTCAGAGCAGCAATGTTACTTTTTGTGGATTACAAAGACACCATTTAAAGCTACATGTGCACCACCTCTACAGATTCATTGCCGGTGAAGAACACTGTACTAGTACAAGGACTGAGCTCTATTGCTAGGGATCAGGCCTGGTCCATTAGGTAGGCGCAGATAGATTTATTGCACCTCAGGGGTGCATAGCAGACGGTCGCCACACTGGGCGCTCCGTTTCCCCACTGCCAGTTGTTACATATGTGTGTACATGTTAGAGTGCATATTGCAGGGACCTGCTAAAGTATTGTAAGTCATATGTTCAAACGCATGTTGCTATTTCTTTTCCTTACTGACAAAAGTAAAGCCAGTTATTCTTATTTCAGCAGTCTGCTTGTGAGTTCATACCAATTACACTTAGAGTATAAGCTAAGTTTTATGTGCATAGGGACGTACCCCTTTACTAACTGTGCCAGAGCGGGTAGAGCCAAATTGCCGGGGGTTGGTGGAGCTGTACTCAGGGACCCAAAACAAACCAGCGGCTCTCTTAACTGGGGGTAGCGCTACACACACAGCCCACCATTAAGGGTGCCTAACAAACTTAGGAAGGTACCAGAGGTTAACTCCATAGGCCTCAGTCCAGGTTGTACCTGTCGAGACCACTGACCACAAATCAGCAGGATGTTGGAGTTCTTAATTTTTATTCTACCTGCTTTGCTTTATCAAGGAAGAGTTAGACCCGGTTGCTGTTGTTTGATATAGAAACTTTATTGTAGAGAAAATCCTCAACGTAAGCAGGTACGTACATGCAAACAATACAATTATATGGTGCTCCATCAAAGAAACCCCACACTCTCATATTCCTTGGCTGCTCCTGATCCACCCAAGGTAAGTCCCTGAGAACTCTCCTTTGTAAATGTTATCTGTCTCTTTCTCAAGGGACCCTTCTCAACCTAGTGCTCCACTCCACCACCACACCCTTGGTTCCTCCTACCCCTTTAATATACAGTATTTCACAAAAGTGAGTACACCCCTGACATTTTTTGTAAATATTTTATTATATCTAAAATGTAAAGTAGTGAGTGTACAGCTTGTATAACAGTGTAAATTTGCTGTCCCCTCAAAATAACTCAACACTCAGCCATTAATGTGTAAACCACTGGCAACAAAAGTGGGTACACCCCTAAGTGAAAATGTCCAAATTGGGCCCAATTAGCCATTTTTCCTCCCCGGTGTCATGTGACTCGTTAGTGTTACAAGGTCTCAAGTGTGAATGGGGAGTAGGTGGTTTCAATTTGGTGTTATCACTCTCACGCTCTCATACTGGTCGCTGGAAGTTTAACATGGCACCTCATTGCAAAGAACTCTCTGAAGATCTGAAAAAAAATAATTGTTGCTCTACATAAAGATGGCCTAGGCTATAAGAAGATTGGCAAGACCCTGAAACTGAGCTGCAGCACAGTGACCAAGACCATACAGCGGTTTAATAGGACAGATTCCACTCAGAACAGGCCTCGCCATGGTCGACCAAAGAAGTTAAGTGCACATGCTCAGTGTCATAACCAGAGGTTGTCTTTGGGAAATAGAGGTATTAGTGCTGCCAGCATTGGTGCAGAGGTTGAAGGGGTGGGGGGGTCAGCCTGTCAGTGCTCAGACCATACGCCGCACACTGCATTTAATTGGTCTGCATGGCTGTCGTCCCAGAAGGAAGCCTCTTCTAAAGATGATGCACAAGAAAGCCTGCAAACAGTTTGCTGAAGACAAGCAGACTAAGGACATGGATTACTGGAAGCATGTCCTGTGGTCTGTTGAGACCAAGATAAACTTATTTGGTTCAGATGGTGTCAGGCATGTTTGGCGGCAACCAGGTGAGGAGTACAAAGACAAGTGTGTCTTGCCTACAGTCAAGCATGGTGGTGGGAGTGTCATGGTCTGGGGCTGCATGAGTGCTGCCAGCACTGGGGAGCTACAGTTCATTGAGGGAACCATGAATGCCAACATGTACTGTGACATACTGAAGCACAGAATGATCCCCTCCCTTCAGAGACTGGGCCGCAGGGCAGTATTCCAACATGATAACAACCCCAAACACACCTCCAAGACAACCACTGCCTTGCTAAAGAAATTGAGGGTAAAGGTAAGGTGGCAAAGCATGTCTCCAGACCTAAACCCTATTGAGAATCTGTGGGGTATCCTCAAACGGAAGGTGGAGGAGCACAAGCACATCCACCAGCTCCGTGATATCGTCATGGAGGAGTAGAAGAGGACTCCAGTGGCAACCTGTGAAGCTCTGGTGAACTCCATGCCCAAAAGGGTTAGGGCAGGGCTGGAAAATAATGGTGGCCACACAAAATATTGACACTTTGGGCCCAATTTGGACATTTTCACTTAGGGGTGTACTCAATTTTGTTGCCAACAGTTTAGACATTAAAGGCTGTGCACATTTACACTGTTATACGAGCTGTACACTCACTACTTTACATTGTAGCAAAGTGTAATTTCTTCAGTGTTCACATGAAAAGATATAATAAAATATTTACAAAAATGTGAGGGGTGTACTCACTTTTGTGAGATACTGTACAAGAATGGATAGATTAAGGTATCCAGTGCGTCCATGCACCCAATTCGTCCAACTGTACAGAAAAGTGACAACCATCCCAAACTATAACTGGCTTTATAGCAAGGTGCACATGGAAGGGCAATGCACATCCCTTAAAGGGTGCTATATACACAATTAGCGTCAGCATAGCAGCGCACAGTATAGTCTTCATTGTAAGCATTTGTGACAGGGTGACAACACCGGAGTATAATTGGGAGATAGGAATAAAGTGTTGTCACTTTATAACAGGGAGTACCTGGTGGAGGTTGGAACACTGAAAAAGTGCTCATATAAAAGTGGATTTGTGTGGACTTTTTGCATAACTTGTGTCAATATATAATATGTGTGGCATGTTGGCCAGTATTGATCACAAGTAGAGAGTGTAGCGCCACCTATTTGTTTATGAGTAGCTGTAGATGTATATATATTTGTTTAAAGGATAATAACTACAGTGTATAGGGCCATCTTGCTCATTGCTTAGCTCAAAATTGTGTTTGTTATTATCATACCATTCTGGAATGAATGGATTTTACTGATCAAAAAACATATATACTAGTAGAAATTCATTCCTTTGAGAAAAAATAAAAATTCCATCCTGCTCCTTTACATCTTCTTGTCACAGCGGTCAAATACAAATGTCGATTTCACACCACTAATGATTAGAAAATTGCTTTCGCCTACATAAACCTTTTCTAGATATATCAAACTGAATTTGTAACCATTTTGGCCACATGGACACCTTGAGTCTGTAATTTTCCAAGTTTAACCACTTCAGCTCCGGAAGGTTTACCGCCCTTCACGACAAGGCCATGTTTTGCAATACAGCACTGCGTTACTTTAACTGACAATTGCGCGGTCGTGCGACGCTGTACCCAAATAATATTGATGTCCTTTTTTCCCACAAATAGAGCTTTCTTTTGGTGGTATTTGATCACCACCTTTATTTTTTGCGCTATAAACAAAAAAAGACAGACAATTTTGAAAACAAAACAATATTTGTTACTTTCTGCTATAACACACATCCAATAAAAAATTTAAAAAAATCGAATTTCTTCATTAATTTATACCAACATGTATTCTGCTACATGTTTTTGGTAAAAAAAAAATCCCAATAAGCATATATTGATTGGTTTGCGCCTATAGCATCTACAAACTAGGAGATATTTTTACAGACTTTTTATTTTTTTTATTTTTTTTACTAGTAATGACGGCGATCAGCTTCTTATAGTGAGACTGCGTCATTAAGGCAGATAAATCAGACACTAATGCGGCGTACACGCGGTTGGAATTTCCGATGGAAACAGTCCGATGGGAGCTTTTCAACGGATTTTCCGACTGTGCGTATGCCCATCGGTCTTTTTCTGTCGGAATTTCCGACGGACTTTGGATTGAGAACCTGTTCTCAATTTTTCAGACGGAAAACCTTTCTATCGGATTTTCCGATCGCGTGTATGCAATTCCGACACGTAAAATTCCGACGCATGCTCTGAAACAATTTGACGCATGCTCGAAAGCATTAAACTTCCCTTCTATAGTGCTGTCGAACGTGTTTTATGCCGCTGTGTTACAGACCATCGGAATTTGGTGTGACCGTGTGTAGGCAAGACAGTTTGAGTGAAATTCCGTCGGAATTCCGACGGGAAAACCATCAGAGCTTTTTCTGACGAGAATTCTGACCGTGTGTACGCGGCATAAGTGAAACTTCTGGGGACCAGTGATGCCAATACAGTAATCAGTGCTAAAAAAATATGCACGGTCACTGTACAACGACACTGGCTTGGAAGGGGTTAACATTTAGGGGCGATCAAGGGGTTAAATGTGTTCCCTGGGAGTGCTTGCTAACTGTGTGGGAGGTGCTTGACTGGGGGAAGACAGAGATCTGTGTTCCTGCTTGAAGGGGTTGTAAAGGTTCGTTTTTTATTTTCCAAATAGGTTCCTTTAAGCTAGGTCATTGTTGGTTCACTTACCTTTTCCTTTGATTTCCCTTCTAAATGTTTTTTTTTCTTTGTCTGAATTTCTCACTTCCTGTTTCTCCTCAGTAAACTTCACACCATCATCCGAGCGGTGTTTAGTCAGCCAGAACAGCTTACTGAGGAGGAACAGGAAGTGAGAAATTCAGACAAAGTAAACAAAGAATAAAAACATTTAGAAGGGAAATCGAAGGAAAAGGTAAGTGAACCAACAATTCACTAGCTTAAAGGAACCTATTTAGAAAATAAAAAACAAACCTTTACAACCTCTTTAAAAGAAACACAGGATCTCCATCTTCCCCTCTCACTGAACGGCGATCTGCCTTATAAACATAGTGTTCTGCCTCTCTCGGGAATGATCACAGGGTGCCGACAAACATTGGATCTGCCTGCTGATTGGCTCCCGCTGTGTCCAATCCCAGCAGGAGAGGGTCGCCAGCGGCGTGCATACGCCGGACCCACTGATTGGGTCACTGAAGCGGTTAATTAAGTTAGCACCTGTACAGAAACAGGTGGTGCAAAAATCTGGTGAATGGGGAACTAAAGGGGAGCACGGAAGTCACTTGATTGATTGCACGCCTGTGGCGAAACCCAGGCACGAGTCACTTTGGACAAGCACAAGTCACCTGAAATTTTGCTATTTTTACACTACTTGAGATTTAACTTTATTGTTGATTTTTATTTATCTTTTATATCTTTTTAATTTTTCAACACTTTTTTCACAGTTTTTTTATATTCTTTATTATAATCAATTTTTCATTAATTTATTATATATGAATTTGAATAAGCATCATATACTGTTTTGGATGAATTAATAAGGATGAAATTTGGTTGTTCTAGATGATTTGATGAGCTCACCACTACTTTTTGCATTTTTTGCATTTTTTTGCACATTTATTTTAGGACTGGGTGTTGGATATATGGTTGCAAAAGCACAATTAACAGAGCAACAATAGCACACTACCAAATATAGGACACAGAGTGAGCACACTCCCTATGACATTTATCTCACTATTGGGGAATCACTCATTACCAGTGATGTAAGTAACTGAGTTAAAATAAATGGAGTTACTTAACGCAGTTACTTTAGAGGGTAACGAGTAATCTAACTGATTACTTTTCCCCTCATGGTAACGCAGTTCCCATTACTTGGGCGGCGTTACCACAATTACATCTACCGCCACTAGATGGCAGTAGTGTAATTACGGTGTCCTGACGAAAAAGTTCCCCTGCCGAATAAGGACCCCCTGTACTGCGCAGGCGCAGCGCTTGCTCAGTACAAAGGACTACGGAGCTTACGAAAATTGCAGAACCTAAACAGCTCTGAGTGAACTCTACACCGCGCAGGCGCAGTTAACATGTAATTGTACGAGGCGCTCACTCGTGCTACTCTGCAAGGGGCGTCTATCGTGTAACTAAGGGTGGGTCTAGTATTACTGTAAGCAAGGGGCGCATTTATTATTATTGTTATATATCGAGCTCTGCCCATTAATTTAACATTCGCCCTCTTCTCTAGCCATCCGCCCCTTACACGATATAATAATAATAGACCCGCCCTTTGCTTACACGCTATAACAGATCTGCCCCTTGGTTAGAGTAATAATAGAGCAGCCCCTTGGTTACACGATATATAACAATAATAATAAATGCGCCCCTTGGTTACAGTAATACTAGACCCGCCCCTTAGTTACACGTATAGAATATTAAAAAAAAAGTCACAGTTACTTTGCTGCGTAACTAATTACTTTTCCAATGTAGTAACTGAGTTACTAACGCAATTACTTTTTGGGAGAAGTAATTTGTAACTTAACTAATTACTAAGATGACCAACACTGCTCATTACCCATTTGAGAAGAGTGAACCATTGGGGAATCACCCTTCAGGTGACGGGAATAACTACCACCCATTCGTTGCATATTCACCTAGGAGGAGTGATTCACTGTAGAGAATCACTCTTCAGGTGAAAAGCGCCACCTGTAGCAATCATAAACCACCTATTGCATACTCACCCGGGAGGAGTGATTCATTGTAAAGGATCACTCTTCAGGGCAGCGCCACTCTCCCCTAAATACACACAACCTCTAATACGAGAGCTTTAAATCAAAGCCTTCCAGGGGAGGCAGCAGCCTATCTTAAACCTAAGTGCAGGATACAACAATTTATACAAAAAAACATAATGACCATAAAACTCAATGGGTGATGAGATCACTCCTCACTAATGGTTAGGAAATCAAACAAACAGTCATAAAACAAAATAGTTTAATTAAAATTCTACTAGTGTATGTGTATATTTTTCTGACTAAACATTTCCTATTCTATTCAAAACAAAATAAAAAAAACAGTTTGGGCTACAGACAAAAAAAAAAAAAACAGTTGCTCACAGAAACCCAGGTAATATTAGCGGTAATTCTTTATCTCGCTCTACAAAGTTTCCAAACTTGATTTAATTTCTTTAAGGTTTAGAACATGGGTCTTCAACTCTTGCTGACCCCGGTTTCAATTATTCTAGGGCATCTTGCTTATCCATTATGCTCAAGCAGAAAATTGAATTAGTCACAACCAAACATATTCTCAAAGGTGTAAAAACAGATCTTAACATAAAAGGGAACCTTTTTCTGGATGCAAAATTGATGTTATGGACCAAATCTTTGATTTATTCCGAAGACTTAAAAGGCCGACAAAGTCACACCTCACC
>CM053031.1:235051567-235117287 GCA_028564925.1 Lithobates sylvaticus
CCACGTGATCAGCCATGTCCAATCACGGCTGATCACGATGTCAACAGGAAAAGCCGGTGATCGGCTTTTCCTCACTCGCGTCTGACAGACGCGAGTAGAGGAGAGCCGATCGGCGGCTCTCCTGACAGGGGGGGTCTGCGCTGATTGTTTATCAGCGCAGCCCCCTCAGATGCCCACACTGGACCACCAGGGACTCCACTAGGATCACCAGGGAAGTGGGCAACATGTGGATGGCCAGGTATGTACCCCCTGGCCATCCACATGTGCAAATGATGCCCAATCTGTGCCAGTCAGTGCCCACAAATGGGCACTGGCTGGCACCATCAAGTAGCAATCAGTGCCACCCATCACCCAGCAATGCCACCCATCAGTGTTATCAGTGCCACCCATCAGTGTAATCAGTGCCACCCATCAGTGTCCAGCAGTGCCACCTATCAGCGTCCATCCGTGCCCATCAGTGCCCACCTATCAGTGCCCATCAGTGCCCATCCATGCCACCTATCCGTGCCACCCATAAGTACCCATCAGTGCCACCCATAAGTGCCCATCAGTGCCGCCTATGAGTGCCCATCAGTGCCGCCTATGAGTGCCCATCAGTGCCACATATGAGTGCCCATCAGTGCCGCATACCATTGCCACCTATCAGTGCCACCTATCAGTGCCGCCTATCAGTGCCCATCGTCAGTGGCCGTCAGTGCCACCTCATCAGTACCACCTCATTGGTGCCACCTCATCGGTGCCCATCAGTGCCGCCTTATCAGTGCCCGTCAGTGCAGCCATATCAGTGCCCATCATTGAAGAAGAAAACGTACTTATTTACAAAAAATTTAACAGAAGCAAAGAAAAAAAACTTGTTTTTTTTTCTAAATTTTTGGTCTTTTTTTTAAAAATCGCAGAGGTGATCAAATACCACCAAAAGAAAGCTCTATTTGTGGGAACAAAATGATAAAAAATGTGTTTGGGTACAGTGTTGTATGACCGCGCAATTGTCATTCAAAGTGCGACAGTGCTGAAAGCTGAAAATTGGTCTGGGCGGGAAGGTGTCTAAGTGCCTGGTATTGAAGTGGTTAAAGTAGAGTGCATTGGCATTTCATCATTAGGCCAATGCCCTAATAGCCAAAAAGGAGAAGACATCAGTCTGGAAGAAGCACCAGAGGAAATGGTAGTGTTGGAGATGGAGCAGGGACAGCACGCATTAACTTGTCAGTGCTGAAGGAGAGCAGTCTACAAGGCAAGTCAGCTGCACTATCTAGGTTATACACAGTTAACACATCATGACAGGAGCTCCCTCACCATGGCCAGGTTTCAGCTTTAAATGTTGCCAATGGCCTTTCTGGTGGGATTTTATTGGGTTAGCTGCACTTTAGAAATGGAAAACATTCAAGTATTAAGTAAAATATGATTTCAAAATGTTTTAATCTTGGATGGCCTTTTCGAGTTATGATGCAGAACAAAACAAAATAACATTCCTAATCAAATAATATATGTAATAGTTCATAGTCACGAACACAAAGACGTGGTTTGGGTTTCCCTTAGATGACCCTCAACCTTCACTTCAGGAGACGTTCCTCACTATAACTGAATTACCAACTAAATGTGTAATGCAATCTAGGAGAGTGTTAAGCTGTTTGCTGGTGGTCATGCTAAAAAATATACATCTTATGTATTTCACAATTAAGGAACTACGCATGCTCTAAATTCAACTAAGATATGCTCAGGACCATTAAAACAAGTATAGGATATGGGTGGAGCAAAAGTTTTATACGCATATTAATTATCCTGGCACTATGCTGGCCATATACCTTCATTGCTTTGAATCAACCTTTAGCTCTCAGAGCCATGTGGAATGTGCTTACTAGCAATTCAATTGATAAGAGAAAGTAATACAATAAACAAATACTGACCTACCCCAATCAAAATTAATCAAAAAATGTCCATTTATTTAGATCAGTGAAAAAATTGATAAAAAATATATGATGAGTGAAAAATTAACCACTCAGTCCAATTTAAAAAAAACGGGTATCGATGCCCATCAGCTTTCACTGTAAACAACTTTAAAGAAGGAAAGTTCTGTAAGTGAGGATCCTTACCGGAGCGAATGGACTCCCTCGCGGTCAATTCGCTCCGGTAAGGATCCTCACTTACAGAACTTTCCTTTCTTCAAAGTTGTTTACAGTGAAAGCTGATGGGCATCGATACCCGTTTTTTTTTAAATTGGACTGAGTAGTTCACTTTCATTTTTCACTATTCACTCATCATATATTTTTTATACATTTTTTCACTGATCTATATATATGGACATTTTTTGATTAATTTTGTTTGGGGTAGTTTAGTATTTGTTTATTGTATTACTTTCTCATATGGAATGGTTCACTTTTTAGCGCAGCATATATTTTTTATTATTTAATTCACACCATAGTGATATTTGATGGTTCTTGTTGCAGCTTCTGTTTATATTTTAATTATCTAGCGCAGTATTTTTTAATTTTCTTAATTAAATTGATATCTTGGAAGAATTTAAGCACCGATGTTCTCATCTTTATGCTTCTCCTGCCCCTTTTCTCATGGAAAAGACAGAAGAATTCTTCTGTAATATCCAGCTCCCAGCTATCACAGATCAATATCCCTCCTTTCTTAACATCGATGTTATGGAGGAGGAACTCTACTGATTATATATAAGTTAATATGTGTTATTGTATACTGTACTTCTGATGCATAAACGGAGTGGCGTCGCTAGGGGGTGGCTTCTGGGGTTATAGCCCCAAATCTGAGGTCCATAGCCCAGAGTCTCTTACCGGATGCAGCAGGCACAGGCCAGATTGGCCTATTGGGATACCGGCAAGGCTGCTTGCCCTGGGGCCGCTTTGAGGGCAGCGGCGCCTGTGAAATATATGGCTGCGGGGCCCAGGCAGACATGTTAACTGCACATGCGCCGCCGACGCTCGGGAAAGCCTGTACTCACTCTGCCCTTTTCGGGCAGGCGGGTGTATGTGCAGTGAAAATAATGGCACTGGGTGGCGTCATTTTTAAATGTAAAGCAGCAGTGTCACCTCTGTGAGGTCTCGGCGGTGGTCCACGCCTCTCATAATGCCTCAGTAAGACCCCTCTGCAGCCTCTGACTACCTCCTGTTGTTGCTCTCCTGCACCATGTCTGCAGCCTCTGACCATCTTCCCCTGCACCATGTTTGCAGCCTCTGACCATCTCCGCCTGCACCATGGCCTCAGCCTCTGACCATATCCTCCTTCACCATGCCTGCAGCATCTGACCATATCCTCCTTCACCATGCCTGCAGCATCTGACCATCTCCTCCTGCATCATGTCAGCAGCCTCTGAATATCTCCTCCTGCACCATGTCGACAGCCTCTGACATGTCTTCCTGCACCATGTCCACAGCTTCTGACCATCTCCCCCTGCACAGTGTCTGCAGCCTCTGACCATCTCCTTCTGCACCATATCTGCAGCCTCTGACTATCTCCCCCTACACCATGTCCGCAGCCTCTGACCAGCTCCTCCTGCACCATGTCCGCAGCCTCTGACTATCTCCTCCTGCACCATGTCTGCAGCCTCTGACTATCTCCTCCTGCACCATATCTGCAGCCTCTGATATGTCCTCCTGCACCATTTCGGCAGCCTCTGACATGTCCTTTTGCACCATGTCGGCAGCCTCTGTCATGTACTCCTGCACCATGTCTGCAGCCTCTGACATCTCCACCTGCACCATGTCCACAGCCTCTGACCATCTCCTCCTGTACCATGTCTGTAGCTTCTGACCATCTCCTCCTGCTCCATGTCCGCAGCCTCTGACCATCTCCTCCTGCACAATGCCCACAGCCTCTGACCATCTCCTCCTGCACCATGTCCGTAGCCTCTGACATATCCTCCTGCACCATGTCTGCAGCCTCTGACATCTCCTCCTGCGCAATGGCTCTTGCTTTAGTTTCTTTCCACATATCATATTTATTTAATTTATATATAGTAAAGGTAGCAAACAGTTGGGTTTCTATATTCCTCAGTCACATATGTGGGTACAGATCTCATTAGTAGAAATTTAAGAATCTTAGGTGAGATATATTGTGTAAATATTGTTTAATTTTATATATATATCAATAATAACAAACCATGGGATCCGCACTCAGATATGTAACAATATTTTATATATATATATATATATATATATATATATATATATATATATATATATATAAAATATATAATATATATAATATATATACAGTATATATACACACAAAAAATATTATATACGCCCAAGCGTGTGACTTTCTTTACTTCGCTGCTATGGGCTGTAGCCCCAGATCTTTTGTAGACCTAGCAACTAGGGATGAGCCGAACACCCCCGGGTTCGGTTCGAACCAGAACCTTCGAACGGACCGAAAGTTCGCGCGAATTTTCGAACCCTATACGTTATAATGGACGCGAACGTTCGAAATCAAAAGTGCTAATTACAACGGCCAATATGCATGTTAATGTCATAAAACAGGTTTGGGGACCCGGGTCCTGCCCCAGGGGACATATATCAATGCAAAAAGAACTTTTAAAAACTAACGTTTTTTCGGGAGCAGTCATTTTAATGATGCATAAAGTGAAAAAAAAAAAGTGAAATTTTCCTTTAAATATGGTACCTGGGGGGTGTCTAAAGTATGCCTGTGAAGTGGCATGTGTTTCCCGTGTTTAGAACTGTCCTTGCACAAAATGACATTTGTAAAGGAAAAAAAGAAGCCATTTAAAACCACTTGCGGCTTTAGGTTTGATCTTAAGTAGAATCTGAACAGGTACATTATGAAGTGTAGCTCCATCCCAAAAAAATCTATTTTTAAGCTTTTTGGAGAACATAGGGAGGGGTTATCACCCCTGTAACATTTGCTGTCTTTGCACATCTGTTCAGAACATGTCACCTCACTTTCCGTCCCAATGACAAATGTTTTTGGAAAAGTGGGGTTTTAATTGAAACAAGGATTGGTGATAAAGTATCAGTAGAGAGGAGATACCTTTTTCCCAAATTAAATCTAACAGGATAGAATTTCCCTTCCTAGGGGTAGATTTCCTCTCACTTCCTGTTTTCTCTTTCCATTTGCAAGTAGGAGTCGTTTGTAAGTTGGATGTTTGAAAGTAGGGGCCTGGCGTATATACTCTGCAGAAATGTGCCCTATTAGATGTTGGTGTAGCCACAAGACTGGTGGGCACAGGAATGGGCCCTGCTGTGAGTTAATAGATCAAGATTTGTAATTGCATGCACCTGTTGAACAGGCAGAAAAATTGGGGGTGGTGGTGGTGGTGGTGGACGGTTTTGCCACAAGACTGTAAGCTCTCACAGTTACTCTTGGTGGGCGCAGGAATGGGCCCTGCTGTGAGTTATTAGATCAAGATTTGTAATTGCAAGCACCTGATGAACAGGGCAGAAAAATTGGGCCTTTGGCGGTGGTGGTGGACGGTGTTGCCACAAGACTGTAGGCCCTCATAGTTACTCTTGGTGGGCGCAGGAATGGGCCCTGCTGTGAGTTATTAGATCAAGATTTGTAATTGCAAGCACCTGATGAACAGGGCAGAAAAATTGGGCCTTTGGCGGTGGTGGTGGACGGTGTTGCCACAAGACTGCAGGCCCTCATAGTTACTCTTGGTGGGCGCAGGAATGGGCCCTGCTGTGAACTATTAGATCAAGATTTGTAATTACACGCACCTGTTAAACAGGGCTGAAAAATTGTGCCTTAGGCACTGGTGCTGGTGCCACAACACTGCAACCCCTCACAGAGACTGTACTTGGAGCACAGCAGTCACACGTGTTGCGAAGCATTTTTTAAAAAAATTGTAAGTACACGCCCCTGTTAAACAGGGGCTGAAAAATTGTGCCTTAGGCACTGGTGCTGGTGCCACAACACTGCAACCCGGCCCTCACAGATACTGTACTTGGAGCACAGCAGTCACACGTGTTGCGAAGCATTTTTTTTTTAAAAATTGTAAGTACACGCCCCTGTTAAACAGGGGCTGAAAAATTGTGCCTTAGGCACTGGTGCTGGTGCCACAACACTGCAACCCGGCCCTCACAGATACTGTACTTGGAGCACAGCAGTCACACGTGTTGCGAAGCATTTTTTTTAAAAATTGTAAGTACACGCCCCTGTTAAACAGGGGCTGAAAAAATTGTGCCTTAGGCACTGGTGCTGGTGCCACAACACTGCAACACGGCCCTCACAGAGACTGTACTTGGAGCACAGCAGTCACACGTGTTGCGAAGCATTTTTTTAAAAAATTGTAAGTACACGCCCCTGTTAAACAGGGCTGAAAAATTGTGCCTTAGGCACTGGTGTGGTGGCATGGATCATTGAGGAGGAGGAAGAGGATAGTCAGTGAACATAAGAGGACAGTCACTCAGCATCAGCATAGGCAGTCTTGAAGGGATGTGACATTAAAAATTATTCGGTTATATCCGCCTCAGGTGCCTGGTAGCTGGTGGTGATCCAAGACTGATTCATTTTGATGAATGTCAGTCGATCAACCGAGGCGGTGGACAGGCGCACCCTATGATCAGTCACAAATCCTCCAGCAGCACTGAATGTGCGTTCGGAAAGAACGCTGGAGGCAGGACAGGCCAGTAGCTCAATTGCATACTGTGCAAGCTCTGGCCAGTGATCCATCCTCAGGACCCAGTAAGCCAGAGGATTTTCGGTGGAAAGGTGTCCAAGTCTGACCTTGCCCCAAGGTATTCCTGCACCATGTATATCAGACGCTGGCGATGGTTGCTGGAACCGATCATACCTTGGGGCTGCGGACTAAAAAATTGTCTGAACGCATCGGTCAGACGTCCACCTTCCCCACCGCTCCTTCTGCCACTGACCGAAGCCTCAGCAACTCGTCGCCCAGGACCAGGAGTTTGTAGCCTCCCAGTTTCTGGGAACGCGTTGCACAGACCTTTCTGCAAGGCCTCCCTGAGATGTCTCATCCTCTGCTCCCTCTGCGACGGCAAGATAAGGTCCGCAACCTTACCCTTGTACCGCGGATCAAGGAGAGTGGCCAGCCAGTAATGGTCCCTCTCCTTGATCCGAAGAACACGAGGATCCTTCCGCAGGCTTTGCAGGATCAGGGAGGCCATGCAGCGTAGGTTAGCTGAGGCATTC
Source organism: Lithobates sylvaticus (assembly GCA_028564925.1). NCBI lineage: Eukaryota > Metazoa > Chordata > Amphibia > Anura > Ranidae > Lithobates > Lithobates sylvaticus. The sequence goes on from CM053031.1 coordinate 235,058,699, forward strand.
GGTCCGGAGTCTTCTGGGTCACTGAGGATGACATGATCGCCAGCCACCTCCTCCCAGCCACGTACAAGTCCACTGGCTTGTTGGGACTGTACATCATCCCTAAAAGACTGCTGCTGCTGATGCTGAGTGCCAGGCTCCACCTCCATGCTCACACAATCCTCCTCCTCCTCCTCCTCCTCCTCCTCCTCATCCTCTTCCTGTGTGATGGGTGGGACAGAAGGAACACTGTCCGGATAAAGTGGGCCTTGAGAGGCAAGGAAGTCCTCCTCTTCCTGCCTCTGTTCTGCCTCAAGTGCCCTGTCCATTATCCCACGCAGCGTATGCTCCAACAGGTGGACAAGAGGGACAGTGTCACTGATGCATGCACTGTCACTGCTCACCATCCTCGTGGCCTCCTCAAATGGTGAGAGGACAGTGCATGCATCCCTGATCATGCTCCACTGACGTGGGGAAAAAAAAAACAAGCTCCCCTGACCCTGTCCTGGTGCCGTAGTCGCAAAGGTACTCATTGATGGCCCTCTGCTGCGTGTGCAGTCGCTGCAGCATGGCCAACGTTGAGTTCCACCTGGTGGGCATGTCAGATATTAGGCGGTTCTTGGGCAGGTTCAGCTCCTTTTGCAGCTCAGTCAGCCGAGCACTGGCATTATAAGATCGGCGGAAATGCACACAAACTTTCCTGGCCTGCCTCAGGACATCCTGTAAGCCTGGGAACCTGCCCAAGAACCGCTGCACCACCAGGTTGAGGACGTGAGCCATGCAGGGCACATGGGTGAGCTGCCCCTGTCGCAGGGCGGAGAGGAGGTTGGTGCCATTGTCAGAAACGACCATTCCTGGCTTAAGCTGACGTGGCGTCAACCACCTCTCGGCCTGCCCCTGCAGAGCTGCCAGAACCTCTGGCCCAGTGTGGCTCCTGTCCCCCAAACACACCAGCGCAAGCACGGCATGGCATCTTTTTGCCTGCGTACTTGCGTAGCCCCTTGTACGCCTACGGAGCACCGCTGGTTCCAAGGACAGAGCACTGGAGGAAGAAGAAGAGGAGGGGGTGGAGGAGAGAGGTGTGTCACAACCAGTAGCAGTAGTCGCGTTTTGGAGGCGTGGTGGCGGAACAACCTCCAACACTACTGCACCTTGTCCTGCATCCCTCCCAGCTGCCAATAGAGTGACCCAATGGGCCGTGAAAGAAAGGTACCGTCCCTGTCCATGCCTGCTGGACCATGAGTCAGCGGTAATATGCACCTTACCGCTGACCGCCCTGTCCAGCGAGGCATGGACATTGCCCTCCACATGCCGGTAGAGAGACGGAATCGCCTTCCGCGAGAAAAAGTGGCGTTTGGGAACCTGCCACTGAGGAACCGCACATTGAACAAACTCACGGAAGGGGGCCGAGTCTACCAACTGAAAAGGCAGCAGTTGAAGTGCTAGCAATTTAGCAAGGCTAGCATTCAACCGCTGGGCATGTGGATGGCTGGGAGTGTACTTCTTTCTACGGTCCAGCAGCTGGGGCAGGGAAATTTGCCTGCTGCAATCGGACGTCGGTGTACTGCAAGTACTTGGTTGTGACACACCGAATTCTACACCTTCAGTCCTCTCAGAGCAGCTTTCAGAGAGGACTGAAGGTGTAGTGGGGATGGAGATCCCAGCTGAGGAGGAGCAAGGAGAGGTCCGCTTAGTTCTTTGGTGTGGGTCTTTTATGTGTGCCTGCCAACGAGCTGCATGGCAGGTCGCCATATGTCTGGTCATGCTTGTCGTGCCCAAGCGGCTGATGTTTTGGCCACGCGAGATACGCTTGAGACAAATATTGCAAATAGCAGTGGTGCGATCTGCTGCACTCGTCTCAAAAAAGGCCCACACCAAAGAACTTTTCTGATAACGTGCAGAGGCAGCGCCCTGCACAGGCGGAGCTCTGCGGTGTTGTACAGTTGCTGTGCTGGCCTCTACCTGGCCTCCAGGGGCATCCTGCCTCGTTGGACATGTGACGCCGCATCCTCCTCCTCCTCGTCCTCCTCCTCATCCTCTCTCCCTTGAGGCACCCACGTGGAGTCAGTGACCTCATCATCCCTCCCTCTTCACCACTAGAGCAAACCTGGCAGTAAGCTGCAGCTGGTGGAACAGTACTGCCAGATTCCTCAAGCTGGGTATCGTCATCCGAGCCTTCGAATCGTTGGGCATCCTCCTGGAGCATGTACCCAACACTGTGCTCAAAGAGTTCGGGGGACTCCTCAGGAGGACATGGTGGGTCTAGGGAAGGGGTGGCTGATGATGCTCTGTCAGTACCCTGAGCCTGGGTGAGAGAGGATGAGGAGGATGAGGAGGGCTTGGTCATCCATTCTACCAAGCCTTCAGCATGATGCGGCTCCACATGTCCAGCTGCCGAAAACAAAGACGCGCGTGTCCCATGGCCACGTGCTGATGACGATGCACGACCACGTCCACGTCCACGGCCACGTCCACTAGAAACAGAGCCTGCCTGCCCTGTGTTCTTGGCTCTGCACGCTCTGCCTCCCCTTGGCGGTCTTCCAGCCATTGTAGTCGGTAGTCCTGTGGGTGCTGCTGAGAAGAAAATATAGGAGCTCTGTGTGATGCCACTAAACACACTAGAAGTCCTATGGGTGCTTCTGCAAAGAAAATAGAGGAGCTCTGTGTGATGCCACTAACACACTAGAAGTCCTGTGGGTGCTGCTGAGAAGAATATATAGGAGCTCTGTGTGATGCCACTAACACACTAGAAGTCCTATGGGTGCTTCTGCAAAGAAAATAGAGGAGCTCTGTGTGATGCCACTAACACACTAGAAGTCCTGTGGGTGCTTCTGCAAAGAAAATAGAGGAGCTCTGTGTGATGCCACTAACACACTAGAAGTCCTGTGGGTGCTTCTGCAAAGAAAATAGAGGAGCTCTGTGTGATGCCACTAACACACTAGAAGTCCTGTGGGTGCTGCTGAGAAGAAAATATAGGAGCTCTGTGTGATGCCACTAACACACTAGAAGTCCTATGGGGTGCTTCTGCAAAGAAAATAGAGGAGCTCTGTGTGATGCCACTAACACACTAGAAGTCCTGTGGGTGCTGCTGAGAAGAAATATATAGGAGCTCTGTGTGATGCCACTAACACACTAGAAGTCCTGTGGGTGCTGCTGAGAAGAATATATAGGAGCTCTGTGTGATGCCACTAACACACTAGAAGTCCTATGGGTGCTTCTGCAAAGAAAATAGAGGAGCTCTGTGTGATGCCACTAACACACTAGAAGTCCTGTGTGTGCTGCTGAGAAGAAATATAGGAGCTCTGTGTGATGCCACTAACACACTAGAAGTCCTGTGGGTGCTGCTGAGAAGAATATATAGGAGCTCTGTGTGATGCCACTAACACACTAGAAGTCCTATGGGTGCTTCTGCAAAGAAAATAGAGGAGCTCTGTGTGATGCCACTAACACACTAGAAGTCCTGTGGGTGCTGCTGAGAAGAATATATAGGAGCTCTGTGTGATGCCACTAACACACTAGAAGTCCTATGGGTGCTTCTGCAAAGAAAATAGAGGAGCTCTGTGTGATGCCACTAACACACTAGAAGTCCTGTGGATGCTTATGCAAAGAAAATAGAGGAGCTCTGTGTGATGCCACTAACACACTAGAAGTCCTGTGAGTGCTTATGCAAAGAAAATAGAGGAGCTCTGTGTGATGCCACTAACACACTAGAAGTCCTGTGGGTGCTGCTGAGAAGAATATATAGGAGCTCTGTGTGATGCCACTAACACACTAGAAGTCCTATGGGTGCTTCTGCAAAGAAAATAGAGGAGCTCTGTGTGATGGGACTAACACACTTCAAGTCCTATAGGTGCTTCTGGGAAGAAAATAAAGGTCTGTGTGATGGGACTAACACACTTCAAGTCCTATAGGTGCTTCTGGGAACAAAATATAGGATCTCTGTGTGATGGGACTAACACACTTCAAGTCCTATATGTGCTTCTGGGAACAAAATATAGCTCTGTGTGTGTGATGGGACTAACACACTTCAAGTCCTATAGGTGCTTCTGGGAACAAAATATAGCTCTGTGTGTGTGATGGGACTAACACACTACAAGTCCTATAGGTGCCTCTGGGAACAAAATATAGCTCTGTGTGTGTGATGGGACTAACACACTTCAAGTCCTATAGGTGCTTCTGGGAAGAAAATATAGCTCTGTGTGTGTGATGGGACTAACACACTTCAAGTCCTATAGGTGCTTCTGGGAACAAAATATAGCTCTGTTTGTGTGATGGGACTAACACACTTCAAGTCCTATAGGTGCTTCTGGGAACAAAATATAGCTCTGTGTGTGTGATGGGACTAACACACTTCAAGTCCTATAGGTGCTTCTGGGAAGAAAATATAGCTCTGTGTGTGTGATGGGACTAACACACTTCCAGTCCTATAGGTGCTTCTGGGAACAAAATATAGCTCTGTGTGTGTGATGGGACTAACACACTTCAAGTCCTATAGGTGCTTCTGGGAAGAAAATATAGCTCTGTGTGTGTGATGGGACTAACACACTTCAAGTCCTATAGGTGCTTCTGGGAACAAAATATAGCTCTGTGTGTGTAATGGGACTAACACACTTCAAGTCCTATAGGTGCTTCTGGGAAGAAAATATAGCTCTGTGTGTGTGATGGGACTAACACACTTCAAGTCCTATAGGTGCTTCTGGGAACAAAATATAGCTCTGTGTGTGTGATGGGACTAACACACTTCAAGTCCTATAGGTGCTTCTGGGAACAAAATATAGCTCTGTGTGTGTGATGGGACTAACACACTTCAAGTCCTATAGGTGCTTCTGGGAAGAAAATATAGCTCTGTGTGTGTAATGGGACTAACACACTTCAAGTCCTATAGGTGCCTCTGGGAACAAAATATAGCTCTGTGTGTGTGATGGGACTAACACACTTCAAGTCCTATAGGTGCTTCTGGGAAGAAAATATAGCTCTGTGTGTGTGATGGGACTAACACACTTCAAGTCCTATAGGTGCTTCTGGGAACAAAATATAGCTCTGTGTGTGTGATGGGACTAACACACTTCAAGTCCTATAGGTGCTTCTGGGAAGAAAATATAGCTCTGTGTGTGTGATGGGACTAACACACTTCAAGTCCTATAGGTGCTTCTGGGAACAAAATATAGCTCTGTGTGTGTGATGGGACTAACACACTTCAAGTCCTATAGGTGCTTCTGGGAACAAAATATAGCTCTGTGTGTGTGATGGGACTAACACACTTCAAGTCCTATAGGTGCTTCTGGGAAGAAAATATAGCTCTGTGTGTGTAATGGGACTAACACACTTCAAGTCCTATAGGTGCCTCTGGGAACAAAATATAGCTCTGTGTGTGTGATGGGACTAACACACTTCAAGTCCTATAGGTGCTTCTGGGAAGAAAATATAGCTCTGTGTGTGTGATGGGACTAACACACTTAAAGTCCTATAGGTGCTTCTGGGAACAAAATATAGCTCTGTGTGTGTAATGGGACTAACACACTTCAAGTCCTATAGGTGCTTCTGGGAAGAAAATATAGCTCTGTGTGTGTGATGGGACTAACACACTTCAAGTCCTATAGGTGCTTCTGGGAACAAAATATAGCTCTGTGTGTGTGATGGGACTAACACACTTCAAGTCCTATAGGTGCTTCTGGGAAGAAAATATAGCTCTGTGTGTGTGATGGGACTAACACACTTCAAGTCCTATAGGTGCTTCTGGGAAGAAAATATAGCTCTGTGTGTGTAATGGGACTAACACACTTCAAGTCCTATAGGTGCTTCTGGGAAGAAAATATAGCTCTGTGTGTGTAATGGGACTAACACACTTCAAGTCCTATAGGTGCCTCTGGGAACAAAAATATAGGAGCTCTGCCTGCCTGCCACGAACACACTACAAGTCCTATAGGTGCCTCTGGTAACAAAATATAGGAGCTCTGCCTGCCTGCCACGAACACACTACAAGTCCTATAGGTGCTTCTGGTAACAAAATATAGGAGCTCTGCCTGCCTGCCACGAACACACTACAAGTCCTATAGGTGCTTCTGGTAACAAAATATAGGAGCTCTGCCTGCCTGCCACGAACACACTACAAGTCCTATAGGTGCTTCTGGTAACAAAATATAGGAGCTCTGCCTGCCTGCCACGAACACACTACAAGCCCCTCTTTCTCAATCAATCTTTGTAACTGAATCTATCTAACTCAATCTCTGTAAGTGAATCTCTCTAACTATCTAAATGCAGCAGAGTGTCACAGAATCAGCCTGCTCAATCTGCGCCGGAACAGCATGTGACCGGCGCAGACGGCGTGGCGGCGTTTTATAGGGGGGGGCGTGTACTACAGCCCCTGAGCTGTAATTGGCTACAGGCGTCCTGCCTGTAGCCAATTATGGCTCTTCGAGTTTCCGGGGCTGTGATTGGCCAAGCATGCGGGGTCACAGTGCATGCTTGGCCAATCATCAGCCAGCAATGCACTGCGTCGGCCGCGCCGGCCGCAATGCATTGCGGGGGCCGCGCGCATAACACGAACGTGATGCGAGCGGCCAAAATAGTTCTGGGCTCGCCGAGCGAGCGAACGCCCGGTGCTCGATGCGAACGTGGGTTCGCATCGAGCACCGGGCCCATCCCTACTAGCAACACACCTGCATAAATGTTAGGTATGATGCTTAAATTAAGTTTTAATAATTTGCATTGATTTCTGAAGGTTCCTTCATTACTCTGTTTTGAAACAGACCTGCTGAACAATGAGGGGAACAATTGATGTGTATCCTTGTGCACAACCTTTGGTATGTGAGGATATATGAACAGTATATAATAGATTTAAATGGTTATATGGGTTACTGTGCAATAATGTATAAAGTAATATTGTTGCACCTATATGTAGGTACAGTATGTGTGGTTTCTTAATATGAGTCCCTTTGTATCTTTATCTTATTAGTAACATTTTGAGACTCATATCTAGAACCTGGATCAGCAGGATTCACATTGAAAAATTAGAATTCCCCTAACTTCCTTTGCACATGAAAATTGTATTCCTTATTTTTTTTAAGGTCATGGGCTAGTGCACAGTAACAATAATGTTACTCCACAGACCCAATGGTTTTGGATGCAATGACTGGTCATACCTATCTCTGTCTGGTTTTGTTGCCGACCCTCTCATGGATGTCACCACTTCTGCATTGTAATCAGCACAGGACCACTGGTCATGGTCATTGGATGGTCCATGGTCACTGGTCAGAGCACCTGCCAACATTACAACACTGGAGAGTTTCAGTACTGGATTGTTGGCTGTGAATGTGAGTATTGCTGTTTGTGAGCCTTTGCAAAGACAAGCTAAAGATTCTTCATTGGTAGAAGAAAGAAAAGAGCGCAGAGTATGGCATTAAATCTCCGTTTGTGTGGACTGGCAATCAGACAGCCTAATATCGGCCAATCTCCACTTTTACGGACTCTTAAACACATTAATCATGTAGTAAAGACGTGGTTAAGTTGTTGTTTTAAGAACTGAGTTTCCTCTTGCAGCCATCAGCATTTTATCTATGGTGAACATTTTTCCTCTTGATAACTGGGGCACATCAAAGCCAACTTTTTCAAAGGCTAATTGTTACCTTATGAACCAAATAGAAGAAGAGACAATATTTAGTTTGCCTAAGGACTTGATATAGTTGGATCACAGTGTGTATTTATGCCAGGATTATAACAACTGGCTTTCAGCCGTTCTGCCCTGTATGTCTAAAAAAACTGCCCCATACAGCCCAGTGTGTTTATACAGGTTCCCTGTATTCAAGGCAGAGATCAAAGCTCAGCTCCCTTTCTACAGCATGTTTCTGCTGTTATGCAAGAATTTTCACTTGCTAGATGTATTTTAATTGCAGCTGGTATACCGACTCACTCCTGGAATGTAATTATATAATATCAGTTGTGTACGGCAAATGCAATCCGCACTGACAAGTCTTAGGAGCTTGTACTGTGAAGGATGAAAATAGAACTGGAGTGTGGAGCTTGAGATCATTCAGAGGAGCCTCAGAAGATTTAGGTTGGCCTGCTGAATCGGATGAAAATCATTTTATTGGTGGCCTGTCCAAAACACCTAGATTAACAAAAGTACATTTTTCCATCAACATTTGTCAATGGAGCCAGGTGGAAAATTGGCAGCCAAACAGCGTGTGTATCCAATTAGATGCAGGCACTGTTCAGGTATTCTGAAATTCAGTGGCACCAGCTGTCAGAATACAATAGCCTGCAGTGGGAGATTCATCTGTCTGCGCTGATTAGCATGGATGGAGTAATATGTAAGCACGCAGGCTGAATGAAAGAAATCGATACGTGTACAGCCAGCTTTACACTAATGCCGCGTACACGCGATCGGAATTTCCGACGACAAATGCTCGATGTGAGCTTGTTGTCGTAAATTCTGACCGTGTGTATGCTCCATCGGACATTTGCTGTCTGAATTTCCGACAACAAATGTTTGAGAGCTGGTTCTCAAATTTTCCGAAAACAAAACTTGAAAATTTAGAGCGAGTGTACACAATTCCGATGCACAAAAGTCCACGGCAGAAGAGCCGCACTGTCTATTGAACTTAATTTTTCTCGGCTCATCGTACGTGTCGTATTCTTCTACATATTTTTGATAGAAAAAAATCGCAATAAACGTCTATTGATTGGTTTGCGCAAAAGTTATAGTGTCTACAAAATAGGGTATAGATTTATGTCATTTTTATTATTATTATTTTTTTTACTAGTAATGGTGGAAATCTGCGATTTTTATCAGGACTGCAACATGCAGCGGACAGATCTGACACTTTTGACACTATTTTGGGACCATTGACATTTATACAGCGATCAGGACTAAAAATAGCCATTGATCACTGTATAAATGACACTGGCAGGGAAGTGGTTAACACTGGGGGGCGATCAAGGGGTTAACTGTGTTCCCTGGGTGTGTTATAACTGTAGGGGGGATAGGACTGACAAGGGGAGGAGAGAGATCGGTGTTCATACTTAGTTTGAACACACAATCTCTCTCCTCTCCCCTGAGAGAACCGGGAATTGTGTGTTTACACACACAGATCCCGGTTCTCGCTCTGTCACAAGCGATCGCGGGTGCCCGGCGGTCATTGCGCCCGACGGGAATGCGCATCGGCTCCAAGGACATGCAGCGGCGTGCGTGCCTGCTGTTAAGTCTTAAAGCGGTTCTGCACATACTTCATTTAGTAAATCTCTTTGCCTTCCAAATCAGGCAAAGAGTACTAAATGGTGTGTTTTTTTTGGGGGTTTTTTTTCACTTACCTTGTAATTGCTGCTCTGTCTCTTCGGGGTGGGCGGGGTCTGTGCGTTGATCCTCGTCATGCCGCACTGTTTCCTGGGAACTGGTGTCATTGATCCCAGGAGTCAGTGCGGACATCCGCCGAAATCTTGCAAGATTTACGGGGCCCATGCCGAAATCTCGCGAGATTTACGGGGCTCCTGCCGAAATCTCGCGAGATTTCGGCGAACGTGAGCTACACTTTGCCGCTACTGCGCACGCGCGAGATCGGCGCAATAACGGTGGTGCATGCTGGGCCATGCTGGGAACAGCAACCAGGAAGAAGGTGCCTGTGTGGTTTCACATGCCCACAGGCAAGATGGCACCCAGCAGCAAGATTTTTTATAAGTGTTTTTAGGTGACGAAAACCGGCAGCAGTTCGCTTACAAAACGGAACACGTGAGTGATGAATTTACATATCATAATCGTTCTCATTGTACAAAAAAAAAAAAAACATTAAAGAAGCGATGTACAGCTACGGCGATTTGCCCAGCCGAGCCAACCTGCCGCAGTATAACTGTGGCGGCTGGTCAGCTAGTGGTTAAAATTAGCACTTTTGACTTTTCATGTTCGTGTCCCATAGACTTTAATGGTGTTCGTGTGTTCGCACACATTTTTTTGCCTGCTCCCATGTTCTGGTGCAAATCGAACTGGGGGGTGTTCCCTAGTGAGCCTGCGGGTGACAGCACCAGAGATAGGATGGGTATAGCGGCTAAATCTGTATTTTTTATATTGAAAATTCTGCTGAGGACAGATATATTTTGTACAGGCTGGACTTGGGCTTTTAAATGTTTCCACATGCGTCCAACTATTACAGTCAAGGACCATTAAAAAGTATATATTGACAAAAATGATTCTGAAATTGCATGCAATAGTATTTATTTCAGTTATTCTTCATTTAGGAAAATCATTAAAATGCTGAAAACCATGAAGTCTTGTCTGTAAAAGATTAACAATATCTCCTATTTCCCAAAAACATATCATGAATGTTTTAAAGTAATTCTACATTTTATGTATGGTGGGAAGTAGGTATTTTCTCACTGTAAGTATTCCTATTTGCAAGCCTGGCATTAAATAAAAAGAAATGGATTATTAAAAGCAGTCACAACAGCTGTGAAGCGTTCCCCATTCTGTTCCCATCAAATTATACATAATGGGAACTGTGCTATGCAAAGTTATATGATATTTTACTACATGGTTGCTTGGCTCCATATGATTATTGCAGCCGATAAAATTGGCTTATTCAAAATGACATTGCAATTATCTCTGTATACAGCAGAAGGATGGGAATAACAGCTTTGAGTACAATTATAATCAAGACTCATGTTCATGGTTTGACCCACCTTCCAACACAACTGACGATATTTTAAAACAACAGAAATATGGGGCTGCCATTTAGGGTTGCCACCTTTTCTTCAAGCCAAACCCGAACACTTTAGAGGCGCAGGGCACGGCACCCCAACCGCGGTGCGGTTTTCCCGCGATTGTCACCAGACAAATCGCGGGAAAATCACGTTAACAGAATTGTGGGATGCCTGTCACCCAAAAGAAGTTTTGCTTTGTGATTGGGGTGCCATTATCCCCATTCTCTCCTATTTCAAATCTTATTCCCCTACCAGCACAAATCCTCCTCCCTCCAATACCCCCATGGCAGCTGACAGGGGGTATCACGGGACCCCAGTACACAGGGGGGTCCAGACAGCAGAGGGTTTGGAGTGGGGGACAACTACAGAGGAGGGGGTGCAAATACAGAGGAGGGGGTAATTACAGAGCTAGGGGACAATTAGAGGGGGAAAATACAGAGGAGGGGTGCAAATACAGAGCTAGGGGGCAATTAGAGGGGGCAAATACAGAGGAGGGGGGTGCAAATACAGAGAAGGGGGGACAATTACAGAGAAGGGGAGACAATTACAGAGGAGGGGGGACAATTACAGAGGAAGAGGATGCAAATACATAGGAGGGGGTGACAAATACAGAGGAGAGGGTGGCAAATACAGAGAAGGGGGTGGCAAATACAGAGAAGGGGAACAATTACAGAGAAGGGGAACAATTACAGAGGAGGGGGTGCAAATACAGAGGAAGAGGATACAGAGGAGACAGAGGAGGACAGAGGAGGGGGTGACAAATACAGGAGGAGGGGGTGACAAATACAGGAGGAGGGGGGGGTGACAAATACAGGAGGAGGGGGGTGACAAATACAGAGGAGGGGGTGGCAAATACAGGAGGAGGGGTGGCAAATACAGAGGAGGGGGTGGCAAATTCAGAGGAGGGGGTGCAAATACAGAGGAGGGGGATGCAAATACAGAGGAGGGGGATGCAAATACAGAGGAGGGGGAGGAAAATACAGAGGAGGGGGAGGCAAATACAGAGGAGGGGGGCCAATACAGAGGAGGGGGAGGCAAATACAGAGGGGGGGGAGGCAAATACAGAGGAGGGGAGGCAAATACAGAGGAGGGGGAGGCAAATACAGAGGAGGGGGAGGCAACTACAGAGGAGGGGGAGGCAAATACAGAGGAGGGGGAGGCAAATACAGAGGAGGGGTAGGCAAATACAGAGGAGGGGTATGCAAATACAGAGGAGGGGGACCCAAATACAGAGGAGGGGGTGGCAAATACAGAGGAGGGGGTGGCAAATACAGAGGAGGGGGAGGCAAATACAGAGGAGGGGGAGGCAAATACAGAGGAGGGGGAGGCAAATACAGAGGAGGGGGTGGCAAATTCAGAGGAGGGGGTGGCAAATTCAGAGGAGAGGGTGGCAAATACAGTGGAGGGGGCAAATACAGGAGGAGGGGGGGGCAAACACAGAGGGGGGGAACACAGAGGAGTCAAAACATAAGGGAGAGAGAGGCGACAGGCAGCTGCTGGTGCAGAAGTTTTTAATAAAATAAATGCTTAAAAACAATCCACTCACTGTCCATGTCAGAGCTGTATATGTCAGTCTGTGAAGTCGGCTGTCCCATCCTCCCCTCCAATCAACGCTGCTGTTATCACTGGAGGAAACAGAGAGCCGCGGGAAACTCATGTGAACTGTCAGCCTGATGATGGAGGTGTGGTTAAGCCTCCTGAATGCTCTGATTGGTCACAGCATCCCAGACTGACAGCTCACTGCAGTCTCCCCGCAGCTCTGTGTTATTGGCTTCCTCCTCAGAGTGATAACAGCAGCGTTGATTGGAGGGGAGGATGGGACAGCCGACTTCACAGACTGACATATACAGCTCTGACTTGGACAGTGAGTGGACTGTTTTTAAGCATTCATTTTATTAAAAACGTCCGCACCAGCAGCTGCCTGTCACCTCTCTCTCCCTTATGTTTTGATTGCTCCCCCTGCCCGCCGCTACAATCCCCCTGCTGTCCGGGTTCCCCTGTGTGCTAGGGCTTGTAAAAGGTGGCCCCATGGTACCCCCTGTGAGCTGGAAATGGTGTCCGGGTGTGAGGCAGAGGGAAACCCGGGCACAGCCTCCTAAACCCGTACTGTCTGGGTCAAAACCGGACAGGTGGCAACCCTACTGCCATTGCTGCCCTACTTTTGATAATAATATCTGTCTGGCTGTTATGTTAACCATATGGCTTTATTACTTTGAGTCAATGCCAGGACAAGGTCATCCAGCGCCCAGGGCAAAAGATGCCCTTTCCCTTAGGGTTAGGGTCAGGGTGCCCCCCCCACCCCTGCAATAAACCATTGCGCCAGGGGCAGCCGCCCCTCCTGCCCACCCCTTGTCCCGGCCCTGCTTTGAGTAATTTACCTGGAACCAGTATGCATATCAACGTTAGAAGTCCTTATATGCACACTTCTTCTGCATCAGTGATTGAAAGTATTGAAACAGGAAACATGACTGCCAGGCAACTAGGATTTGTAGAATGATTAGCAATGGTAGCCGCCTTGTTTTTCTAAAGAACGGTGTCATTAAAAAAATATATCCAGGCACAGTCTGTTGCCTTCTATAGGAAACATGAATATACAGGAAGCTAAATATATGATAAATGCAGATACTTATTTTTTTCACTTTAAATGCTACCTGTGCCGGAGCTGCCGATCATTCATTATGTTGGAGGGCTGTGGGGAGAGTGCGAACCTTTTGAGAAAGGTGTCACTAAGACCCCTTTCACACTGGGGGCGTTTTTCAGGCGCTTTATCGTTAAAAAAGCGCATGTAAAAAAAACGCCTGAAAGAAGCCCCATCTGCAATCCCAATGTGAAAGCCCGAGTGCTTTCACACCGAGACCCCTTTAACACTATGGCGTTTTTCAGGTGCTTTTGCATTAAAATAAGCGCTTGTAAAGCGCCTGAAAGAAGCCTTAACTGCAATCCCAATGTGAAATCCCCAGTGCTTTCACACTGAGGTGCTGCGCTGGCAGGGCGTCAAAAAAAGTCCTGCAAGCAGCTTCTTTGCAGCGCTTTTGGAGTGGTGAATACACTGCTCCTAAAGCGCCCCTTCCCATTGAAATCAATTGGAAGCGCCTGCAAAACGCCTGAAAAGCGCTTTTGGCAGCAGCGATTTGTGGGCGCTTTATTTGGCCACTAGCAGAAAAACACTGGTAAAGCACCACTTAACCGCTTCCCGACCACCTCACGCAGATGTACTGCGGCAGAATGGCACGGGCAGGCAAAATCACGTACCTGTACGTGGCCCTTTAATTGCCTGCCCGTGGGTCGCGCGCGCGCCGCCAGTGACCCGGTCGGGAGCTCCGTGACCCTGGCCGCGGGACCAGTAGACCCGATCACTGCTGGTGTCCCGCGATTGGGTCACAGAGCTGAAGAACGGGGAGAGGTCTGTGTAAACAAACCTCTCCCCGCGCTTCCTACTCTGCCTGTCATTGATCGGCTGTTCCCGGTCATCAATAACGTCAGACGTCAGCCCCGCCCCCTAATGTAAAAAAAACACACACACGTCACAGCCCATAACCCCTCCACTCCCCCTAGTGGTTAACTCTTTCACTACCACTGTCATTGATACAGGAATCAATGCATTTAAATAGCATTGATTGCTGTATAGATGACAATGGTCCCAAAAATGTGTCAAAAATGTCCGATGTGTCCGCCATAATGTCACAGTCACAATAAAAATCACTGATCGCCGCCATTACTAGTAAAAAAAAAAAATATTAATAAAAATGCTATAAAACTATCCCCTATTTTGTAAACGCTATAACTTTTGCGCAAACCAATTGCGATTTTTTTTTACCAAAAATATGTAGAAGAATACGTATCGGCCTAAACTGAGGAAAAAAAAATAAATTTTATATATTTTTTGGGGATATTTATTATAGCAAAAAGCAAAAAATATTGCATTGTTTTTCAAAATTGTCGCTCTATTTTTGTTTATAGCGCAAAAAATAAAAACCACAGGGGCGAACAAATACCACCAAAAGAAAGCTCTATTTGTGTGGAAAAAAAGGACGCCAATTTTGTTTGGGAGCCACGTCGTGCGACTGCGCAATTGTCAGTTAAAGCGACGCAGTGCCGAATCGCAAAGGGGCCTGGTCCTTTGGCTGCCAATTGGTCCGGGGCTGAAGTGGTTAAACTAGCGTTTACGAGCATTTCTCGGGCACTGGCAGTGTGAAAGGGCTCTTAAAGCACTTGGGCTTTCACATTGGGATTGCAGATGAGGCTTCTTTCAAGCGCTTTACAGGCGCTTTTTTTAACGCTAAAGCGCCTGGAAAACGCCTAAAAAATGCCCCAGTGTAAAAGGGGTCTTAAAGCGGAGCAACACCCGTTTTTAAAACCTATAATAAAAAAAAAATACTCACCTTCCTCGATCCGAAACGGCAGGGTTTTTTTTTTTTTTTACTTACCTTTAGTTGTTCTTCTTCTTTGCATCCATCGCTTCCTGGTTCCTGGTCCCTCGCATATGGGCGGGGATATTACGGCTATTACGTAATATCCCCTAGCCCGCACTGTCTCCTGGGAGCTTGTGTCATAGCTCCCAGGAGTCAGTGCGGCTGCCTGGCCCGAGATCGTGCGAGACTTCGAACCGAACGTGACGTCATCACGATGCTGCTGACGGCGCTCCTATGAACGGTCTACTGCGCATGCGCGAGATTAGAGAGAGGCGTGAATGAAATCCAGGAAGACAATGCCCTGGAGTATTCACATGCCCACACGCAAGATGGGGATGAAGCCGGAAATGGATATAAAGTATTTTTTAGACATAAAATCCGAAGAACGACCAAAGTCAGACAGACAGGACAGGTGAGCTAAGGATTTACAAAGCATTTTATTAAGCAATCCCCATTAAAAAAAAAAACGTCAGGGGCAGTGTAGCTCCGCTTTAAACAAGAATTTCTAGGTGCTTTCTGGAAGGTAAGTACAGGATGCATATTAGCCTTATTCTATGCAGCAAGTGAAGTCAGAACATTTAATTTGCTTGTCACTGACTCCTTAAGTATTAAGCCTCGTACACACGATCGGATTGTCGGCCAACAAAACCTTTCACGCTTCAGAAACAGGCTGAACATTTGTCAGGTAAAAGGCTGGACTGACCCTTTAATTACACCTAGAACCAGTGTGCATATAGAGGAAGTCAGAATAAAGTCCTTATCTGTATACCGGTTCAGGGTCAGTGATTAAAAGTATCGAAATAAGAGGAAATTAGCATTTGAAGAATGATTACCAATGAAAGCATCTTTGTTTTTGTTTTTTTTCCAGAAAGGTGTCTTTTAGAAATAAAATCCAGGCACAATCTGCTCCCATTTATGTTTTACATGCTGATGACACTATGTAAAAAAATTGTGGCACACTACAAAACCACCATAGAATATTTTACTTATCTGAAGAGCCTGGTGGGCAGAAGCAACCGCTGGCACATAGGTGTCATGGATACTTCAGGGAGAGCTGTAAATCATTTCTGACTTTGTTCCTACCAAGCTCTTTGTGTTCCAGTGCCTCCTATTACATTCTCCAAAATACAATATAAATAACATTCCAGAGTGGGAACCTACAGTAGAATATAGGCAATACCAGGTGTGTAGACCCAGGAGCTAAAGCTCAGGTATCACCGAGAGTCCCATAAAGAGAGAAGATTTCCAACATTTAACTTCTAAAATCTAAGGCTACTTGCACACTGAGGATCTGGGCGCGCTGGCGGTAAAGCGGCGCTATATTTAGCGCCGCTTTACCGTAGTTTTGGCAGCGCTTTTCGGCCGCTAGCGGGGCGGTTTTACCCCCCGCGAGCGGCCTAAAAAGGGTTAATACTTGCAGGACAAGTATTGCAGCTTGCAGCTTGCAGGACATTTTTCAGCGCCCTGCAAGCGTACCGCTCCAGTGTGAAACCCCACTGGAGACACAGCAGCGGCTGTTTGTAGACGCTTTGCAGGCGCTATTTTTAGAACTTTAGCGCCTGCAAAGCGCCTCAGTGTGAAAGGGGCCTTACACTACAACTCACCATCTAGTAAAAATGGAAATGACAGTACATATGTTTAATCCCCATTAGAAAACAAATCTTACTATTAAGAAAATTGGAAGAAATAGGTGTATCGCCATAACCCCTGGGGGCGGCTATGAATTTGCTGGGCTTACCAATTACCTCCTCCTTGTAGCTCGTCGTTCGTTGTCTAGGGGTTCAATTGAATGTCTCTTTAGAGAGTAGCCACTCGCAACTGGGCGCTTCACTGCTGGATAAACCTCTAACTGTAGATTTAGCAGCCAACAAATGACTTGAAAATTTGCAAAGTCTCTGCCACAGACTAGGTTGTAACTGAAGATAAATTAGGAACTTTTCCCATGGTACCGGGATCTTTCAGCCGCCTTGGCGATACCGTAAGAAATGCAGATTCACTAGTGTTCATACAACTTCAGCTCCCAGGCTCTTACCGAGCAGCCAGCTTCTTGGCCCTCCTCCGAAGAGTCCTCCCCTGGTCACTTGCACGAGTTGCTGTGTCTCTCCAATGCAGAGAGCACACCGGGACGCCTTTGAATCCTCCTTCAGTTACTGGGCCCCGAACTAGCCAGTTCCGAGGCTCGGGAACGGACGGATCCCCACCCCAGACCATGAGGGCCTCTGCGGCTGGTCAGGGTGACCAGGCTTACGGGGGCAGCGGACACTCCTGGGTCCGGAACCCCTCACGGGGTTGGTCCGGACCGGAAACCAGGAATCAGAGAGCAAGCCGAACCCTGAATACGTGACTTCAGCGTCTTAAATACCCCTTCCCAGACTACACAGCGGGGCCAGACGCGCCTACTGATTGGCTCTGAGAAAGATTGGTACCTAACATGTCCAACCAGGCTTAGTTCTCAGCCTGTCACAGGTGCCTCACTGCACCTATGACCAGGCAGAACTCCAGTACAGCCCAGCCAAACTGATGCCAGAGTAAAAAACCTATAGAATTAACCCCCAGAACTCTGTTACAGTTCTGGACAAACTAAATTTGCATTATAGCGCACACTTTAGAAACGTGTTGGCGCTACATAGGTAAGAGTAAAAGAACAAAAGGGGTTAAAGGTTCCATTTTACCTTTCTTAGCCCATCAAGCAAAAAATTTATTTAAGACAAAATTCACTAGGGAAAATCTTTCAGATACAACTGCCTGTGGAAATTGGGGACAGCTGGTAACTATGACTAAGTGACATTGCCAAGGGTACTAGGAGGAATGTTTGAATGATAATTCCCAGAATGCTCCTCTTTAAACTTTTCTAGCTATGGTTTGCGATTGTGGACTTGCCGCTCTGCAGTCCCTTAGAAGCCATCATCCTCACAAGCTGTGAAACATACCCAAGAGATTAACAGTTTCCCATAGTCCAAGAGGTCACCAGAAAGCATCAATAGCCGGTGTCTCCAAATAGAGCCACACTCGGCATCCTGTGCAAAAGGCAGGCCCTGCCTGAGGTTACTGCAGGGACAGTGATCTGTGCGTGACATTCTC
This sequence comes from Lithobates sylvaticus, assembly GCA_028564925.1. NCBI lineage: Eukaryota > Metazoa > Chordata > Amphibia > Anura > Ranidae > Lithobates > Lithobates sylvaticus. The sequence continues at coordinate 235,076,857 of CM053031.1, forward strand.
CTTCTGCCTTATTCCTTCAAAAAACAAACTGCATGTTAAGAAAACAAGGAGGAATTAGAAGGACTTTCCAACCCTCTGGGAGAAAGAACTTCTCTTGATATAACTATTTCAGGTCCTCAGAATCACCATGGGGCCCGCTGCTAGTTATCTTCTGGGATATAATTATGGAGGTGTCTGAGGTACTGCAGTCCTCCCTATGTGTACATATAATATAAAATAGACATACTGTATAGGGGTTGATTTACTACAACTGCAGAGTGCAAAATCTGGTGTAGCTTTGCACAGAAACCAATCAGCTTCCAGGTTTTATTGTATTGTGCTTTGAACAAGCTGAAGTTGAAGAGGCCTCTAAAGCCTCTTAAAAATAAAAAAAATAAAAAGACACCCTGCAAGGCAAAGGCATAAAGAGCTAGTATGCATAGCATACTAGCTCATTATGAAAGACTTACCTGAAAACGAAGCCCCCGAAGCGGTCCTTATCCACGATCTTCTGCGCCGCCATCCAGGGCCGGGGTGACTTCCGGGTCTCGCCGCTCCAGCGCTATCATTCGCTGGAGCGGCGATGACGTTACTCCCGCGCATGCGCACGAAATCGGCATATCGCCGTGATCTCGGCATCCTCAGTGCGCCCTCAGTGCGCCTGCGCGCCGCTGTCTACGGCGCATGCGCCGTAGACAGCGATGCCTTTTCATTTCTAAATATCTCCTAAACCATGTAGGTTTAGGAGATATTTATTGGACCTACAGGTAAACCTTAATCTAGGCTTACCTGTAGGCCAAAGTCATTTGGAAGGGTTTACTTCCACTTTAAAAGCTAATCGGCTACCATGCAGAGCTGCACCAGATAGTGCACTCTCCAGTTTTAGTAAATCAACCACATAGTGAGGATTCTGAGCTGCATAGATTCTGGAGTTTTATATCATACAATCCAGAAGACTAATGTCGAAAGTAAAAAGTAACATATGAAAAAACAAAACAAAAGCTAATCATTTTACTAAATGCAGCAATTACCAGATTTACATCCTTCCTTCTAAGATGATAGCTAGGTAGCTAATGTTCATATTTTAGGTGACTATGTCCCCCCTACAAAACATTTCATGCAAGTAGAGGTGCCATCAAGTAGAGTTAGAGTCTATGGGAAGCAAGGTCCATAAAGACATGGATGAGCAAGTTTAGGGTGGAGGAAATTGACTGGCCTGCACCCAGTCCTGACCTCAACCCCATAGAACACCTTTGGGATGAATTAGAGTGGAGACTGTGAGCCAGGCCTTCTCGTCCAACATCAGTGCCTGACCTCACAAATGCGCTTCTGGAAGAATGGTTAAACATTCCCATAGACACACTCCTAAACCTTATGAACAGCCTTCCCAGAAGAGTTGAAGCTGTTATAGCTGCAAAGGGTAGGCCACCTCAATATTGAACCCTATGGACGAAGACTGGGATGCCATTAAAGTTCATGTGCGTGTAAAGGCAGGTATCCCAATACTTTTGGATATGTATATATATATATATATATATATATATTGTAACCTGGGGGACAGGTAGCAGGTACAAAGCTCCCTGGGATGAGCTGTTTATTTAGGCACAGATACCAAATCCACTTGAGATAGTGAAAACAGTGCTGGGTTTATTTGATTTAAATACAAGTCCATACACAGGTGCTGCACAGTCTTCCAGAAAACATATCAGAACAGAAATAACAAAACAAAAGTCCTAGCCGTGTCTCGGCTCTAACTATACCATACACTGGCCCTCACTACCAGGCTGAGCAAGCCTACCGCTTGTCAGTTTCTGTATAGAGTTTTAAAGCGTTTTACCAACCTTTAGCTCCTCACAAACCATCCATGTCTGTGTGTCCCAGGCAGAGAGCAAACGCTGTCTGCTCAGGTGAGCTTAAATTAGCCTGGGGAAGAGGACTAAGATCCGAACTGGATCATGTATCAGAGACCTCTGAATGTGTATGAGAGGAGCCTGGGAGATGTATAAATCCCGAACAAGACTTCTCCTGGATCTCTCTGGGACGCTCTGCTACAATATATATATATATATATATATATATATATTATATAATAATATATATTAAAAAATTCCTGTAAAATTCCAATACTACAGCGCTGAAATTAAAACAATAATCATGTAGCCAAAGCCATAACAGATAAAAGTCCTTTGTGCAGTGATGATAGAGGAAACAGTTCAAACAACGTTATAGGTGATCATTGATGATTACTTAGAGTGTTGTCAAAGCACCTTCCACACAAAGAAAAAATCAATCCAGCAAAACAATGAATTAAAGAAGGACTCTGTCACCGTTTCCGCCGTCCAGCAAGTCAGCGCGTGTCTCCCTGAGGACACTGTGAGACGCTTCCTGGTGCGGACATGGCCGTCGGTGGATCGCAAACGTTACTTCTAGGGATGTCCTGCGGGTCACGCCCTTACGCGTTTCGTCACTTCCGACTTCAACTAATTTTTTTTTTTTTTAAGAAATATGATTGTGGATCTACAGTTTATGTATGTATCCCATTGTATGTATGTAATACATTTTTTGCACTTTATGTAGATAGGTTTTTATTTATATCTTAGCCAAGTGCAGGTTTATTATCTGTAAATGGTGGATTTTCATTTCATTTAGTGATGATAGGTTTATGCCTAGGGAAAACTCTGAATATATATAGTTATATGTGGTTCTATGAAGCCGTTGTGGCCACAATCAGAGATAACGTGTAAATATGTGTGTGTATGCAAGATTAAAGTGATACTCACATCCCCCACCCCATTTTTTTTTAACCACTTATAGTACCTGCTTTTTCCTGTCATGCTCATTAAAGCACACACTCACAAGTACCGCAAATTAAGCACTGTTCCACTGTGATCTGCTGTTTGGGTGCCACAAGCTGGTCAGGTGCCACCATCTTGGTCCTGTTCAGTTGGTTGCCCTTTACGGGTGTAGGCAGCCAGCTCTGATGAAATGCCAGACTCACATCACATCCCCTAGGACGCTGCAGGATTGGCACACAGAGCAGCCTGGGGGCAGTCCAGAGGGCGATTCTGGCATATCAGCAGGACCATGTACAACATCATTAGGGCTATGAATAACTCCCTTTTAGGAGTTCAGTTCCGCTTTAAAGGTAAACATCATACAGAATCAAGCAAAAAATCATAGAATCACAGTACATTTTTTTTCTAACCTAATATGGCCAAATAAAACTACGTGTCAGGCAAGCTCTATTCTGCTCCTTGTAAAGAGAGGTCTAGTCTAGCGTAACCCCTTGGACCTGTAAATATACATATGGGCAGGCTGGGGAGGACTCCACTAGTGTGACGCAACCTGTTCTCTTACATAGGTGGCCCATCTGGCCCCTGGGTGAAGTTGGAGCTACAAAACAGGCAATAGAAGGAGGCACATCAAAACTAAGGCTATTTTCCAAGGTCCTGAAGAACCAGGTCCAATACTGCCATATCATGAGAACCAGATCAGGATACCTGTAGAGTTCTTTGCTTCCAGCTGATAATGTAAAGGAGTCAGCAACATCCTAATTGGACCTAAAATTCCCATTTCCATGGCACAGTAAATAGCACCATTGATTCTGGTTTTCCTATAAAGTTGCATAGACTGCTGGCAAGCCAAGTTATACCTCTTCAAAGTTGATCATTCACTAGTTTATCCAGGGTTGGCTACAGTCATCTGCAGCGGTAAACTGGATCTGTACTAAGGAAATTAAAGTAAACCTGGCACATCTGCTCAATCAACCTTACAAAACAGGTATAAGCAGAGGTTACCTTCAGCTCTAAACTCCTCTTAGGTTTATGGGTAAGGCTTTGTAGCCCAAATTGTGTTAGTTCTGCTGTATACTGGACCACTTGATTTTTAATAAACTCTGTGGATTATGTACGGACAAAACAGGAATAAGTAGAGGTTACCTTCAGACTCCTCTTCACCTGTTTTTATGGGTCTCCCTACCTTATTGGTTGAAAAAGCCTTATGTTTACAGAGCTCAGTAGCTCAAACTAGAATTGTGGTCATGTGCACTACTCTTCCCATAGTCCACAGTCTCTAGTCCAACTCAGGAGCAAGCCAGAAGGGATGGCTACATTCCTACATACAGTGGGTTCATGGAGAACGCACGTTGCCACCATCCAACAGGAAGTCGGATCACAGCAGCAAAAAAAAAGGTATTTGGAAATTTGGGGGAAGTTGAGAGCAACAGAAGGTACTTTTCTGAGTTAGTAATACATACTTGAATAGAATTAAAACATTTTTTTAAAAGAGCCTGTGACTTTACACTGAAAAGAGAAGTCTCTTTCTGATGCTCCGCTCTCTTCTGCTATCAGCAAGCCTGCTGCATTCTGCTGAGCTTTGCTGATACCAAGCCAAGTTCAGATCCCTATGTAGCATGCATTAAAAATACAGGTAAAAAATGTATAATAAATACAGAGCTGCATTCATTTAGGACTTTTATAGCTATCCAAAGTTCAGCATTCAACCAAAATAAATAAATAAATAAAATAGACCCAAAACCATTATAGTTTCCTCTTACAGCCGAGCGTCCAAGAAGCTGAGATACATACTTGTGGTTAGGGATGGGCCCGGTGTTCGATTCAAACCCATGTTCGAATCGAGCACCGGGCGTTCGCTCGCTCGGCGAGCCCAGAACTATTGGGGCCGCTCGCATCAAATTCGTGTGATGCGAGCGGCCCGCAATGCATTGCGCTAGTCGCAGTGCAATGCTGGCTGATGATTGGGCAAGCATGCCCTGTGACCCCGCATGCTTGGCCAATCACAGCGCCGGCAGCGAGGAGAGCTGCCTGTAGCCAATTATAGCTCAGGGGCTTTAGTACACGCCCCACGGTATAAGAGGCCGCCGCGGCGGCGGCCTCGCATATTATGTTTCAGTGTCAGCAGTCAGTGTGTTGCTGACTGCTGACAATATATGCTCTATTTCTGTGGATTTGTGTGTGCGTGCTGTTAGAACAGCATTGCAGTATCACATCTGGGGGCTGTCTATAGGTGGCCTGTGAAGGGGGGCAGGTTTCCTGTGCTTAGAACTTTCCCTGCAAAAAAGTGTAATTTTTGCAGGAAAAAAGCTATTTAAAAGCACTCGCGGCTAATGAATTGATGGCTCCTGTAACATAGAGAACTGTCATTCATTAATAAAAAACAAAAAAAAAAAGCGTGGGGGTCCCCCCAAATTTAATAAATAGGGCCTTCAGGTCTGGGATGGATATTAAGGGGAACCCCAGCCCAAAAAAAAAAATGGCGTAGGGTCCCCCTCAAAATCCATACCAGACCCTTGAGGTCTGGGATGGATGTCAAGGGGAACCCTAGCCCAAAAAAATGGCGTGGGGTCCCCCTCAAAATCCATACCAGACCCTTATCCGAGCACGCAACCTGGCAGGCCGCAGGAAAAGGGGGGACGAGAGCGCCCCCCCCCCCTCCAGGCCGTACCAGGCCACATGCCCTCAACAATGGGAGGGTGCTTTGGGGTCCCCCCCAAAGCACATTGCCCCCATGTTGATGAGGACAAGGGCCTCTTCCCCACAACCCTGGCCGGTGGTTGTGGGGGTCTGCGGGCGGGGGGCTTATCGGAATCTGGAAGCCCCCTTTAACAAGGGGACCCCCAGATCCCGGCCCCCCCCCTGTGTGAAATGGTAAGGGGGTACAAAAGTACCCCTACCATTTCACCAAAAAAGTGTCAAAAATTTTAAAAATGACAGGAGACGGTCTTTGACAATTCCTTTATTAAAATCTTCTTTCTTCTTTCTTCATCCTTCAGTTTCTTCATCTTCTCCTTCCGTCATCTTCTTCCATCTTCTTCCATCTTCTTCTTCCTCCGATCCGCTTCTTCTTGCGCTGGTCTTCTCGTCCTTCTCGTCCGGCATCTTCTTCCGTCGGCATCCGCAGACCCCTGCAGACCCCCACAACCAATGGCCAGGGTTGTGGGGAAGAGGACCTTGTCCTCATCAACATGGGGACAAGGTGCTTTGGGGGGGACCCCAAAGAATCCTCACAATGTTGAGGGCATGTGGCCTGGTACGGTTCAGGCGGGAGGGGGGCCGCTCTCGTCCCCCCCTCTTTTCCTGCGGCCTGCCAGGTTGCGTGCTCGGATAAGGGTCTGGTATGGATTTTGAGGGGGACCCCACGCCATTTTTTTTGGCTAGGGTTCCCCTTAAAATCCATCCCAGACCTGAAGGGCCTGGTTATTGAATTTGAGGGGACCCCCACGCTTTTTTTTTTTTCATTTTTTTTATTTTTTATCAATGACTTTTTTTTTATGAATGACTTTCAGTTTCTCTGTATTACGGGAGCCGTCAATACACATTAGCCGCGAGTGATTTTAAATAGCTTTTTTACTTGCAAAAATTACACTTTTTGCAGAGACAGTTCTAAACACGGGAAACATGCGCCCCTTTACAGGCATACTATAGACACCCCCCAGGTACGAAATTTAAAGGAATATTACACTTTTATTGTTTCAATTTAGGCATTATTAAAATCACTGCTCCTGAAAAAACGTCCGTTTTAAAAAAAAAAATTTGCATTGATACATGTCCCCTGGGGCAGGACCCAGGTCCCCAAACACTTTTTATGACATTAACATGCATATTAGCATTTAAAATTAGCACTTTTGATTTTGAACGTTCGCATCCATTATAACTAATAGGGTTCTAAAGCTCGCACGGACTTTAGGTCCGTTCGCGGGTTCTGGTGCGAGCCGAACGGGGGGGTGTTCGGCTCATCCATACTTGTGGTGACAAGGCAGCAACAATATGTCACTACTGTATAGTAAAAGAGAACAACATAGTAGGTTGTATAAACAGATACCTTCAATTTCAACCTACAAACACATCTAGCACCATGAAAAATCTCTGGGTGTCCTCATTATCTAATCTGAGCCTCCCTTGTGTCTGCTGAGACTCTTGTGTGGTGCTGATCTTCTACATCTCGGCAGGAGCAGAATGTCTAAACAGGCACACAAAGGCAGCTCAGTCTTGGGATAGACACACACTCAGCATTTGAATTACCCCCAATCCCCAGACATTGAACGCTCATTAGAATACTCATTAGAATACTCAGCCTCTGGGGACACTGGGCTTTGTCCTTTGTCTTAGTATCCATTTCAATGCGGGATTCACATTTCTTATATATTACCTTTTTATACCCTTGCAAATCGCAGTCAATCAGATTAGGATCATGTCCTTGGTTAACTAGCTTGGTCACCCATTAACAACTCATTAGGAAGCAAGAGTACAGTATACAAGAGTATACTATCTCTCTACTAATAGTCTCTCTATGTACAAAGAACCAGTGTTGGTCATCTTACTTTAAAAAAGTAATTAGTTAAGTTACAAATTACTTCTCCCAAAAAAGTAATTGCGTTAGTAACTCAGTTACTACATTGGAAAAGTAATTAGTTACTCAGCAAAGTAACTGACTTTTTTTTAAATATTCTTAGGGGCGGGTCTAGTATTACTGTAAGCAAGGGGCGCGTTCCCCCCTGCACGTCTATTTCCCCTCTGTACTCCCCTGCACGTCTATTTCCCCTCTGTACCCCCCCTGCACGTCTGTTCCCCCCAACACATATATCTGTTCCCCCTCTGTACCCCACTACACGTCTGTGCCCCCCCACACACATATATCTGTTCCTCCTCTGTACATCTGTCCCCCCCAAACTCACAGATCGGATCGTTGCTCGGATCAGAGTCACGGATGGGATCATTTTTCGGATCAGCAAATAATAATTGAATTTGCAAAAACCTGTGAAAATTCCACCACCATATAGCCCCCACTGTAATATCCACAATCTCCCCCACTGTAATATCCACGTTATCTCCCGCACTGTAATATTGGCTGAGTATGGCTGGGTACGCCTGAGCATGGCTGGGTATCGCCGAGTATGGCTGGGTATTACCGAGTATTGCAGAGTATGGCTGGGTATTACCGAGTATTGCAGAGTATGGCTGGGTATTACCGAGTATTGCAGCATATGGCTGAGTATTACCGAGTATTACCGAGTATTACAGAGTATTGCAGAGTATGGCTGGGTATTACCGAGTATTGCAGCGTATGGCTGGGTATTACCGAGTATTACCGAGTATTACAGAGTATTGCAGAGTATGGCTGGGTATTACCGAGTATTGCAGAGTTTTGCAGAGTATGGCTGGGTATGGCAGAGTATTGGCAGGGTATTGCAGAGTATTGGCAGGGTATGGCAGAGTATTGGCAGGGTGTTTCAGAGTATTGGCAGGGTGTTGCAGAGTATTGTCATGGTATTGCAGGGTATTGCAGAGTATTGGCAGGGTATTGCAGAGTAATGGCATGGTGTTGCAGAGTATTTGCATGGTGTTGCAGAGTATTGGCATGGTGTTGCAGAGTATTGGCAGGGTGTTGCAGAGTATTGGCAGGGTATTGCAGGGTATTGCAGAGTATTGGCAGGGTGTTGCAGAGTATTGGCAGGGTATTGCAGAGTATGGCTGGGTATTACCTAGTATTGCAGAGTATTGCAGAGTATGGCTGGGTATTACCGAGTATTGCGGAGTATGGCTGGGTATTACAGGGTATTGCAGAGTATGGCAGAGTATGGCTGGGTATAACCGAGTATGGCTGGGTATGGCAGAGTATTGGCAGGGTGTTGCAGAGTATTGACAGGGTGTTGCAGAGTATTGGCAGGGTGTTGCAGAGTATTGGCAGGGTGTTGCAGGGTATTGGCAGGGTATTGCAGAGTATTGGCAGCATGTTGCAGAGTATTGGCAGCGTGTTGCAGAGTATTGGCAGGGTGTTGCAGAGTATTGGCAGGGTGTTGCAGAGTATTGGCAGGGTTTTGGCAGGGTGTTGCAGAGTATTGGCAGGGTGTTGCAGAGTATTGGCAGGGTATTGCAGAGTATTGTCAGGGTGTTGCAGAGTATTGGCAGGGTATTGGATGGGTATTGCAGAGTATTGGCAGGGTATTACCGTGCTGCCATCTGATCTCTCCCCTCCACTGTACAGATCTGTACACAGAGGTGAGAGAGGAACCGGCGTCATCTGGACGCCGGTTTGTTTACAAGTGATCGCTCCGTCATTTGACGGTGCAACCACATCGTAAACGGCCGACGGGTGCACCAAGATGGCCGCCCCTCCGGAGCTAGGCCGAAACCGCGGCCTTTCCTAAGGCCGAGGCCGCGGACGGCTCTGCGGATTGTGGCGGGTAATTGCGATAACGCCGCCCAAGTAATAGGAACGGCGTTACCGCGAGGAGAATCAGTTAGATTACTCATTACCCTCTAAAGTAACAGCGTTTACCGCGTTTAACGCTGTTTACTTTAATTGCGTTAGTTACATCACTGCAAAGAACACATCGCACCACTTCTGTTTAAAGAGACCCAGTCATCAACTTTAAAAATTTCAGGTATACGCACAGACATTTTTTAATTGATTACATTTAACTAATGTCAATTTATTTTTTCATTTTTGGATAGAGTAAGGGAGAGTTATAACCCCTGTCAGATATTTTTGCCATCTGCGTCTCATAGGGGAGATTTCCCTTCACTTCCTGTCCCATTGCCAAAACAGGAAGTGAGAGGAAATCCCTCAAATCCAGGGAATCCTGGGGTGTCACCAGGGTCCCTATTAGAATATTTCTCCTCTATTACTGTTGTGATGTCAACCCAAAATTTGGGATTTTCTTTTACTTTCACTTTGAATTAAACAGTAAACGGGACAAATAGAGAGGATGAATCTCCCTAACAAGGGTATAGACAGCAATAAAAACTGACCGGTTATTATGATAAAAAAAATATATATCTATATATATATATGTACATGCTGGGGGGGGGGGGCACATGCTGGGGTGGCATAAGGTTTCTTTTGTTGAAGTGGTTCTTTGCTAAAATGGGCACTTCGGCTCAGAATTTTAGTGATTGCATGAAGCAAAATTTCACAGCAAACTATATTACAAAACACCAAGCAGACTGAAGGGGACCTTGTCTCCACATTCATCACTTTTATCTCCTACCCAGTCCCCTTCTTAATCCTTCCACTCTGTAACATGCGCTCCCTACTTCTCCTTCTCACAGTTGTGTCCTCTGACCATGAACTCTCTATAAAAAAAACAGGACACTGGTGTGCGTCCCTTCATATATATCACACTCCCATATTACCTCTCCAAACCCTGGGCCTTCTTCATTTAAATGTGGCCAACACACCCATCACCCTAAGCCCTCTGGAAGCAACCACAATCTACAAAATTTAGTTCCTATTCCTTTTCTTCCCAAAACCAGCCTCCCCTTCTCATGCGCCCTTTGGAATGCCCGCTCTGTCTACAACAAGTTCACCTCTATCCACGACCTCTTTATTGCTAACTCCAACTCTGACTCTGCTTCTCTTGCTTTCCTCTCCCATGGTGACCTTCCCTGGACTCTTTCCCCCAGATCCTGTGGACGGAAAGGAGGTGGAGTTGGAATCCTTCTATCCCCACAAAGCACCTTGCAGGTACATCACCTACTTCCCTCTATGTTACTCTCCTAATTTTAGGCACACTGTATTTGTCTATTTTCTCCAGTCTCTTTGAAAATTTCTGTAATCTACCGGCCTTGTGGACCAGTATCAATCTTGCTAGATTACTTTTTTGTCTGGCTACCCTACTTTCTCTCTTCTGAAATTCCCAATCATTCCCAGGGACTTCAACATCCCTGTTAATACTAATACTGCTGCTACTTCTAAACTTCTCAGTATAACCTCCTCTTTTGACCTGAAGCAATGTATATATACTCCTACTCACTCTGATACAACACCCTTGACCTTGTATTCTCATACATATTCACTCCGTGCAAACTCTCCGACAATTATTTTACCCTCTCTGATCACTACCTTATTAGTTTCACTCCCTTACTGACTTCCACCTCCTCTCCCTACAGCTGCCAAACAGTTACCCAGTAGAAACCTTCACCAACTCCTCTCTTCTCTATTCTGCCACTGACCACCTCTATGACAAAATCCCATCCCTGTGCTGCCCCGACCTAGCCATTTTACTCTACAGAAGTTCACTGTTATCCTGCCTGGACATGCTCACCCTCCCTCACTACACAAAGAATCAAGTCCCAACCCCTACAGAAAGACTTCCACCAATACAAATCTTCCCTCCAAAAATACAATTCCTGCCTCCACATTGACAAGCAGACCTATTTTATCACTCTCTCTCATTAACAACCTCTCATCAGTTGTCTAACCAGTCCATGTTAACTCTACTCAATTCGTCTTCCAATGCCTCCATTGACTAACTCACTCACTGCCCAGGATATCGAAAATCACTTAAAAAATATGATAGCATTCAGGATGAGCTCTCCACTGTACAGATACTTCCCCCACTTAACACTCCATGTCCACAGGTGCACCCAATACTTCCCTCTTTCAATCCTGCTACTAAGGTCACCCTCTGGCTCTATCCTACACTCTCTAACTCACATCCTCAATCTTCCCTCTCTTACTGGTGTTTTTCCCAACTCTCTAAAACATGCATTAGTGACCTCATGGTTTTGCACCTTAATGCATTCTATGCATTAAGTTGAAAAACCTTCTGTGGTGCTGCAGCCTCCCCGAGCCACCCGTTTTACTTAACCGTTTTACTCCCTATCCCAATCTGTCTGACTATCTCCTACTCTGTCCACTTTTAGGCAATCTATAAAAACCCTTATCCTCAGAGATGCCTATCCTGCTTCCACCTAACAACCGTTCATGTTTTTTCTCCATCAGCCCATTCCCCACAGTTATTACCTATGTATCACTTGACCCTCCTTTTTAGATTATAAGCTCTAATGAGCAGGGCCCTCCGATTCCTCCTGTATTGAATTGTATTGTAATGCCCCGTACACACGGTCGGAAATTCCGACCACAAAATCCGTCTGATTTTTTCCGACGGATTTTGTCCGACACTGGTGTTGCATACACATGGTCGGACAAAGTTGTCGGAAAATCCGATCATCCTGAACGTGGTAACGTTCGTTGCGTACGACGGGACTACGTAGAGGCTAGTAGCCAATAGCTTTGGTCTTGTAATATATATATATATATATATATATATATATATATATATATATATATATATATATATATATGCATGCATCTCACAAAAGTGAGTACACCTCTCACATTTTTGTAAATATATTATATTATATATATATTATCATGTGATAATACTGAAGAAATGACACCTTGCTGCAATGTAAAGTAGTGAGTGTACAGCTTGTATAACAGTGTAAATTTGCTGTCCCCTCAAAATAACTCAACACACAGCCATTAATTTCTAAATCACTGGCAACAAAAGTGAGTACACCCCTAAGTGAAAAGGTCCAAATTGGGCCCAAAGTGTCAATATTTTGTGTGGTCACCATTATTTTCCAGCACTGCCTTAACCCTCTTGGGCATGGAGATCACCAGAGCTTCACAGGTTGCCACTGGAGTCCTCTTCCACTCCTCCATGACGACATCACAGAGCTCGTGGATGTTAGAGAACTTGCGCTCCTCCACCTTCCGTTTGAGGATGCCCCACAGATGCTCAATAGGGTTTAGGTCTGGAGACATGCTTGGCCAGTCCATCACTTTTACCCTTAGCTTCTTTAGCAAGGCAGTGATCATCTTGGAGGTGTGTTTGCGGTCGTTATCAAGTTGAAATACTGCCCTGCAGCCCAGTCTCCGAAGGGAGGAGATCATGCTCTGCTTCAGTATGTCACAGTACATGTTAGCATTCATGGTTCCCTTGATGAACTGTAGCTCCCCAGTGGCGGCAGCACTCATGCAGCCCCAGACCATGAAACTCCCAACACCATGCTTGACTGTAGACTTGTCTTTGTACTCCTCACCTGGTTGCCGCCACACACGCTTGACACCATCTGAACCAAACAAGTTTGTCTTGGTCTCATCAGACACAGGACACATTTCCAGTAATCCATGTCCTTAGTCTGCTTGTCTTCAGCAAACTGTTTGCGGGCTTTCTTGTGCATCATCTTTAGAAGAGGCTTCCTTCTGGGACAACAGCCATGCAGACCAATTTGATGCAGTTATGCACCCCTTCAACCTCTGCAGCAATGCTGGCAAAACTCATGCGTCTATTTCCCAAAGACAATCTCTAGATATGACACTGAGCACGTGCACTCAACTCCTTTGGTTTACCATGGCGAGGCCTTTTCTGAGTGGAACCTGCCCTGTTAAACCGCTGTATGGTCTTGGCCACCATGCTGCAGCTCAGTTTCAGGGTCTTGGCAATCTTCTTATAGCCTAGGCCATCTTTATGTAGAGCAACAATTCTTTTTTTCAGATCCTCAGAGAGTTCTTTGCCATGAGGTGCCATGTTGAATTTCCAGTGACCAGTATCAGAGAGTGAGACCGATAACACCAAAGTTAACACACCTGCTCCCCATTCACACCTGAGACCTTGTAACACTAATGAGTCACATGACACTGGGGAGGGAAAATGGCTAACTGGGCCCAATTGAGACATTTTTACTTAGGGGTGTACTCACTTTTGTTGCCAGCGGTTTAGACATTAATGGCTGTGTGTTATTTTGAGGGGACAGCAAACTTACACTGTTATACAAGCTGTACACTCACTACATTGTAGCAAAGTGTTAGTGTTGTCACATGAAAAGATATAATAAAATATTTACAAAAATGTGAGGCGTGTACTCACTTTTGTAAGATACTATATATATATACATATATATTACACACACTACATTTTGTAATAATTTTAGAAATACAATAAAAAGTTCCTATTATAAACCACAATGTTTAGCTTAGTATTTTTTTGTAAGTATTTTCTTTCACTTTGACTGAATATTTATCTCTGCTGCAGGGAGGTTCCCCTTCTCCTCAGCTATTTTAAGCATAACAGGTACAAGAAAGAACATTTGGAAAGCACAGCCTTTGCAAAAGGCATATGACCTGCAGGCCACTATTGGTAAATGGGTTTTCCACTGCAGAATTGAGAAAACATTAATCTATGAAGCCTGACAAAACCACAATGCTGCGTACACACGGCCGGAATGGGATGGGAGCTTTTCATCGGATCTTCTGACCGTGTGTATGCCCCATCGGACTTTTTCTGTCGGCATTTACGATGGACTTAGATATAGAGCCTGTTCTAAGTTTTTCCGTCGGAAATGCCGACTGCGTTTTGCCCGATGCAGTTTCTGAAGCTACAAAACGCTAGAGGTGAAAAAATACATTATTCTCTATGGAGATGGTTCACATCTCCACTCCAAAACGCCTGAAGCCCTACGCCTGAAGCTCAAACAAGTTACGGACCCTTTTTTGTCGTGCGAATTGGGCAGATTTGGGCGTTTTTATTCTTTTTACATTGGTAACCTTTTGCTCTGCACAAAATTTGCGGCAAAAAGCGGTAAAAAAACGCCGCAAATCGTGGTAAAAAAAACGCCGCAATTCGCGTGATTTTCTGCCTGAAAAGCTACGCTCAGGTGTGAATGCAGTCTAATGCCGCGTACACACGATCGGAATTCTCGTCAGAAAAAATTCTGGTGGTTTTTCCAACGGAATTCCGACGGAATTCCGCTCAAGCTGTGTTGCCTACACACGATCACACCAAATTCCGACGGTCAATAACACAGCGGCATAACACACGTTCGACAGCACTATAAAAGGGAAGTTTAATGCGTCCGAGCATGCGTCGAATTGTTTCCGAGCATACGTCGGAATTTTGCGTGTCGGAATTGCCTACACTCGATCGGAAAATCCGATAGAAAGGTTTTCCGTCGGAAAAATTGAGAACAGGTTCTCAATTCAAAGTCCGTCGGAAAAAGACCGTTGACCATACACACGGTCGGAAAATCCGATGAAAGGCTCCCATCGGACTGTTTCCATCAGAAATTCTGACCGTGTGTACGCCGCATAAGAGTAGCACTGGGCTTTGTAATCAGAAAGCCCAGCATCATACAGGGTCATGTACCTTGATTATTTCTTAAAGAAAAAATATTAAACACATCTTCTTTAATATACAAAATGAAAATTCAGGAAAATAATCTAATTATTAAACCATAATATTTTCCCCTTAAGAAATTATAAATTCTGTTAAAGCAGTACTAAACTCTGGGGAAAAAATATGAGGGCCTACCTTACAAATTGAGGCCTCCAGTGGTGCACTGCACCCACTCCCGGTGCTTTCATCGTCACCCGGTCTTCCTTCCAGGTTCGTGCTTTCCAGCCATCTGAATTGCTGGGGTGCGATGGCATCCCTCCCACAAAGCACACGCCCTGGTTACATCATCTGCTAGAACCAATGTTCATATCTACTAAATAGCCCAAGTTCAGGCCGTTTACATGGCACCTGCAGGGAAAACTTTTTATAAGCTTACCTGTAGGACAATGTTAAAAATTTTACTTAACCAGTTCCTTCCCAGCTACTGCATACAGTATATAGGCAAGCGTCCATCTAGGAGAACGTACCTGGGGGCGTGTATCAGCGTTCAGCGTTCACCGATCCAAGTCCTAAGCGCAGGGGCTCCACCCTGTTACCATGTGACTGCTGTTACCAATCACAGCGATCACATATCCCGTAGTAAACATGCTGCCATTTATACAACCATAGAGAACAACTGTGAGCTCTGTGATTGGTCATAGTGATCTCATGGTTCGGGCCAAGCACCCCATGTGTGTATCTGTACCATGTGACAGCTAACAGGATGTAATTAATATATATATATATATATATATATATATATATATATATATATATAACTTTTTTTTTTTTTACTTGACCATGTACAATGGTTGGCTGCTCTGATATCACTGTATGCTTGTATGTGATTATCTCTGATCACCGCCACAGCAGTGCAATGTCACCAGACCAGTGCTCCCTGGCAATAGATTGAAAGACTCTGGACGGCCGCACTCCAAAATAAATTTCAATGCCTTTTATTTGTGAAACAAAATCACACAAATGTGGGTCACAGCAAAGCAAAAATCGCTAAAGCGTTTCACACTACCAGGATTGCTTACTCATAGTTAACAGACATGGGAAAATATGGCAAATAAATACAATTCATAACTTTACACACATAGACACATGCGTCATTTTCACCTTATTTTATTGCATTTTATTCATTTTCGCAGTGCACTTTCTTTCATTCACTTATATAAATAGTTTCCAATATTCAACCACACCATGTTATGCCATTTTGGCACACATGTTACATTATAATGTCACTTGATGGGTCTTTATCACCATTTTTTACGGTTTTTACTGGCACATTCACCCATTTATGCACTCTAGTTTCACTCTTTATAGTAGCAAATGTTTTTACTTGTTTATTCATGTTTATATTAATTTATATATATTTTTATGAATATACATATAAATACACAAATATATATATACATATTTTTTTTTGCTTACACACATCATACGGACATGGAATTAACATTGGGTTATGAGTACTTTCAGTGACACACATTGAAGGTTTGAATTATGAGCTTGATGGAGTCAGGCTGGCTACCTAATTGAACCAGCTGGTTAGTTAATTTACCAATTAAACCATCAATCAACTCAATGTGTGTAAAGTTATGAATTGTATTTATTTGCCATATTTTCCCATGTCTGTTAGCTATGAGTAAGCACTCCTGGTAGTGTGAAACGCGTTAGAGATTTTTGCTTTGCTGTGACCCACATTTGTCTGACTTTGTTTCACAAATAAAAGGCATTGAAATTTATTTTGGAGTGCGGCCGTCCAGAGTCTTTCAATCTATCGTCTGCACCTGCACCTGCCAAAAGTTTTGAGAATGACACAAATATTAATTTTCACAAAGTCTGCTGCCTCAGTTTTTATGATGGCAATTTGTATATACTCCAGAATGTTATGAAGAGTGATCAGATGAATTGCAATTAATTGCAAAGTCCCTCTTTGCCATGAAAAATGAACTTAATCCCATAAAAAAAAAAACATTTCCACTGCATTTGTGAAGAAGGCTTCAGGGGCGCCCAAGAAAGTCCAGCAAGCGCCAGGACCATCTCCTACAGTTGATTCAGCTGCAGATCGGGGCACCACCAGTGCAGAGCTTGCTCAGGAATGGCAGCAGGCATGTGTGAGTGCATCTGCACACACAGTGAGGAGAAGACTTTTGGAGGATGGTCTGATGTCAAGAAGGGCAGCAAAGAAGCCTACCTTAGGGACAGACTGATATTCTGCAAAAGGTACAGGGATTGGACTGCTGAGGACTGAGGTAAAGTCATTTTCTCTAATGAATCCCCTTTCCTACTGTTTAGGGCATCCAGAAAAAACCTTGTCCGGAGAAGAAAAGGTGAGCGCTACCATCAGTCCTGTGTCATGCCAACAGTAAAGCATCCTGAGACCATTCATGTGTGGGGTTGCTTCTCAGCCAAGGGAGTGGGCTCACTCACAATTTTGCCTAAGAACACAGCCATGAATAAAGAATGGTACAAAAACATCCTCCGAGAGCAACTTCTCCCAACCATCCAAGAACAGTTTGGTGAGGAACAATGCCCTTTTCCAGCATGATGGAGCACCTTGCCATAAGGCAATAATGATAACTAAGTGGCTTGGGGAACAAAACATTGAAATTTTGGGTCCATGGCCAAGAAACTTCCCAGACCTTAATCCCATTGAGAACTTGTGGTCAATCCTCAAGAGGTGAGTGAATAAAAAAATCCCACAAATTCTGACAAACTCCAAGCATTTATTATGCAAGAATGGGCTGCAATCAGTCAGGATGTGGCCCAGAAGATGATTGATAGCATGCCAGGGTGAATTGCGGAGGTCTTGAAAAAGAAGGGTCAGCACTGCAAATATCTTTGCATAAACTTAATGTAATTGTCAACAAAAGCCTTCAACATTTATGAAATGCTTGTAATTATACTTCAGTATACCATAGTAAAATCTGATAAAACGATCTAAAAACACAGAAGCAGCAGACTTTGTGAAAATTAACATTTGTGTCATTCTCAAAACTTTTGGCCACGGCTGTACAGTCCAAAAAGTGAATAAGTCTCACACATGTGGTATCGCCATACTCAGAAAGAGTATCAGAATGTATTTTGGGGTGTAATTATAAGTATGCCCATCCTATTAAATTGACAACTTTGTTCCAAAAAAATAATTTTAATTTTCTTTCTGCATTTTCCAAAAACTTGTGTCAAAAAATGAAATAATCAAAAGACTCACCATGCCTCCTAAAAATACCTTGGGGTATTTTTTTTTTCAAAATGTGTTCAATTTGTGGGTGTTTCTATTGTCCTGGTGCTCCAGGGCCTTCAAATATGTTATAGGTAGAAAATTAGATGCGTAATTTCTCCCCCTAAAACTCCTGAAGGTGCTCCTTGTATTTTGGGCCCCTCTATGTGGCTAGGCTCACACATGTAATATCGCTATGCACAGAAGTAGCAGAATGTGTTTTGGGGTGTAATTCTAAGTTTGCCTATGATGTGTGTTAGAAATATTTTAATAATTGAGAACTTTGTGTAAAAAAAATAATTTTCACTTCTGAATTTTTGCAAAAACTTTTGGCAAAAAATTACATTTTAAAAAAGACTCACCATGCTTTTCAAAAAATATTTTGAAGTGCTTTCTTTCCAAAATGGGGTCATTTTGTAGGTGTTTCTACTGTCCTGGTTCTCCAGGGCCTCCAGGTATTCAGGAAATTAGATGCATTTATGTTCCTTGAAAGCCCAAAGGTGCTCCTTGGATTTTGAGTCTCTCTATGCATCTGGGCTGTGAAAAAGTCTCACACATGTGGTATCTCCATACTCAAGAGACATAACAGAATGTGTTTTGGGGTGTAATTATGAGTATGCCTATGTTGCATGTAAGAAATAACTTGTTAAAATTACAACTTTGTGAAAAAAAAAAAAAAAATTCTTAATTTTCCAAAAAATGGTGACAAAAAAATTTAAACTTCAAAAAACTCACCATGCCTCTTACTAAATTCCTTGTACGGTCTGCTTTGAAAAAAATGGGTCATTCGGGGGGATATTTGTACTGTCCTGGCATTTTAGAGCCTCAAGAAATGAGATAGGCAGTCAGTACATCAGGACTGATCAATTTTAACCACTTCCCATCCCGCCCATAGTCATATGACGCCCACAAGGTGGATCTCCCATCCTGGGTGGGCGTCATATGACGTCCTCTCCTTCCCGGCCGCCTGGGGGGCGCGCGCGCGCGCCCGCGGCTTCGCTCAGGACCCAGTGCGAGTGCCCGGCGGCCGCGATGTCCGCTGGGCACCCGCGATTGCCCGTTAAAACAACGAGAACGTGCGGGACCGTGGAGCTGTGTGTAAACACACAGCTCCACGTCCTGTCAGCGGGAGAGGAGACCGATCATGTGATCCCAGTACGGAGGATCACTGATCGGTCTCCTCCCCTTGTGAGTCCCCTCCCCCCACAGTTAGAATCACTTCTTTAGGGAACACATTAACCCCTGCAGCGCCCCCTAGTGTTAACCCCTTCCCTGCCAGTCACATTTACACAGTAATCAATGCAATTGTATAGCAACGATCGCTGTGTAAATGTGAATGGTTCCAAAAATGTGTCAAAAGTGTCCGAAGTGTCCGCCGCAATGTCGCAGTCACAAAAAAAAAATTGCAGATCGCCGCCATTACTAGTAAAAAAAAAAAAAAAAAAATGCAATAAATCTATCCCCTATTTTGTAGACGCTATAACTTTTGCGCAAACCGATCAATATACGCTTATTGCGATTTTTTTTACCATAAATATGTAGAAGAATACGTATCGGCCTAAACTGAGTAAAAAAATAGTTATTTTTTTAAAAAAAAAAATGGGATATTTATTATAGCAAAAAGTAAAAAATAATATGTGTTTTTTTTTCAAAATTGTCGCTCTTCTTTTGTTTATAGCGCAAAAAATAAAAACCGCAGGGGCGATCAAATACCACCAAAAGAAAGCTCTATTTGTGGGAAAAAAAGGACGTCAATTTTGTTTGGGTGTAACGTCGCACGACCGCGCAATTGTTAGTTAAAGCGACGCAGTGCCGAATCGCAAAAAGTGCTCTGGTAAGGAAGGGTGTAAAATGGCCCGGTATTGAAGTGGTTAATATACTGTATATGCCATAATTTGTAGACCCTATAGCTTTCACACAGACTAAATAGTATAGTCGGATTTGAGTTATTTTTTTACCAAAGAAATGTAGCAGAATATATATATATTTTTTTTTTAATGTTCAGTAAAAAACCCATTGGTGATCAAATACCACCAAAAGAAAGCTCTATCTGTTTAAAATAAATTATGAAAACTTAATTTGGGTACAGTGTTGCATGACTAATAATTGTCATTCAAAGTGTGAAAGTGCTGAAAACTGAAAATTGGCCTTGGCAGGAAGGGGGTAAAAGTGTCCGATATTGAAGTAGGTAAATATCACTTTATAATGTATAATTGCTTATAGGATGGTTATTGAATTCTGAAACTGTCACTGGAAGAATTAGCAAATCTGCAGCATTTGAGGCACAGACGCTAATCCATTGAAACACAAAATGTATCTTGCAGTTACCAGTGTTTACGAAATGTCCCTTTTTATTGAGTCGGTTAAAATGTGCTGAGTGTGTGAAACAGCTGGTTTCTGAGTCACATTAATTCATAGTCAAAGTAAGGAAACTGCATATCACAGAAACTTTATAACACAGATAACTGACATAAAGATGACCTTTTAGAGCAGTGTGGTGAGATCAGTGCACATTAAAGCGTGTGTAGGAAGGCAGAACCACAGGAAGCACTTCAGACAAGCTCAGTCACAGCATAAGCGGAGGGCCACACGATGGGGCTTGTTCAGAGAGGCTATAGCCAGGAAAGGGTTAATTTAATGTTTGTGACTTTTGGAAAGAATTATGAGGTCTTATCTCTTTGAAAGAGATTGGGATGGGGCAGGTTGGGGTTCTAAGGGGTTACTTGGTGGGAGGCGACCCTGCAGCATCAGTTGGACCAGGGGACAGCGCCGGACAAGATTCTCCCACCCTCCCTTCCCTGTTTTGTGGGCAATCGATTGTTCTATTATTTTCAGTTCTTTTAGTGGTATTCTAGGATGGAGGTAAAGGGATGTCGTAGCAGCAAGCAGAGGTGGTAGGGTTTTTGAAGGCGGCGATGGTGACGTTCTTTGGCGAACGATGGGTTGGGCCCATCTCTGGTATGGGTGTTCCTGCCCTAATAAGAGCGGAAGTAAAATGTGTTGGGGCAGTTGGCTGTATCGGCTGGAGAAGTTGCCAAACAATTGTCCCCGAGCCGGTGTAAGTAGCAGCTGGGGACCGTAAAAGGCCAAAGTGGTGCCAGATACAGCTAGTTAGTCAGTCAAGGGTGCCTTCAAAAATCCTAAGACTTAACACAAAACAGGCAGTTACATTGAGTCTGAGAGGTTATGGCATATATTTTATGTTTATTAACGGTTATACAGGGTGTCCCCAACTTACGAATGCCCGACCTACGAACCTCTCCTACTTACGAACCGAGAGCTGCGGGGACCCTCTGGCATTTTCCGCAGACCCTCTGCCGTTCTGCGCATGCGCGGCCAGACGGAGCATCGGAAAATGACGGCAAACATCGGAAATGTCCGTAATTTGCCACGCATGCACAGAACACCATTCGACGGAACATCGGAAATGTCCGTAATTGTCGTTCTATGTATGCGCGGCCGACTTACGAACATTTCCAATTTACAAACAGGAGGACAGTCCCTAACGGGTTCGTAACCCGGGGACCCCCTGTATTATGGAAAAAAGTGATTTTCATGGTTATTTGTAATAAAAGGGCTGCCACAGCCCTCCCCGAGTACAAAAGGCCAGAGTCTCTCAGAAACAACTGCGCTCTGATATGTGGCATGTGTGTTTTCCCTTCACTACAGAGGCCTGGCAGAGTTCAAGTACAGAGTCATCGTACAATCTACTATACATCTCCGTACAAAGGAAAGATCAGTGCTATAGTTCATACACATTGTTTTTAATAAGAGCTTTGCATTATGTTATCACAGCGGTACTGCTGTGTAGAGAGTAATGCCTGGTACACACAATGAGATTATCAGATGAATGTCCGTTTTTTTGCATGCTAATCTCAGATCTAACCTAAAGAGTTTACTAAAGTCACAAAATTTCTCGTACGATACAGAATAAAAATTTGGAAGTGATGTCATGTGTTGTATGTGTATTGCATTTTCGAGAGACAACTGTACAGATTGAATGAAAATCGTACAATCTGGCATCGTACGAAAACATTTTTGTGCATGTCCGATCAAATAATATTGTATAAACTGTCCTGATCGGCTCTTGAAAGCTCTGTACTAACGATCAGATTATCGTATGATCGCTCCAAAATCTGTATTTTTCATACAAGTTTTTGATCGTGTGCATGGGGCTTAAGGCTTCATGCACACGGCCGCAAGAAGGCGTACAGTGTGCATGGAGCGCAAATAGCCCTGAATGGCCTGGTTTGGATTTTGAGGGGACCCCCCCCACGCCATTTTTTTTCAATGATTTTTATGTATATTGCCGGGATCCGACAATACATTACAGCCGCAAGAAATTTTAAATGACATTCTTTCCTTTAGAAATGTCATTTTGCTGCGGGACTGTTATGAACATGGGAAAGATGCGTTACTTTACAGGCTAAGGAGACCCACCAGGCACAATATTTAAAGGAATATTTCGTTTTTATTGTTTCACATTAGGCATTATTAAAATCACTGCTCCTGAAAAAACTGCAGTTTTTAAAACTTTTTTTTGCATTGATACATGTCCCCTGGGGCAGGACCCAGGTCCCCAAACACTTTTTATGGCAATAACTTGCATATAAGCCTTTAAAATTAGCACTTTTGATTTTTCATGTTCCTGTCGCATAGACTTTAACGGTGTTCACACACATTTTTTGCCTGTTAGCATGTTCTGGGGGGTGTTCGGCTCATCCTTAATGTCAACAGAAGAGAGGCGGGAGTCAAAGTGGGTACCTTGTCTAAGGCCTCATTCTGTCCTTATCTGTCTCTGTTATGGGGGGGGGGGGGGGGGGGGTTACTTAAACTGGTGCACACGGAATCTGGTGCAGCTGTGCATAGTAACCAATCAGCTTTTAACTTCGGCTTTTCAATTAAGCTTTGACAATAAAACCTAGAAGCTGATTGGTTACTATGCATACTATGCACAGCTGCACCAGATACTTTGTGCACCGGTTTTAGTAAATCAGCCCCTATGCATCCTGGTGCCTATTGTTACTAGGACAGAAATTAGGGGAAATACAAAATTTTGAATTATCACTGGAACTGTAATAAAAAGGAACACTTGTTTTGGTGACTGTATAAGTACGAATTTCGATTATTTTGAGGAGCGGGAAAGGAAGCGAAGAAAAAAAAATAGAAAAAAAAAAGGTTCCTTTATTAAAAAAAAAAAAATATTTTTTTGCTTTAAATAATTCTCTTTGTGACAATCATAAACCACATATACTAACAATCCATGACATTGTTACAAATCCTTCTAATTTATCTAAGACAGTAAAACAAATGCCTTCATTATTATAGCATTAACACGATGAGGAATCCATGTTCATATGGTAATGCTACAAAATATGTAGTAAGTGTTCCCTTAATATAGATATTAGACTGATGACCCCACTGCACCCTCTCATTGCTATAACATCGCAGCTGTGCATTATCAGGGGCTGCACATTGCTGGGTGGGCACAAGCAACCACAATAAAGGCTCCCATTGTTTAGTCTTGAATAGAAGCCATGTGCTCTGCCAAAGCCCCACTTGCTGCTAACAGGCCCACCACACAGCGCACACTGAGCATGAGATTAGATTTGCTATCACCTCAGATTTAGCTATGGCCCATTTCCCCTGTCCCTGCTACATGCTGCTGGATGGTGGGAACAGCCTGCCGATGGAAGCTCGCACCTCCAGCCTCAGGCCACAGAGTTCCACAAGGCTCTGCGACAGGCTAATCGGATTCCCAACTACTGACTGTGCTGTCCCGCATGGACCATGTGACCACAAGCAAAGTTTAATGAGATTCTGGGAAAATGTCAAGGCTTAGTACTTGAAAATATGAGGTGCTAATGACTTTACATAAAGTCAGCAATCACATTTTATTGTCATGGAATAAAGCCAAGGCTGAGAGAAGGAGACAGTCGGCAGTGTTTTTGCAAAGGTGACTGCATAGATGCCAGGTCTTCGGGACAGCTGTGATGAGAACAAGCAAAAATGTACCTGAGAAGACACTACTATACTAAGCCCTAATCCATACTCCTTCTGTATTAAAATAGGACTCCAGAGAGCAAGACCTAATCTTCCCCCTGTACAAAGCATTAGTAAGACCTCATCTGGAATATGCAGTTCAGTTTTGGGCTCCAGTTCTCAAAAGGATATCAGGGAACTGGAGAAAGTGCAACGAGGGGCAACCAAACTGATAAGAGGCATGGAGGAAAGATTAGAGGAACTGAATTTAAGAGGGGATTTGAGCAACATGTATAACTACTTAAAGTGGTGTTGCCACCAAAAAAAAAAAATTGGCTTTAAAATCATAAAAATAAAGAGAAATAAAAATAATTGGAAAAAAAAAATGTTTTACTCACCTCTAAATGCCTGTTGCTAGGGGGTCCCTCGTAGTCTGCCACCTTCAGCCACAGCCGGGTGCCCACATTAAGAATGCCGGCACCGTGAGCGGAGCGGGGAACGAGGGGGGGCCTCGTTCCCCCACATCGCTGGACCCTGGGACAGGTAAGTGTCCGATTATTAAAAGTCAGCAGCTGCAGTATTTGTAGCTGCTGACTTTTAAAAAAAATAAAAATTTGTGGGCCCTCCTCTTTAAACACTCAGCCTTCTCTGACGGTTTTTGTTTTACATTTAAAAATCAATATTTTTTGCTAGAAAATTTCTTAGAACGCCCAAACATTATATATTATTTTAAGAGAGCAAAATGGTGGGTTTTTACATTTTTTTATGTCATGCTGTATTTGCACAGCGGATTTTCAACAGAAATTTTTTGATAAAAAATACACTTTAACGGCTTGCCGCCCACCGGCTGTCATATGACGGCCAGGCAGCGCGGCTCTCGTTTTGGGAGGGTGTCATATGACGCCCTCGCCTTCCCGGCCCATCAGGGGCCGGCGGCACCCGCGCGTGCCCGCCTTGTCACTGGGGACCCGATGTGCATGCCCGGCGACCGTGATGTCTGCCGAGCAATCGCGATTGCACGGTAACAGAGCAGGACTGTCGATCTGTGTAAACACACAGATCCACGTCCTGTCAGAGGAGAGGAGACCGATGGTGTGTCCCCAGTACAGAGGAACACCCATCGGTCTCCTCCGCTTGTGAGTCCCCTCCCGCCACAGTTAGAATCACTCCTTAGGAAACATAATTAACCACTCTATAACCCCCTAGTGTTAACCCCTTCCCTGCCAGTCACATTTATACAGTAATCAATGCATTTTTATAGAACGGATCGCTGTATAAATGTGAATGGTCACAAAAATCTGTCAAAAGTGTCCGATATGTCTGCCGTAATATCGCAGTCATGATAAAAATCGCAGATAGCCGCCATTACTAGTAAAAAAAATAATAATAATAATAAAACATTCTATAAATCTATCCTCTATTTTGTAGACGCTATAACTTTTGCGCAAACCAATCAATATATATGCTTATTGCGATTTTTTTTACCAAAAATATGTAGAAGAATACATATCGGCCTAAACTGATGAAAACATTTGTTAAAAAAAAAAAATATTGAATATTTATTATAGCAAAATGTTAAAAATATTGTGTTATTGTGTCACTCTTCTTTTGTTTATAGCGCAAAAGGTGGTCAAATACAACCAAAAAAAAGCTCTAATTGTGGGAAAAAAAATGATAACAATTTCATTTGGGTACAGTGTTGCATGACCGTGCAATTGTCATTCAAAGTGTGACAGCGCTGAAAGGGGTGAAAGTGCACTGTATTGAGGTGGTTAAAGGAGTTGTAAAGTCGCAAGGTTTTTCACCTTAATGCATTCTATGGATTTTGTTGTCGGAATGTGCGATCGCATTGTGCGATTGCATTGAGTGCCACAGTGGGTACTGTAAGTTGAAGTAAAGTCTTTTTTTTTTAACATAGTTTTGATAGGCAGGCTTTATATGACAGAAGAAACTGTGTATTATTATTATTATACAGGATTTATATAGCACCAACAGTTTTGCGCAGCGCTTTACAACATGAGGGCAGACAGTACAGTTACAATACAATACAGGAGGGCTCAGAGGGCCCCGCTAGTTGAAGCTTACAATTTAAAGGGAGTGACAATCTTCTGTCATATATGCTTCTACTTGCCTATAGGTTGCACCATGGTGTATATGTGTGTGTTTAACCACTTAAGAACCGGGCCTGTTTTACAGACTTGGTGTTTACAAGTTAAAGAGGTGGTCCACCTAAAAAAAAAAAAAATATTAAAAGCCAGCAGCTACAAATACTGCAGCTGCTGACTTAAATGACTTGAATAAATGGACACTTACCTGTCCCTGGGTCCAGCGATGTCGGCAGCTGAAGCCGATCGATCGCTCGGCTCTCGGCAGCTGCCGCCGCCATCCTCGGTGAGGGAATCAGGAAGTGAAGCATTGCGGCTTCACTTCCCTGTTCCCTACTACGCATGCGCGAGTCGCGATGCGCGTCCTAACTGGTCCCCGTTATCTCATGGGACCCGTGTGTGTCCCAGCAGAAAGCGCGGGGGGACGGGAAGAGGCATAGACTCCCGTAAAAGTCTATGCCCGGAAGTGGGTGCAAATACCTGTCTTAGACAGACTTTTCCGACGGAAAAAATGTGAGAGCAGGATCTCAAATTTTCCGACAACAAAATCCGATCTGACTTTTTCTGATCGTGTGTCGAGAATTCCGACGGACAAAGTGCCACGCATGCTCAGATCAAATTACGAGACCAAAGCTATTGGCTACTAGCCTCTACGTAGTTCTGTCGTACGCAACAAACGTCACCACATTCAGAATGATCGAATTTTCCGACAACTTTGTCCGACCGTGTGTATGCAACGCCAGTGTCGGACAAAATCCGTTGGAAAAAATCCGTGTGTACGGGGCATTAAGGTTTGACCTCATATTATATGGTTTTGGTAAATGTGGTGTGTATAGGGCTTTAGTGCAGTTGTCTGGGAAAATCAGGGAGCCAATCACACAAGCAGGAAATGATGTGTGTACAGAACACTTCCAGGTAACCATATTGCATTGCAATTTTCAGAAAATTACAGCACTGCAGATTGAAAAGGAAAGGTAATTTTTAATAACATTCCATTGCAATACGACTTGTGTCGTTATTGTATACACTATATTATTATTTTTTTATTTTCCATTTTTTTTTTACACTGAAAAGTGGAGTTATCCTCTTTAAGTACATTCTTATTGTCACTATGTTGCCTTTTGGAAGGGACCCCCGTGAGGCCGAACAATGTTGGTTTCTTATGTCTGTAGTCACAATATATATAAGATAATATAAATATATATATATATATATATATATACAGTGGTGTGAAAAAGTGTTTGCCCCCTTCCTCATTTCCTGTTCCTTTGCATGTTTGTCACACTTAAGTGTTTCGGAACATCAAACCAATTTAAACAATAGTCAAGGACAACACAAGTAAACACAAAATGCAATTTGTAAATGAAGGTGTTTATTATTAAAGGTGAAAAAAAATCCAAACCATCATGGCCCTGTGTGAAAAAGTGATTGCCCCCTAAACCTAATAACTGGTTGGGCCACCCTTAGCAGCAACAATTGCAACCAAGCGTTTGCGATAACGTGCAATGAGGCTTTTACAGCGTCCTGGAGGAATTTTGGCCCACTCATCTTTGCAGAATTGTCCTAATTCAGTTACATTAGAGGGTTTTCGAGCATGAACGGCCTTTTTAAGGTCATACCACAACATCTCAATAGGATTCAGGTCTGGACTTTTGGCTAGGCCACTCCAAAGTCTTCATTTTGTTTTCTTCAGCCATTCGGTGGTGGACTTGCTGGTGTGTTTAGGATCATTGTCCTGCTGCAGAACCCAAGTTCGTTTCAGCTTGAGTACACGAACAGATGGTCGGACATTCTCCTTCAGGATCTCTT
This sequence comes from Lithobates sylvaticus, assembly GCA_028564925.1. Lineage (NCBI taxonomy): Eukaryota > Metazoa > Chordata > Amphibia > Anura > Ranidae > Lithobates > Lithobates sylvaticus. The sequence goes on from CM053031.1 coordinate 235,104,923, forward strand.
GGTAGACAGCAGAATTCATAGTTCCTTTTATCACGGCAAGTCTTCCAGGTCCTGAAGCATTCTGAAATGCAGTGTTCCTTCTACGCCAGATATACTTGGACACACACCTTCCAAAGAGTTCCACTTTTGTCTCATCGGTCCACAGAATGTTGTCCCAAAAGTCTTGGGGATCATCAAGATGTGTTGTGGAGAAATTGAGACGAGCTTTGATGTTCTTTTTGCTCAGCAGTGGTTTTCTCCTTGGAACTCTGCCATGCAGGCCATTTTTGCCCAGTCTTTTCCTGATGGTGGAGGCATGAACGCTGACCTTAACTGAGGCAAGTGAGGCCTGCAGTTCCTTGGACGTTGTTGTGGGGTCTTTTGTGACCTCTTGGATGAGTCGTCGCTGCGCTCTTGGGGTAATTTTGGGCGGCCGGCCACTCCTGGGAAGGTTCAGAGGCGTAACTAGAAACCTCAGGGCCCCGGTGCAAGAAATCAGGAAAGGCCCCCCCCCCCCGGTGCCCCCCCCCCCCCCCAAAAAACGCATGATTTTGATACTATATTTTTTTCCACTGTACAACAAAGTAAAACATTTCCGTTTCTGATTGAGGGGGGTGGTGGCACTGTGGAGGGGAGGTGATGGCACAGTCTGGAGGGGGGGTGGTGGCACTGGGGGCGGTGGTGGCACAGTCTGGAGGGGGGGGTGATGGCACAGTCTGGAGGGGGGGGGGGTGATGGCACAGTCTGGAGGGGGGGGGGGGGTGATGGCACAGTCTGGAGGGGGGGGGGGGGTGATGGCACAGTCTGGGGGGGGGGGGGGGGGGTGATGGCACAGTCTGGAGGGGGGGGGGGGGGGGTGGTGGCACAGTCTGGAGGGGGGGGGGGGGGGTGGTGGCACAGTCTGGAGGGGGGGGTGGGGGGGGGGGGGCACAGTCTGGGGGGGGGTGATGGCACAGTCTGGAGGGGGGGATGATGGCACTGGGGGGGAGGTGGAGGCACAGTCTGTGGAGGGGGGGGGGGTGGTGGCACAGTCTGTGGGGGGGGGGGGGGACACAGTTTGTGGAGGGGGGGACACAGTCTGTGGAGGGGGGGGACACAGTCTGTGGGGGGGGGGGGGGGGGACACAGTCTGGAGGGGGGTTGGTGGCACAGTCTGGAGGGGGGTTGGTGGCACAGTCTGGAGGGGGGGTGATGGCACAGTCTGGAGGGGGGTGATGGCACAGTCTGGAGGGGGGTGATGGCACAGTCTGGAGGGGGTGGTGGCCCTGTGGAGGGGAGGTGGTGGCACAGTCTGTGGAGGGGGGGGGGGACACAGTCTGGAGGGGGGGTGATGGCACTGGGGGGGAGGTGGAGGCACAGTCTGGGGGGGGGGGGGGGTGATGGCACAGTCTGGAGGGGAGGTGGTGGCACTGGGGGTGGTGGTGGCACAGTCTGTGGAGGGGGGGTGATGGCACAGTCTGGAGGAGGGGGGTGGTGGCACAGTCTGGAGGGGGATTGGTGGCACAGTCTGGAGGGGGATTGGTGGCACAGTCTGGAGGGGGGGGTGGTGGCCCTGTGGAGGGGAGGTGGTGGCACTGGGGGGGGGGGGGGGTGGTGGCACAGTCTGGAGGGGGGGGTGATGGCACAGTCTGGAGGGGGGGTGATGGCACAGTCTGGAGGGGGGGGTGATGGCACTGGGGGGGAGGTGGAGGCACAGTCTGGAGGGGAGGTGGAGGCACAGTCTGGAGGGGGGGTGATGGCACTGGTGGGGGTGATATCACAGTCTGGGGGGGGGTGGTGGCACAGTCTGGGGGGGGGTGGTGTCACAGTCTGGGGGGGGGGGTGGCACAGTCTGGAGGGGGGGTGGTGGCACAGTCTGGGGGGGGGGGTGGTGGCACAGTCTGGAGGGGGGGTGGTGGCACAGTCTGGGGGGGGGTGGTGGCACAGTCTGGAGGGGGGGGGGTGGTGGCACAGTCTGGAGGGGGGTGGTGGCACAGTCTGGAGGGGGGGTGGTGGCACAGTCTGTGGGGGGGGTGGTGGCACAGTCTGGAGGGGGGGTGGTGGCCCAGTGGAGGGGGGGTGGTGGCACAGTCTGGAGGGGGGGTGGTGGCACAGTCTGGAGGGGGGTGGTGGCACAGTCTGGAGGGGGGTGGTGGCACAGTCTGGAGGGGGGGTGGTGGCACAGTCTGTGGAGGGGGGGGGGTGGTGGCACAGTCTGGAGGGGGGGTGGTGGCACAGTCTGGAGGGGGGGGGTGGTGGCCCTGTGGAGGGGGGTGGTGGCACAGTCTGTGGAGGGGGGGGTGGGCACAGGGGGGGGGTGGTGGCACAGTCTGGAGGGGGGTGGTGGCACAGTCTGGAGGGGGGTGGTGGCCCTGTGGGGGGGGTGGTGGCACAGTCTGGAGGGGGGGTGGTGGCACAGTCTGGAGGGGGGGTGGTGGCACAGTCTGGGGGGGGGTGGTGGGGGGGGGGGCACAGTCTGGAGGGGGGGTGGTGGCACTGTGGGGGGGGGGTGGCACAGTCTGGAGGGGGGGGTGGTGGCACAGTCTGGAGGGGGGGTGGTGGCACAGTCTGGGGGGGGGTGGCACAGTCTGTGGAGGGGGGGGGGGGTGATGGCACAGTCTGGAGAGGGGGGTGATGGCACAGTCTGGTAGAGGGGGGGTGATGGCACAGTCTGGTAGAGGGGGGGTGATGGCACAGTCTGGTAGAGGGGGGGGGTGATGGCACAGTCTGGTAGAGGGGGGGTGGTGGCACAGTCTGGTAGAGGGGGGGGGTGATGGCACAGTCTGGTAGAGGGGGGGTGATGGCACAGTCTGGTAGAGGGGGGGGGGGTGATGGCACAGTCTGGAGGGGGGGTGGTGGCACAGTCTGGAGGGGGGGGGGTGGTGGCACAGTCTGGTAGAGGGGGGGGGGTGGTGGCACAGTCTGGAGAGGGGGGTGGTGGCACAGTCTGGAGGGGGGGTGGTGGCACAGTCTGGAGGGGGGGTGGTGGCACAGTCTGGAGGGGGGGTGGTGGCACAGTCTGGGGGGGGGTGGTGGTGGCACAGTCTGGAGGGGGGGTGGTGGCACTGGGGGAGGTGGTGGCACAGTCTGGAGGGGGGGTGATGGCACAGTCTGGAGGGGGGGTGGTGGCACAGTCTGGAGGGGGGGTGATTGCACAGTCTGGAGGGGGGGGTGGCACAGTCTGGAGGGGGGTGGTGGCACAGTCTGGAGGGGGGGGTGGTGGCACAGTCTGGAGGGGGGTGGTGGCACAGTCTGGAGGGGGGGGTGGTGGCACAGTCTGGAGGGGGGGTGGTGGCACTGTGGAGGGGAGGTGATGGCACAGTCTGGGGGGGGGGTGGCACAGTCTGGAGGGGGGGGTGGAGGGGGGGGGGGGGGTGGTGGCACAGTCTGGGGGGGGGTGGTGGCACAGTCTGGAGGGGGGGGGGGGGGGGGTGGTGGCACAGTCTGGAGGGGGGGGGTGGTGGCACAGTCTGTGGAGGGGGGGGTGATGGCACAGTCTGGAGGGGGGGTAATGGCACAGTCTGGAGGGGGGGGGTGTGGCACAGTCTGGAGGGGGGTGGTGGCACAGTCTGGAGGGGGGGTGGTGGTGGGGGGGGGTGGTGGCACAGTCTGTGGGGGGGGGGTGGTGGCACAGTCTGGAGGGGGGGTGGGGGCACAGTCTGGAGGGGGGGTGGTGGCACAGTCTGGAGGGGGGGGGATGGCACAGTCTGGGGGGGGGGTGGTGGCACAGTCTGGAGGGGGGGTGATGGCACAGGGGGGGGGGGGTGGTATCACAGTCTGGAGGGGGGGTGGTGGCACAGTGTGGAGGGGGGGGGGGTGGCACAGTCTGGTGGGGGGGGGTGGTGGCACTGTGGAGGGGGGTGATGGCACAGTCTGGAGGGGGGGGTGGTGGCACAGTCTGGGGGGGGGTGGTGGCACTGGGGGGGGGGGGTGGTATCACAGTCTGGAGGGGGGTGGTGGCCCTGTCTGGAGGGGGGTGGTGGCACAGTCTGGAGGGGGGGGGGTGATGGCACAGCCTGGAGGGGGGGGGGGTGATGGCACAGCCTGGAGGGGGGGGGGGGTGATGGCACAGTCTGGAGGGGGGGGGTGATGGCACAGTCTGGGGGGGGGGTGCTGGCACTGGGGGGGGTGGTGGCACAGTCTGGAGGGGGGGTGGTGGCACTGTGGAGGGGGGTGGTGGCACAGTCTGAAGGGGGGGTGGTGGCAGAGGTTGGGATCGGTCGATTGGAATGTAAAACGGTGACTTACCGGCCGCCAATCAATCGATCGATTCCCCCAAGTATCTCCACGTGACGTCGCGGTCGCAAAGTTCCTCCACAGGCGTGCCTCGAGGCTCCTCCAGAATGCCTTGCCTCAGAAAGCTCCTCCCCCGCCTTCACTGTATTGGTCTGAGTTTTTCTTTTAGTTTCCTGCCTCTGGATAGGCGGGGGCGGAGCCCACACAGTCTCAGAGCGCTTCTCTCTCCCCTCGCAGTGGGTGAAAGCCCCCCTCCCTCCCCATGGCATGAAATGAACTAGTCTCCACGGTTATCACAGACTGACTGTGAAATTGTGAATCACCCCGCAGCGGCCGCACACACCCCGGGCCCCGGGGCCCTGACAGTCAGGTGGGTGGGCCCTTCAGTCCGGCGGGCGGGCGGGCGGGCGGGCGGCCGGCGGGCCCCCTGAAGTGGCGGAGAACTACAGGGCCCAGTCGCACTTGCGACTGTTGCGACCCCTATAATTCCGCCACTGGCCTTGATTGTGAACAGGTGTGGCAATAATCAGGCCTGGGTGTGGCAGAGAAATTGAACTCAGGTGTGGACAACCACAGTTATAGTATGTTTTAACAAGGGGGGCATCACTTTTTCACACAGGGCCATGATGGTTTGGATTTTTTTTCACCTTTAATAATAAAACCTTCATTTACAAATTGCATTTTTGTGTTTACTTGTGTTGTCCTTGACTATTGTTTAAATTGGTTTGATGTTCCGAAACACTTAAGTGTGACAAACATGCAAAGGAACAGGAAATGATGAAGGGGGCAAACACTTTTTCACACCACTGTATATATATATATATATAATCTTATATATATATATATATAAGATAATATAGTGTATAATAATATAAGAAACACATTTATTTAGAGTTCTGGCAACTTTGTGTCTGGTTTTGCAAGGCACCATCGGTAACTATCACTTAGAACACCTGCCGAAAATTTAAAGGTTAAGTACTGTGAGGAGTGCAGCTTTCTATTTGGACTTTATGATTTTTCTTTAGGGCTCTTTCACACGGACGGACCGTATGTCCGTTTTTAATCCTTCCGTTTTCGGATGAAAAACGGACATACATGTATCCCTATGGGATAGCGGGTCTCAGCGGATGAGCATCCGCTGACACCCGCTCTCGTCCGTGCCCGCTATGCTCCGTTTCTGCAGACGGAGGAAAACCCCATTTTTTTTCATCCGTCTGCAGAGCGGATCGGATGACGACGGACTCTACGGTCCGTCGTCACCTGATCTCCCATAGGGGAGAGCGGCGCGCTCTGACAGGTCCGTCCCTGCACGGAGTGCAGAGACGGACCTGTCATCTTCCTGCTCAGCGGAGATCGCTCCGGCGATCCCCGCTGAGCAAGCGGCTATCCACGGGGCGGATCTGCACTGATCCGCCCCGTGTGAAAGAGCCCTAAGGTGTACATTGAGGTGCAGCCGGTGTCCAGTCTAAGTACAATTTTATGCAGAGGTGAAGCAAATCCCATGGGAGTTACATCATCTGGATCTAGTCAATCAAGAGGTCAAAGACTCCAAATCCAGGAGAAGATCAGAAGAAGACAGAAAAATGGTAATGAAGGAGAGCACTAACATTACAGCACCAGAGGGGTTCACTTTACTAGGCATTGTAAATCTATCATAATGTGCAAATATGTTGTTCATACTTATACATTATGGCAAAAATAAAGCCCTGATGAACCAACATTTTTATTTAGTTTGACAGTTTACTTCCGCATTAAAGAGCAATCTTCAGAAAAAACATCTTGGCAGGAGAGTCTTCCAATGGCCATCTTGAATTTCTGGCTAGTCTAACAAAGGCATCTGATGATGTGTTGGTGGATTACACTGTAACAAAAAATAAAAGAAGAAACTGTGATTTCAATTAATAACAGAGATGGTACACAAAACACCCTTTTGGCATTGGTTTGAATGATAACATGAGCATACATGAATACAAAGCAGTGTGCTTTTTTCACTGGCACTATTCATTATGGGAAAAAAAATGAAGCAAGGATCAGTAGCCTTGAAAACCATTAATTGGCAGCTCTATGCAAGCCTACTGTGTTTTGGCTCCAGAGAACAGGTGTGCTTGCTAAGCCTAGGGACCGGAATTCATTCCTACAGCTGATCGAAGCATCTGGCACCGCATATACAGCCCTTTAACAAAGCCAAGGGATCTTCCTGGGTCTCCCAGGAGCAGCTGGTCCCCGGCTACACTCTACGGATGAGAACGCCAGTCTGAGGAGGTTCACGTCTCAGCCAAGTCGCCTGTCCGCTGCATTGAGTATCATGTGGTGCATTCATTAGGTTGCTTTCCCCTAGAAGGAGATAAAGGCTACATCTGGCACTGACAATATCTGCCTGCAGGGAAGATCTCAATTAACTGCCATGTAAAAGGTGCAAGCTCTGTAGAGATGCTTGTTATGGGAAGAGAACAAAGGTACAAGCAGCTCATAATTAAACTAAAGCTTTTTTAGGATTACGTAACAGGCCCATTGTGAATAAACTGGTTAATTAATCAATAGCTAGTGCAGTGGACAGCGGTTGAGCAAAATATCAATGAAAGCAATGAAAATTGATAAATGGAAAACACTAGAATGCAATACAATTTTACAGTTCTTAGCTGTCTATTTACAGATATTGGGAAATCAATAATGATCTATAATTGCAATGTGATCATTGAAGAGAGAAATAATTACTCCTAGGAGACCAAAATACAGATGTTAATGTAAAGGGTGAGAAAATCCTCCTTACAATGTCTTCACATGCACAGAGTGATAGACTGGACCAATAGTCTATATAGTCTGGTCATTTCAGTGCTAGGTTTTTGTTACTGTTTTTTCCTTTGAAAAAGCATTGGTTTTATGCAGGGGTCAAGTCCTGGGGAAAAAAGTGTGGGAACTCCCACCCAAGATCCACTCCCCCACCAAAAAAAAAAAAAAAAAATGATACGCTCATATGCACGAACGCTTCAAAAGTGGTATTTTTATCCAATTTTCGTATTGGGTGTATGAAGCTTATCTGTTAAAATAATCCTCAATAAACAGAAATACGGTAATTCTCTGAATAATCAGCATTCATTCAATTTGTGCTTCCATGCAAATGTGAACATCATGTTCTGATCTTTATTGGGGAATGTTATTTAGTATATAGAGTGTTTATGTGGTGAGATTACACTTTTCATTAAACAGAGTTTGGATAACACAGGGTTAAACGGAAAGGTCATAAATTAAATGCACATTATCTGGACAGAATGCTTGGGGAGATAGTGATGTGTTTCTGCTTAGGAGATGTATGTTAGCTTGGGCAAACTAAACACAATCTCTTAGCAGCAGGGACCTGATCTACCCATCAGCTAGCTGTGATTGACAGGTAGATTGAAGCGGAAGCTGTCATGGAGCCCCCTACTGGCAATGCCTGAATGGTCAGTCCACCCCTGGTGTGCATCACTTACTATTGCGAGCTGTGTCGGTGGCTGCTGGTGTAGCACCTGCCACACAGTTCGCATACTTCAGAGTCTTGCAGGACACAGCTGCTAAAGGGAACTGAGTTCCTGTTGTGGAAAAAGTACAGGAACTCCGTTCCCATGCGTTCCTGTAGGACTTGAGCCCTGGTTTTATGGTATATTTTTGATGGGGGGATTATGGCTTTGATCATGATCGTTATTGTGGTACAGCTTACGGTTACAGTGTTAGGTTGAACCTGTGGGAGGTGCAGCGTTGTGTGGTGGCAATAGACACTCAGAGTTCAATTGCAGAAAACAGAACCGTATTGAATTTGAAGTTCAACAATGCACAATAAGCCTGGTGGGAAGGCAATCCAACCAGGCACACTCACAGGATGTACAGCGATGAGTAGCAGCAGTAAGTCCTAGGTGTGCCAACAGAGTCTGTGTCGAGGGGCGTAATGGCGGGTCCAGACCCAAGTGGGGAGGCTTCCAAGATGTATAGTGTGTTCCTGAACTTTCCATACTCATCCAGAACCTTTCCATGATCCTAAGCACTGTCCCTGACAGATGGATGACCTGTCCCCACTTTAGCCACACACGAAATGTCACGCAATATCAGCCTGACCCAAGATGGCCACCAAAGTCACATGGGGTGCCAGCAACCAATCGGATGCTATCTTCCTGTGACCAAGGAAACCATAGTGGAACTAGGTTCCTCTCAACCTTCTTCTCCACCTGCATTGCTGCTGCGGAAGAGCATCACCTACAGTGGAGGAAATCGACTGCACATGCTTACACTCCCCCTCTCTTTGACAGATGCTATCTTCAGCATCACAACTAGGGATGGTCTGGATGTTCGAGTCAAACGTAAGTTCGACTTGAACATCCGCTGTTTGTTTGCTTAACAAACAAACATATGGGGCGTTCATGGTAAATTTGAGCGGCGCGCCCCATAATGCACTGCGTGATCGCAGTGCATTGAAGGCTGCTGATTGGCCAAATCATGCACCTGACCTGCATGCTTTGGCCAATCACAGCGTAATCTGCTGTGAGAGCCATGATTGGCCAAAAGCAGGGTGCTTTTGGCCAATCATGGCTCAGGGGGCTAAGTCGATGCCCCACACTATGTAAGGCTGCTAACATGCGGCCGTATGTAGTGTGATAACGTGGAGATTGAAAGAACTTGAGCTAGATTAGGCAGATTAGTTAGTGGCGTACAGGCAGTTTAATAATAATATATATATACAGTGCAGTCAGTGTAAAATATATATACAGTGTATTAAAAATATATGTATATACATATATATATATATATATATATATATATATATATATATATAAAATATACAGTGCAGTCAGTGTACAGTATATAATACAGTGTATTGAAGTGGTTAAGGGAAATCCTTTGACAGAATTAAAGAATTAAGAGAAAAAAAAAACAGCATGGGGTCCCCCCCAAAACCCATACCAGGCCCTTTGGGTCTGGCATAGATTTTAAGGGGAACTCCATGCCAAAATGTAAAAAAAAAACAGACTCTTATCCGAGCAAGTAGGATGCTTTGGGGACAAGAGCCTCTTCCCAACAAGCCTGGCCATTGGTTGTCGAGGTCTGCAGGCGGGGGACTTATCGGAATCTGAAAGCCCCCTTTAACAAGGGTGCCCCCAGATCCGGCCTCCCCCCCATGTGAATGGGTATCGGGTACATTGTACCCCTACCCATTCACCAAAAAAAGTGTTAAAAAGTAAAAACCACAACAGACAGTTTTTGACAATTCCTTTATTAAAAAAAGAAAAAAATATATGTTTTGCGATGTCCATCCATCTTCAATCACGCCACCCAACAGATCAGAAAAATAGAAAAAAAATTAAAAGCTTTGTCTCAATGGGAGGCCTCCCAGCGACTACTTTCTCATGGCTGTGACAGCTGTTATATAGGCAAGGGCGGGGCCACCCAGTGACTAACCTGAGTGACCCCTCCCCTTCTAACGTCATGTTAGAAGGGGATGCCTCAGCAACTGTCAGTGGCGTTCATTGTAGCTGAGCACATTGCAGGTATCATGACAGGTGAACTGTGGTTAAGCACTTGGTAGGTATTTAGGGGAGATGCTTGTAACCATGGGATGGCAAGCTGCCATGTGCTCACCTACAACAAGCTGAGAATGCATTAACCTCTTGCTGCCAACGTAATGGAATATGTACAGTGGCAAAGGGTGGGGATATAAATCGTTTATATTAAAGTAGTACTAAAGGCTGAGAGTTTTTGCATGGATATAATCATTTTAAAAATAATGCACAATACTGGTAAATGTTTTGTTTAAATTTAAGTGTAATGCCTTATATTACATCCAGTCTATTAGCATCCAGCTTCTCTGGGTTCAGATGCTGATCCTTCTTGCACAGAGCCCATTAAAGTGATTATAGATGTAGAGAGGGCCGGAACGAGAATGGACTGCAGGGTAATGGTAGTGTAGGGCCGTACATGACAGTGTGTCTAGTGACACACAGGGAGGATAAAGGGGTGTGGCCAGACAGGGCTGGCCCTGTAAGCAGCAGGGGGAGCGGCCGTATAAAAGAGGGGGCGGGACTAAAGGCCTCAGTCGGGAAGGTGGCAGCACACGAGGAGGCAGTTTTTATACACTGCTCCTCGTTTCCTTCTTTTCAAGATGGCGGCCGGGACCCGGGACCTCGTGGGAGGCGGATGATGGCGGCGTCCACAGCAAGAGGGGCAGACGGTTTACCGGACCGGGCCGCGGCCGTGCGGGCCTACGGCTGATGCAGTGGGACAGCAGGATGGCGGCCGGGACCACGTGGAGAGGCTGATGATGGCGGCGTCCACCGCAAGAGGGGCGGACGGATTACCGGACCGGGCCGCGGCCGTGCGGGCCTACAACTTGCAGGGGGACAGCAGGAGGACCGTGTGGGACCGGATGTCGGCAGGAGGGACACACGCGGCCGGATCGCTAGGCCGGCGCGCAGTATGCTACAAGGTCAGTCGATCCCCCCCCCCCCGTCAGGGTAACCGGGAGCCCACAGGGGGAACAATCGCCCCCTCAGCTAAAGAGCCCAGACAGAGCCTTCCGGGGGGCCCAGGCGGAACGCACGCCGTGGGCTCCATGCGAGAGGGGGGGCCACGGGCCTACACGGCGCCGCATCCCCAGGCTCTAGTAGGGGAGTCTCCCAGGACATGGAATCCCCTGCAGCTCAGGACAAGCGGGGGTGAAATCAGGCAGAGGGATGGACATGGATAGATGCACTCAGCAGGGATGGATGGAGCAGCAGGCTGGTGCACCCCCCCCCCCCCACAACAGCAAGGTACGAGGGGTGGAAAGTCGACAGAAATACAGGTACAGCAGAAGGGGGGGGTTTTCTACACCCGGAATTTTTTGCAGCTACAACCCCCCCCCCCCCCCTAGCAGCTCTGCACGAGCCGAGGGGGAGGACGGACAGGGGAACGGGTCGACGGCTGCAGCGAGACTGACCGGCAGCGTGGCAAGCACCGCAGCGGGTGAGCAGACACCACCTGGCGGTAACAGACGGGTCACGGGGCAGGAGCGGTGCTGGGACCGGCCCATCTGCCTGGGACGTAGTGGGGCGCATGACATCCAGGGGTCCCTCCACAGGGGGTCTGCCGTTTTTATCTCAGCAGGAGGAAGTGAGCAGGTCAGAAGGTGCACTGTCGGAGGATGAGGAGGAGCCCAGTCGCCAGCTCGCATCGGTGGAGATCAGTACATCGGCTGTGGGGGGGGACTCCCAGACAGGCCGGTAAGTCTAGTCATATTAATGCGTTTACTGTTGCCTTTTTTACGAAGCTTACTGGGGGGTTGTGTGTGGTGGGGAGGGCAGGGCTGCGCCTCCAGCGACGCCGAAGGCGGCTACTGGCCGACCAGTAATAAGGGTGGTGTAGTGGTTAGCACTTTGGTCTAGAAATAATGTGGGTCACTGGTTCAGAACCCCACCGGGACATTGACAGTCCAATTCATGGGCTGGGAATGTGGTAGGCGGGAGCGGGAACACAGGAGGTCCGGGGGGTTTATGAGGGGAGTTGTTAAGGGGCCTGCGGGCATTTAGTGGTCCGTCTCGGGTATGGACAATCGCCCTCCAGGAAGGAGTGGGGGAGAAGGTGAGTACCACGGGAGAACGGGGTCCGCGGATCCGTCTGTTAGAGCCGTCGTCGGGCGGTTGGTGGGTGCAGCGGATGGCGAGGTGTGTCTGAGTTGGGGGACCACAAGGTGCCCACAGGAAACAGTAGGGAAGGAGAAAAGCGGAAAGGGGAATGGGGGGAGAATTTCTCCTTATGGCCCTCAGAGAAGTTCATTCATGGACAGAGAAAAAGCCAGATGTGACTAATTAAGACGACGAGGAGAAGAGGAGGTTCCGTTTGATTCCAGGGACTGTTGCGAATTGGGTACCAGTGTTCGCCATGGTGGCAGAGGTAAGTGGAAAAAAGAACCCCGAGCAAGGTTCGGTATGGGTCTTTTACATGGACGCCGTGGGAAAACTAATCGGGTACAGGGGCTGACGCAGGGCAGTTCGTCCCGCGGTGGGAGCACGAGGACATTAGTCTTTGATGTAGGCGGATGGCGTTTGCAAAGACGCCAGCGCAGCCATTTTCAGGGGGGGTTGTAGGTGGCCATTCCTCTGGATCACCGGCCGGCAGGCGATGGGGAGTGTGCTGGCAGTGCAACGTGGGATCCTACAAGTTTGGAGG
>CM053031.1:235117751-235201209 GCA_028564925.1 Lithobates sylvaticus
TGTACCTACAGGTAAGCCTTAATCTAGGCTTACCTGTAGGTGCAAGTTGTAATGGAGGGTTTACAACCACTTTAAGCCGCCCGGCCCAGAGTATCTCTGCCTTCGCCTTGGTCACATCTCTAGAGACGCTCTCCTGTGTTCCTGTTAAAGACTTGCTTGGCTGACATTCCTTCTGGCTCCAGATCCTGCTAGCTGTTCTAATACACTCATCTCTGGCTACCTGACGTTTTGGCTTGTCTGACTATCCATTTCGGTTCCTGAACTCTGGCTATGTTTTAAATACGTTTACTCTGTTTACCTTTTTTTTTTTATTATTAAACAAGTGTGATTTAACTGTACATCTGTCTCTCAGTCTGATTCGTGGTTTCTAACTAAACCTCATGTTAAATTCCTTTATATGTCAGGCATTTCCTTTTATTTATTAAATCCATACATTTCTCACAGCTGGGAGACAGATCATTATTACATGCTTAACTTAGGCTTGTCTGCATGTCTCAGAATTGTTTTCCCTCTGTTAGCATTTCACATAGTAATATGCAATCAGGTGCTAAAAATTTTCGTACACAAACAACAGGAAATATTTGTTGTTGTCAGCATGACCCCGTAAAAACACTGTGATCCGGGTAAAATATTTGTGAACCGTTCTAGGTGTTTCAAATGAAAACTCAATTTTTGTTCACAAAATTGACAAAACCTACATAACATAATGAAATATACAAGTCAGTTTGTAATTTTAATTCATTTAGGGCTGAAACAACGAATCGACTATTTTCATAATCAATTAGTTGACCTGCATACGGAATGCATTATTTGTTTACATATCAGAAAATATAGCGCAGCACAGATACAGCTCAGTACACCCTCCATATATGTCAGTATACACAGTGCAGCACACATACAGCTCAGTACACCCTCCATATATGTCAGTATACACAGTGCAGCTCACATACAGCTCAGTCCACCCTCCATATATGTCAGTATACACAGTGCAGCTCACATACAGCTCAGTCCACCCTCCATATATGTCAGTATACACAGTGCAGCACACATACAGCTCAGTACACTGTCCAATATGTCAGTATACACAGTCAGTGTATATGTATATGTCAGTATACACAGGGCAACACACATACACCGTCTATAAATATCAGTAAGTGCTTGAGAACTTGTGAATATGAATGTGTGAGGAGCAATGCATCATGTGACATGTAGTCCTGGGCAGGAGATGGATGTTGTCAGGAAAGACAAAATGTGTTCAGAGGCATAGTTATGCACAGATGGGAAATTCCTATTAGCCAGGGACGTGCTCATGTGGGGCAGCATACACACATCTGCCACTAGGTTGGTGCCAAGTGGGCTATTTAAACACCTCTGCTGCGCTAGGACCTTGCCTTATGGTCTACAGCATTCTGCTTCCTGCTAGCTGTTCCTGTGCTTGATCTCCTGTTGCCATTCTGATCCATCTGACCACACTTCTATTCTGCCTGCACTGACCCCTGGCTTGCTTTACGACCACGTCTCTGCCTCATCCCTCTGCCTGTCTGTCTACTGTTGCCAACTTCAGCCTTAACCTGACTGTTCATCTGCCTGCTGCTCTGATCTTGACGTTCCTGCTAGTGACCAACCTGGCTTGCCTGATCCTGCTCTGTCCAGCCTGTGGTGGCCATCCTTATCCCTGCCGCCTGTCAAGTACCTGCTGTCTGCCACCTGCCAGCCTGCCTAGAGCCTGCTGCCTGTGACCTGCCAGCCTGCAAATTGCCTGCTGACTGTCTACCAGCCTGCTGTGCCTGTTGCCCTGTGTGAGGATCCAGTCTGCATCCAAGTACGCACAGACCTCTTTTCTGCAGCTGTCATCACCTGAACTGCCAGGCACTTCAGGCCACTCCAGGCTCTTGTGCCTTCTGTTACTTTACCAGGGGTACCAAGCTGGAGGTGTAAGAGATAACCTTGCTCTCCATGCCAGGCTCCATCACCAGGTACGTTACAGAAGAGACTTAAAGTGATTCTAAAGGCAGACATTTTTTTACCTTACAATAGCGGCACTCTGAAAACCCCTTCACACTCTTTACCAGGGGTCTCAAAATGGCGGTCCTCCAGCTGTTGTGAAACTACAAGTCCCATGAGGCCTTGCAAGGCTGACAGTTCCAAGCATGACTCCCACAGGACGAGGCATGATAGGACTTATAGTTTCGCAACAGCTGGAGGGCCGCCAGTTTGAGACCGCTGCTCTATATTATACTTTGCAGCTTGCTATAGGGGCACTTTGAAGGCAAGAGGAGCCAGAAGCGCTGGTTGGGGACCCCAGAAGAAGAGAATCAGGGCTGCTCTGTGCAAAACCATTACACAGAGCAGTGAAGTATGACAAGTTTGCTGTTTAAAAACTAAATCCAATGTTTATGTAGCAAGACCCCGGGTCCCATTTAGTCTAGTGAGAACCTCCAGAGTAAGGGACAGCTGACATCCTTCTGTGTAGAGTGGGTTACAAGGCATGGTGGGTGTAATGCAAGGTAGATTCATGGGCGCCCGAGACGTCTATAGGTAGACAGCCATGCAGGGAAAGGTAACCAGCAGGACACCACGTCTGCATATGTAGGATTGCAGTCTCCTATGGCAATAGTCTTATAACAGTTTCCAACACAAGTTGTAACAAACATTTGTACTTCCTCTACAATCACTTCTTGTAAATCTTCACTCCACTGAGCTCCCAGTCTCTTCTTACTAGACTTGCTGATCCACTGTCACTGGATCTCCTGAGCTCTTCCAACCTTCTCACTGAGTATCTTCCTCAAGTGTCACCCCCGCTTCCCTGCTGGGTCTCTAGCTTGGCACTCACAGATACTCTTCAAGTGTCACCCTACTGGCCTGTTCGGTCCCTGGCTTGACACACAAGGCTGCACTGCAGGCGTCACCTCCACTGGTTGGGTCCCTGGCTTGGAAACCTGCTGAAGTTTCCCAATTCTTCACCGTCCCCGGTTGGTGAGAATACTTCCCCGATACTTGCTTCAGCTACTTACTGTGGTCCCTGGTAATAAGGTGGTTGGTCCTTTAGTGGGGACAGCTTCCCCTCTACCTCTGACCACGACAGGTTCTCCGGCCGGCAGAACCGTCACTTATGGTTGCAAATCGCAGTCCCAAATCTACACTGCTCTCTTGCTTCTGGATAGGCCCTCAGACAGCCTAGCAGCCATATGTCCCCGGGATAGGCTGCAGGCTTTGGCCTAGCAGCCTGGGGCAGCACAACACTCGTCCACCCAGACAGCCATCCATGGGGCACAGAACCCGATCACCTGACCTCACCCAAATAAATAGGCTCTCCCAGCAGGCCAAGGGACCCAAGAAAATCCCTGCCCATTGGCTGAGATATCCCATCTATTCCTAATCTGTCTTTGCAATGCCCTTGTCTTATCTAATGTCACCAGATACCCGGCCATCTAGTGACAGAAGAGAGAAGTACAAAAAAATTCCTGAATTGTGGAATCAATTGATCTCCTATCAATTGGCCAAGACAATTATACCTGGCAGGTATACTAGCAACCCTGCCTAACCATCAGGGTGCTACATCTATAATCACTTTAATGGGCTCTGTGCAAGAAGGATCAGCATCTGAACCCAGAGAAGCTGGATGCTAATAGACTGGATGTAATATAAAGCATTACACTTAAATTTAAATAAAACATTTACCAGTATTGTGCATTATATTTAAAATGATTATATCCATGCAAAAATTCTCAGCCTTTAGTACTACTTTAATATAAACGATTTATATCCCCACCCTTTGCCACTGTACATATTCCATTACATTGGCAGCAAGAGGTTAATGCATTCTCAGCTTGTTGTAGGTGAGCACATGGCAGCTTGCCATCCCATGGTTACAAGCATCTCCCCTAAATACCTACCAAGTGCTTAACCACAGTTCACCTGTCATGATACCTGCAATGTGCTCAGCTACAATGAACACCACTGACAGTTGCTGAGGCATCCCCTTCTAACATGACGTTAGAAGGGGATGGGGTCACTCAGGTTAGTCACTGGGTGGCCCCGCCCTTGCCTATATAACAGCTGTCACAGCCATGAGAAAGTAGTCGCCGGGAGGCCTCCCATTGAGGCAAAGCTTTTAATTTTTTTTTCTATTTTTGGGATCTGTCGGGTGGCGTGATTGAAGATGGATGGACATCGCAAAACATATATTTTTTTCTTTTTTAATAAAGGAATTGTCAAAAACTGTCTGTTGTGGTTTTTACTTTTTAACACTTTTTTTGGTGAATGGGTAGGGGTACAATGTACCCGATACCCATTCACATGGGGGGGAGGCCAGATCTGGGGGCACCCTTATTAAAGGGGGCTTTTTAGATTCCGATAAGTCCCCCACCTGCAGACCTCGATAACCAATGGCCAGACTTGTCGGGAAGAGGCTCTTGTCCCCAAAGCATCCTACTTGCTCAGATAAGGGTCTTGTATGGATTTTGGGGGGGACCGCACACCAATTTTTTTTTACATTTTGGCATGGAGTTACCCTTAAAATCTATGCCAGACCAAAAGGGCCTGGTATGGGTTTTGGGGGGGACCCCAATGCCATTTTTTTTCTCTTAATTCTTTAATTCTGTCAAAGGGTTCCCCTTAACCACTTCAATACACTGTATTATATACTGTACACTGACTGCACTGTATATTATATATATATATGTATATATATGTATATACATATATTTTTAATACACTACCTGCACTGTATATATTTTCTACACTGACTGCACTGTATATATATATTATTATTAAACTGCCTGCACACCACTAACTAATCTGCCTAATCTAGCTCAAGTTCTCTCAATCTCCACGTTATCACACTACATACGGCCGCATGTTAGCAGCCTTACATAGTGTGGAGCATCGATTTAGCCCCCTGAGCCATGATTGGCCAAAAGCACCCTGCTTTTGGCCAATCATGGCTCTCACAGCAGATTGCGCTGTGATTGGCCAAAGCATGCAGGTCAGGTGCATGCTTTGGCCAATCAGCAGCCGTCAATGCACTGCGATCACGCAGCGCATTATGGGGCACTCTGCACCGCTCCGCGCCACTCGAATTTACCGCGAATGAACAAACAGCGGATGTTCCGCACCGCTCCGCGCCACTCGAATTTACCGCGAAGTGAACAAACAGACCATCCCTAGTTGTGATGCTGAAGATAGCATCTGTCAAAGAGAGGGGGAGTATAAGCATGTGCAGTCGATTTTCTCCACTGTAGGTGGTGCTCTTCCGCAGCAGCAATGCAGGTGGAGAAGAAGGTTGAGAGGAACCTAGTTCCACTATGGTTTCCTTGGTCACAGGAAGATAGCATCCGATTGGATGCTGGCACCCCATGTGACTTTGGTGGCCATCTTGGGTCAGGCTGATATTGCGTGACATTTTGTGTGTGGCTAAAGTGGGGACAGGTCATCCATCTGTCAGGGACAGTGCTTAACATCATGGAAAGGTTCTGGATGAGTATGGAAAGTTCAGGGACACACTATACATCTTGGAAGCCTCCCCACTTGGGTGTGGACCGGCCATTATGCCCCTCGAGACAGACTCTGTTGGCACACTTAGGACCTACTGCTGCTACTCATCAGTGTACATCCTGTGAGTATGCCTGGTTGGATTGCCTTCCTACCAGGCTTGTTGTGCATTCTTGAACTTTAAATTCAATACGGTTCTATTTTCTGCAAAATAAATCTGAGTGTCTACTGCCACCACACAACGCTGCACCTCCCACAGGTTCAACCTAACACTGTAACCGTAAGCTGTACCACAATAACGATCATGATCAAAGCCATAATCCCCCCCCCCCCCCCCATCAACAATAAAACCAATGCTTTTTCAAAGGAAAAAATATTAACAAAAACCTAGCACTGAAATGACCAGACTATATAGACTATTGGTCCAGTCTATCACTCTGTGCATGTCAAGACATTGTAAGGAGGATTTTCTCACCCTTTACATTAACATCTGTATTTTGGTCTCCTAGGAGTAATTAATTATTTCTCTCTTCAATGATCACATTGCAATTATAGATCATTATTGATTTCCCAATATCTGTAAATAGACAGCTAAGAACTGTAAAATTGTATTGCGTTCTAGTGTTTTACATTTATCAATTTTCATTGCTTTATTGATATTTTGCTCAACCACTGTCCACTGCACTAGCTATTGATTAATTAACCAGTTTATTCACAATGGGCCTGTTACGTAATCCTAAAAAAGCTTTAGTTTAATTATGAGCTGCTTGTACCTTTGTTCTCTTCCCATAACAAGCATCTCTACAGAGCTTGCACCTTTTACATGGCAGTTAATTGAGATCTTCCCTGCAGGCAGATATTGTCAGTGCCAGATGTAGCCTTTATCTCCTTCTAGGGGAAAGCAACCTAATGAATGCACCACATGATACTCAATGCAGCGGACAGGCGACTTGGCTGAGACGTGAACCTCCTCAGACTGGCGTTCTCATCCGTAGAGTGTAGCCGGGGACCAGCTGCTCCTGGGAGACCCAGGAAGATCCCTTGGCTTTGTTAAAGGGCTGTATATGCGGTGCCAGATGCTTCGATCAGCTGTAGGAATGAATTCCGGTCCCTAGGCTTAGCAAGCACACCTGTTCTCTGGAGCCAAAACACAGTAGGCTTGCATAGAGCTGCCAATTAATGGTTTTCAAGGCTACTGATCCTTGCTTCATTTTTTTCCCATAATGAATAGTGCCAGTGAAAAAAGCACACTGCTTTGTATTCATGTATGCTCATGTTATCATTCAGACCAATGCCAAAAGGGTGTTTTGTGTACCATCTCTGTTATTAATTGAAATCACAGTTTCTTCTTTTATTTTTTGTTACAGTGTAATCCACCAACACATCATCAGATGCCTTTGTTAGACTAGCCAGAAATTCAAGATGGCCATTGGAAGACTCTCCTGCCAAGATGTTTTTTCTGAAGATTGCTCTTTAATGCGGAAGTAAACTGTCAAACTAAATAAAAATGTTGGTTCATCAGGGCTTTTTTTTGCCATGAATGTATAAGTATGAACAACATATTTGCACATTATGATAGATTTACAATACCTAGCAAAGTGAACCCCTCTGGTGCTGTAATGTTAGTGCTCTCCTTCATTACCATTTTTCTGTCTTCTTCTGGTCTTCTCCTGGATTTGGAGTCTTTGACCTCTTGATTGACTAGATCCAGATGATGTAACTCCCATGCATGTGCATTGGATTTGCTTCACCTCTGCATAAAATTGTTCTTAGACTGTACACCAGCTGCACCTCAATGTACACCTAAAGAAAAATGATAAAGTCCAAAGAGAAAGCTGCACTCCTCACAGTACTTAAAGTGGTGTTTCCACCAAAAAATTCATAAAAAATAAACTAAAAAATTAATTGGAAAAAAAAAAACATTTCACTCACCTTTAAATGCCTGTTGCTAGGGGGTCCCTCGTAGTCTGCCTCCTTCAGTGCCCGGGCACTGACATCACTTCCCCCTCGGCGCAGTCAGTCATCTGGGACACATGACAGGTTCCAGATGACTGTGCGGCGTATCACGGCGGAGCGGGAACGAGGGGGGCTTCGTTCTCCCGCATCGCTGGACCCTGGGACAGGTAAGTGTCCGATTATTAAAGCTGCTAACTTTTAAAAAAAATGTTTTAAGGGGCACCCCATTTTAACCTTTACATTTTCGGTGGGTTTTCTAAGTGATAGTTACCGATGGTGCCTTGCAAAACCAGACACGAAGTCGCTAGAACTCCAAATAAATGTGTTTCTTATATATATTGTGACTACCGTCATAAGATATCGACATTGTTCGGCCTCACGGGGTCCCTTCCACTAGGCAACATAGTGACAATAAGAATGTACTTAAAGGATAACTCCACTTTTGTGGGAAAAAAACAGCAAATAAAAAAATAATAATATAGTGTATACAATAACGACACAAGTCATATTGTAATGGAATGTTATTAAAAATTACCTTTCCTTTTCAATCTGCAGTGCTGTAATTTTCTGTAAATTGCAATGCAATATGGTTACCTAGAAGTGTTCTGTACACACATCATTTCCTGCTTGTGTGATTGGCTCCCTGATTTTCCCAGACAACTGCACTAAAGCCCTATACACACCAAATTTACCAAAACCATATAATATGAGGTCAAACCTTAATGCCCGTACACATGTTCGGAAATCCGACCACAAAATCCATCTGATTTTTTCCGACTGATTTTGTCCGACACTGGTGTTGCATACACACGGTCGGACAAAGTTGTCGGAAAATTCGATCATTCTGAATGTGATGACGTTCGTTGCATATGACGGAACTACATAGAGGCTAGTAGCCAATGGCTTTGGTCTCATAATTTGATCTGAGCATGCGTGGCACTTTGTCCGTTGGAATTCTCGGCACAAGATCAGAAAAAGTCAGATCGGATTTTGTTGTCGGAAAATTTGAGATCCTGCTTTCAAATTTTTTCCGTCGGAAAAGTCTGTCTAATGCCGCGTACACACGAAGGGACTTTGCCCGCCGGACCTAGTCCGGCGGACAATCCGCCGGACTTTCCAGCGGGGCTTCGCTGGACTTTGCCCACACACGCCTGGATTTCTCCGGCGGACAATCCGTGGGAAAAAGTCTGCGGGACTTTTGAAAATGAACGGACTTGCCCACACACGGAGCAGTCCGTTCATTTAGAACGTAACTTCAGGTACGTAGCTAGCGTAGGCAGTAAATGCCGGCGCGCTAGCTCCGTCACCTGGCATGGATTTAAAGGAACTCCCCACGTCGAAAAACGGCGTGGGGGTCCCCCCCAAATCCATCTCAGACCCTTATCCGAGCACGCAGCCCGGCAGGCCAGGAAAGGGGTGGGGACGAGCGAGCGTCCCCCCCCCCTCCTGTGCCATACCAGGCCGCGTGCCCTCAACATGGGGGGTGCCCTGGGGTACCCCAAAGCACCCCAAAGCACCTTGTCCCCATGTTGATGAGGACAAGGGCCTCTTCCCGACAACCCTGGCCATTGGTCGCTGGGACTGTGACATCACAAGGGGGCGGGGTCACCATGTGACATGAGCATGTGACCTTGTCCCCTTGTCCCTATATAAGTCAGAGAGAGCGACGTGTCAACATCGGAAGAAGAAGAAGAAGAAGAAGGCGGAAGAAGAAGAAGAAGGCGGCGCAGAAAGCGACGACAGCGGCAAGAACAGAAGAGACCCCGGAAGACCCCCGAAGGCAGATCGAGACCCCCAGACGACGGCGGCGACGACGAAGAAGGTAGCCGGACTTCTCCGCTCGGTAAAAGAGCTAGGTAAATGGCGGAGGAGTCCGGCGAGAAGACCCCCAAGATGGAAGAAGACCCCCGTAGCAGTGCAATAAAATATTTTTTTCAAAAGTGTGTGTTTTTTACTTTACATTTTACACCTTAGGTGAATGGGTAGGGGTACATCGTACCCCATACTCATTCACATAGGGTGGGGGGCCGGGATCTGGGGGCCCCCTTATAAAAGGGGGCTCCCAGATTCCGATAAGCCCCCCGCCCGCAGACCCCGACAACCAATGGCCCTTGTCCTCATCAACATGGGGACAAGGTGCTTTGGGGTGGGGGGGCCGCACGGCCCCCCTTTCCCCAGGGCACCCCCCATGTTGAGGGCACGCGGCCTGGTACGGCTCAGGAGGGGGGGGCGCTCGCTCGTCCCCACCCCTTTCCTGGCCTGCCGGGCTGCGTGCTCGGATAAGGGTCTGAGATGGATTTGGGGGGGACCCCCACGCCTTTTTTTGGCGTGGGGAGTCCCTTTAAATCCATGCCAGGTGACGGAGCTAGCGCGCCGGCATTTACTGCCTACGCTAGCTACGTACCTGAAGTCACGTGCTAAATGAACGGACTTTCCGATGAGCGGCAAGTCCGTTCATTTCAAAAGTCCGGCGGACAAGCCTACTAACGGCGGGATTGTCCGCTGGACTGCCAAGTTCAGCGGATAATTTTAAAGCAAAACTTAAAACTTTAGTCCGCCGGATTTTTTGGAAAAAAAGTCAGTCGAAGGCCCACACACGAGGGGATTATCCCCTAGACTTGAGTCCAGGGGATAATCCCGCGGGATAGTCCCTTCGTGTGTAAGCTGCATAAGACAGGTATTTGCACCCACTTCCGGGCATAGACTTTTACGGAAGTCTATGCCTCTTCCCGTCCCCCCGCGCTTTCTGCTGGGACACACACGGGTCCCATGAGATAACGGGGACCAGTTAGGACGCGCATCGCGACTCGCGCATGCGTAGTAGGGAACAGGGAAGTGAAGCCGCAATGCTTCACTTCCTGATTCCCTCACCGAGGATGGCGGCGGCAGCTGCCGAGAGCCGAGCGATCGATCGGCTTCAGCTCCCAACATCGCTGGACCCAGGGACAGGTAAGTGTCCATTTATTCAAGTCATTTAAGTCAGCAGCTGCAGTATTTGTAGCTGCTGGCTTTTAATATTTTTTTTTTTTTAGGTGGACCACCTCTTTAACTTGTAAACACCAAGTCTGTAAAACAGGCCCGGTTCTTAAGTGGTTAAACACACACATATACACCATGGTGCAACCTATAGGCAAGTAGAAGCATATATGACAGAAGATTGTCCCTCCCTTTAAATTGTAAGCTTCAACTAGCAGGGCCCTCTGAGCCCTCCTGTATTGTATTGTAACTGTACTGTCTGCCCTCATGTTGTAAAGCGCTGCGCAAACTTTTGGTGCTATATAAATCCTGTATAATAATAATAATACACAGTTTCTTCTGTCATATAAAGCCTGCCTATCAAAACTATGTTAAAAAAAAAAAGACTTTACTTCAACTTACAGTACCCAGTGTGGCACTCAATGCAATGAAACCGTAGCGGGCAATGCACCTGCACTGCAGCATACTACACAACACTGCACACATGGTTTCTGGCAGCTAGGAGTACTGTGGGAGATTCACAACATTAGAGACTGCTGGGTATGTATCATTTTTATACAACGAACCCTAGACACGTGTCTGAACTTTGCATTTTTACGCTTTGAAGTCAGGGATAAATATTTCACCTTTGTAGATTTGAGGTTGCCAGATTGGGCAAAGTCGTTGGCCAGTATTCAGACTTACTATAAACATGGCACAATATTTTGGTTGGATTATACCATGTGCCAGTATCCCAGATGGCAGTTTAATGCCACGTACACACGATCGCACATTCCGACAACAAAATCCATGTTTTTTTTTTCGACGGATGTTGGCTCAAACTTGTCTTGCATACAAACGGTCACACAAATGTTGTCGGAAATTCCGATCGCCAAAAACGCGGTGACGTACAACACGTACGACAAGCCAAGAAAAATGAAGTTCAATAGCCAGTGCGGCTCTTCGGAGCATGCGTGGAACTTTGTGCGTAGGAATTGTGTACACACGATCGGAATTTCCGGACAACGGGAGACCGATCAGTGTTCCTCTGTACTGGGGACACACCATCGGTCTCCTCTCCTCTGACAGGACGTGGATCTGTGTGTTTACACAGATCGACGGTCCTGCTCTGTTACCGGGCAATCGCGGGTGCTCGGCGGACATCACGGTCGCCGGGCATGCACATCGGGTCCCCAGTGACAAGGCGGGCACGCGCGGGTGCCGCCGGCCCCTGGCGGGCCGGGAAGGCGAGGGCGTCATTTGATGCCCTCCCAGAACGAGAGCCGCGCCGCCTGGCCGTCATATGACAGCCGGTGGGCGGCAAGCGGTTAAAGTGTATTTTTTATCAAAAAATTGCTGTTGAAAAACCGCTGTGCAAATACAGCATGACATAAAAAAATGTAAAAACCCACCATTTTGCTCTCTTAAAATAATATATAATGTTTGGGCGTTCTAAGAAATTTTCTAGCAAAAAATATTGATTTTTAAATGTAAAACAAAAACCGTCAGAGAAGGCTGAGTGTTTAAAGAGGAGGGCCCACAAATTTTTATTTTTTTTAAAAGTCAGCAGCTACAAATACTGCAGCTGCTGACTTTTAATAATCGGACACTTACCTGTCCCAGGGTCCAGCGATGTGGGGGAACGAGGCCCCCCCTCGTTCCCCACTCCGCTCACGGTGCCGGCATTCTTAATGTGGGCACCCGGCTGTGGCTGAAGGTGGCAGACTACGAGGGACCCCCTAGCAACAGGCATTTAGAGGTGAGTAAAACATTTTTTTTTTCCAATTATTTTTATTTCTCTTTATTTTTATGATTTTAAAGCCAATTTTTTTTTTTTGGTGGCAACACCACTTTAAGTAGTTATACATGTTGCTCAAATCCCCTCTTAAATTCAGTTCCTCTAATCTTTCCTCCAAGCCTCTTATCAGTTTGGTTGCCCCTCGTTGCACTTTCTCCAGTTCCCTGATATCCTTTTGAGAACTGGAGCCCAAAACTGAACTGCATATTCCAGATGAGGTCTTACTAATGCTTTGTACAGAGGGAAGATTAGGTCTTGCTCTCTGGAGTCCTCTTTTAATACAGAAGGAGTATAGATTAGGGCTTAGTATAGTAGTGTCTTCTCAGGTACATTTTTGCTTGTTCTTATCACAGCTGTCCCGAAGACCTGGCATCTATGCAGTCACCTTTGCAAAAACACTGCCGACTGTCTCCTTCTCTCAGCCTTGGCTTTATTCCATGACAATGAAATGTGATTGCTGACTTTATGTAAAGTCATTAGCACCTCATATTTTCAAGTACTAAGCCTTGACATTTTCCCAGAATCTCATTAAACTTTGCTTGTGGTCACATGGTCCATGCGGGACAGCACAGTCAGTAGTTGGGAATCCGATTAGCCTGTCGCAGAGCCTTGTGGAACTCTGTGGCCTGAGGCTGGAGGTGCGAGCTTCCATCGGCAGGCTGTTCCCACCATCCAGCAGCATGTAGCAGGGACAGGGGAAATGGGCCATAGCTAAATCTGAGGTGATAGCAAATCTAATCTCATGCTCAGTGTGCGCTGTGTGGTGGGCCTGTTAGCAGCAAGTGGGGCTTTGGCAGAGCACATGGCTTCTATTCAAGACTAAACAATGGGAGCCTTTATTGTGGTTGCTTGTGCCCACCCAGCAATGTGCAGCCCCTGATAATGCACAGCTGCGATGTTATAGCAATGAGAGGGTGCAGTGGGGTCATCAGTCTAATATCTATATTAAGGGAACACTTACTACATATTTTGTAGCATTACCATATGAACATGGATTCCTCATCGTGTTAATGCTATAATAATGAAGGCATTTGTTTTACTGTAGATAAATTAGAAGGATTTGTAACAATGTCATGGATTGTTAGTATATGTGGTTTATGATTGTCACAAAGAGAATTATTTAAAGCCAAAACATTTTTTTTTTTTTTTAATAAAGGAACCTGTTTTTTTTCTATTTTTTTTCTTCGCTTCCTTTCCCGCTCCTCAAAATAATCGAAATTCGTACTTATACAGTTGTCACCAAAACAAGTGTTCCTTTTTATTACACTTCCAGTGATAATTCAACATTTGGGATTTCCCCTAATTTCTGTCCTAGTAACAATAGGCACCAGGATACATAGGGGCTGATTTACTAAAACCGGTGCACAAAGTATCTGGTGCAGCTGTGCATAGTATGCATAGTAACCAATCAGTTTCTAGGTTTTATTGTCAAAGCTTAATTAAAAAGCTGAAGTTAAAAGCTGATTGGTTACTATGCACAGCTGCACCAGATTCTGTGTGCACCAGTTTTAGTAACCCCCCCCCCCCCCATGACAGAGACAGATAAGGACAGAATGAGGCCTTAGACAAGGTACCCGCTTTGACTCCCGCCTCTCTTCTCTTGACATTAAGGATGAGCCGAACACCCCCCAGAACATGCGAACAGGCAAAAAATGTGTGTGAACACCGTTAAAGTCTATGGGACAGGAACATGAAAAATCAAAAGTGCTAATTTTAAAGGCTTATATGCAAGTTATTGACATAAAAAGTGTATGGGGACCTGGGTCCTGCCCCATGGGACATGTATGAATGAATGAATGAATAACTTATATAGCGCTACAATGCGAACTGAAGGCCTCAAGGCGCTGTATTGGCGTTTGGTTGTCGAGCTTCTAGAAGAGGTAGGTCTTGAGTTTCTTCCTGAAGGCCTGATGGTTTTCTTCCATGCGGATGTCGGTTAGTAGAGCGTTCCATAGCCGTGGTCCCTGGACAGCGAATCTCCGTTCACCCTTTGATTTGTAGCGGGATTTAGGAATGAGGAGGAGATTTTGATTAGCCGATCGAAGACTGCGATTCGGTGTGTAGTGTTTTATTTTCTTGAGAAGGTATTGCGGAGCGTTTCCATGTGTGCATTTGTGGGTGAGGCAGAGGGTCTTGAATGTGACCCGATTCCTTACGGTTAGCCAATGTAGGTTCCTCAGGGAAGGGGAGATGGATTCCCAGGGTTTTTTCTCTGTTATCAGTCTTGCCGCCGTGTTTTGGATGAGTTGTAAGCGTGCAAGTTGATATTGGGGTAATGTAGAGGGAGTTAGCGTAGTCCAGTCGAGAATTGATGACTGTTCCAACTACCACTGCTTTGTCCTCCTTTGGAATGAAGGGGATGAGTCTGCGTAGCAGGCGGAGCAGATGGTGAGATCCACTGACTACTGCTCTTATTTGGGCATCCATTGACATTTCTGAGTCAAAAATTACTCCGAGACTCTTGGCCTTGGTCCTAGGGGCGATGGTTTGTCCAAAGATGGTGGGTGGTGTCCAAGGGATCTTGGTTCGGGGGGTTTTGATTTGCATGTAGAATAAGAAGTTATGTTTTCGATTCATTAAGTTTGAGGGAGCTAGTGGTCATCCAGTCGTCTATCAGGGTGAGGCATTTTTCTAATTGCTGATGATGGTCTTTTTGTCCGGTGATACGAAAATATAATTGCGTGTCGTCAGCGTATGAGTGGAAGCACAGGTCTGATCTTCTGATGATGTTGAGGAGTGGGCGGATGTAGATGTTGAAGAGCACTGGCGACAAGGGTGATCCTTGAGGTACTCCACAGGAGATTGCCCGGGTTTCAGAGGTGAAAGCTCCTAGTTTCACTGTCTGAGAGCGATTTCCTAAGAAGGATGCAAACCATTGTAGATCTGAGTCTGTGACTCCGGCTACTTCTGTAAGGCGGATGAGTAGAGTATTGTGGTCCACAGTATCAAACGCTGCACTGAGGTAAAACAGTACCAGGAGACATGAATCTCCGTCATCTGCTGCTTCGAGGGCGTCGTCCCATATCTTCAGGAGTGCGGTTTCTGTCCCATGGCCTGGGCGGAATCCTGATTGTAGCGGGTCCAGGAGTGTGTGTGTGTCCAGGTGGTGTTGTATCTGTTGTACTACCGCTTTCTCCATAATCTTGGAGATGTTGTTCAAGCTTGTTATCGGTCTGCGGTGGTTAGGGTCCCGGGGGTCGAGGTTGGGTTTCTTTAGCAGGGGTTTGATGATGCCTTGTTTGAGGGCGCCTGGAACAATCCCTTCTTTGAACGATTGATTTATGAGGTGCGTTATGGTGGGAGCCAGGATGTCTGAGCATTCTTTCAGGAGTTTTGTGGGGATGATGTCAATAGAGGATGTGCTGTTTCTGAGATTTTTGATGATGTTTTTTGTGATATCCGTGGTAATTGGGATCAGAGAAAACTTTGGTGGTTGTGGGATGTTTGTGTCGATATCGACTTTTTGCTCTGGTTGACTGCCGTCGGATGTTTTTTTCTGATGAATTATTTTCCGGATGTTGTCGATTTTATTGATGAAAAAATCTGATAATTCATTGCAGAAATCTTGGGTTTCATTAGCGGGGGGCTTTTTATGTATCAATGCAAAAAAAAGTTTTAAAAACTGCAGTTTTTTCAGGAGCAGTGATTTTAATAATGCCTAATGTGAAACAATAAAAATGAAATATTCCTTTAAATATTGTGCCTGGTGGGTCTCCTTAGCCTGTAAAGTAATGCATCTTTCCCATGTTCATAACAGTCCCGCAGCAAAATGACATTTCTAAAGGAAAGAATGTCATTTAAAATTGCTTGCGGCTGTAATGTATTATCGGATCCCGGCAATATACATAAAAATCATTGAAAAAAAATGGCGTGGGGGGTCCCCCCAAAATCCAGACCAGGCCATTCAGGGCTATTTGCGCTCCATGCACACTGTACGCCTTCTTGCGGCCGTGTGCATGAAGCCTTAAGCCCCATACACACGATCAAAAATTTGTATGAAAAATACAGATTTTGGAGCGATCAAACGATAATCTGATCAATAGTACAGAGCTTTCAAGAGCCGATCAGGACAGTTTATACAATAGTATATTTATATTTATATTTATTATTTTTTTTTGTACGATGCCAGATTGTACGATTTTCATTTAATCTGTACAGTTGTCGCTTGAAAATGCAATACAAATACATTGCAACACATAACATCACTTCCGAATTTTTATTCTGTCGTACGAGAATTTTTGTGGCTTTAGTAAACTCTTCAGGTTAGATCTGAGATTAGCATGCAAAAAAACGGACGATCATTCATCCGATAATCTCATTGTGCGTACCAAGCATTACTCTCTACACCGCTGTGATAACATAATGCAAAGCTCTTATTAAAAACAATGTGTATGAACTATAGCACTGATCTTTCCTTTGTACGGAGATGTATAGTAGATTGTACGATGACTCTGTACTTGAACTCTGTCAGGCCTCTGTAGTGAAGGGAAAACACACATGCCACATATCAGAGCGCAGTTGTTTCTGTGAGACTCTGGCCTTTTGTACTCGGGGAGGGCTGTGGCAGCCCTTTTATTACAAATAACCATGAAAATCAATTTTTTTCCATAATACAGGGGGTCCCCGGGTTACGAACCCGTTAGGGACTGTCCTCCTGTTTGTAAATCGGAAATGTTTGTAAGTTGGCCACGCATGCGATGTTCCGTCGAATGGTGTTCTGTGCATGCGCTGCAAATTACGGACATTTCCGATGTTTGCCGTCATTTTCCAATGCTCCGTCTGGCCGCGCATGCGCAGAACGGCCGAGGGTCCGCGGAAAATGGCAGAGGGTCCCCGCAGCGCCCAGTTCGTAAGTAGGAGAGGTTCGTAGGTCGGGCGTTCGTAAGTCGGGGACCCCCAGTATAACCGTTAATAAACATAAAATTTATGCCATAACCTCTCAGACTAAATGTAACTGCCTGTTTTGTGTTATGTCTTAGAATTTTTGAAGGCACCCTTGACTGACTAACTAGCTGTATCTGGCACCACTTTGGCATTTTTTACGGTCCCCAGCTGCAACTTACACCAGCTCGGGGACAATTGTTTGGCAACTTCTCCAGCCGATACAGCCAACTGCCCCAACACATTTTACTTCCGCCCTTATTAGGGCAGGAACACCCATACCAGAGATGGGCCCAACCCATCGTTCGCCAAAGAACGTCACCATCCCAGCCTTCAAAAACCCTATGACCTCTGCCTGCTGCTACGACATCCCTTCACCTCCATCCTAGAATCCCACTAAAAGAACTGAAAATAATAGAACAATCGATTGCCCACAAAACAGGGAAGGGAGGGTGGGAGAATCTTGTCCGGCGCTGTCCCCTGGTCCAACTGATGCTGCAGGGTCGCCTCCCACCAAGTAACCCCTTAGAACCCCAACCTGCCCCATCCCAATCTCTTTCAAAGAGATAAGACCTCATAATTCTTTCCAAAAGTCACAAACATTAAATTAACCCTTTCCTGGCTATAGCCTCTCTGAACAAGCCCCATCATGTGGCCCTCCGCTTATGCTGTGACTGAGCTTGTCTGAAGTGCTTCCTGTGGTTCTGCCTTCCTACACACGTTTTAATGTGCACTGATCTCACCACACTGCTCTAAAAGGTCATCTTTATGTCAGTTATCTGTGTTATAAAGTTTCTGTGATATGCAGTTTCCTTACCTTGACTATGAATTTATGTGACTCAGAAACCAGCTGTTTCACACACTCAGCACATTTTAACCGACTCAATAAAAAGGGATATTTCGTAAACACTGGTAACTGCAAGATACATTTTGTGTTTCAATGGATTAGCGTCTGTGCCTCAAATGCTGCAGATTTGCTAATTCTTCCAGTGACAGTTTCAGAATTCAATAACCATCCTATAAGCAATTATACATTATAAAGTGATATTTACCTACTTCAATATCGGCCACTTTTACCCCCTTCCTGCCAAGGCCAATTTTCAGTTTTCAGCGCTTTCACACTTTGAATGACAATTATTAGTCATGCAACACTGTACCCAAATTAAGTTTTCATAATTTATTTTAAACAGATAGAGCTTTCTTTTGGTGGTATTTAATCACCAATGGGTTTTTTACTGAACATTAAAAAAAAACAAAAAACCAAAAAAAAACATGTTTTTCCTAGTTTCTTTTATAAAATGTTGTAAATAAATAAACTTTCTTCATAAATTTAGGCCAAAATATATTCTGCTACATTTCTTTGGTAAAAAAATAACTCAAATCCGACTATACTATTTAGTCTGTGTGAAAGCTATAGGGTCTACAAATTATGGCATATAGAGTATATGAAAATTGATCAGTCCTGATGTACTGACTGCCTATCTCATTTCTTGAGGCTCTAAAATGCCAGGACAGTACAAATATCCCCCCGAATGACCCATTTTTTCAAAGCAGACCGCCCAAGGAATTTAGTAAGAGGCATGGTAAGTTTTTTGAAGTTTAGATTTTTTTGTCACAATTTTTTGGAAAATTAAGAATTTTTTTTTTCACAAAGTTGTAATTTTAACAAGTTATTTCTTACATGCAACATAGGCATACTCATAATTACACCCCAAAACACATTCTGTTATGTCTCCTGAGTATGGAGATACCACATATGTGAGACTTTTTCACAGCCCAGATGCGTAGAGAGACTCAAAATCCAAGGAGCACCTTTGGGCTTTCAAGGATCATAAATGCATCTAATTTCCTGAATATCTAACACATTTTTGGAGGCCCTGGAGCACCAGGACAGTAGAAACATCTACAAAATGACCCAATTTCGGAAAGAAAACACTTCAAAATATTTTTTGAAAAGCATAGTGAGTCTTTTTTAAAATGTAATTTTTTGCCAAAAGTTTTTGCAAAAATTCAGAAGTGAAAATAATTTTTTTTTACACAAAGTTCTTAATTATTAAAATATTTCTAACTCACATCATAAGCAAACTTAGAATTACACCCCAAAACACATTCTGCTACTTCTGTGCATGGCGATACCACATGTATGAGCCTAGACCCATAGAGTGCCCCAAAATACAAGGAGCACCTTCGGGAGTTTTAGGGGGATAAATGACGCATCTAATTTTCTACCTATAACATATTTGAAGGCCCTGGAGCACCAGGACAATAGAAACACCCACAAATTGAACACATTTTGAAAAAAAAAGCACCCCAAGGTATTTTTAGGAGGCATGGTGAGTCTTTTGATTATTTCATTTTTTGGAAAATGCAGAAAGAAAATTTAAATTTATTTTTTTGCACAAAGTTGTCAATTTAATAGGATATTTCTCACGTAGCATGGGCATACTTATAATTACACCCCAAAATACATTCTGATACTCTTTCTGAGTATGGCGATACCACATGTGTGAGACTTATTCACTTTTTGGACTGATTATACAGTATACTGGACATTGCATCTTGTGTATCACACAAATTGACCAATGGTATCAAAACGTATCTATAAGAGTGATCAGGGAATATAGCTTAGTGTAGCGTCATTGTCACGTGCCTAGTGGCGAGTCCGGATTGCAGTAGGAGACCTCTCTTACGTCCCAGACTCGCGACCCCCGATAGAGGAGACAGGGGGCGCAGGAGTCGAAGGAAGCACGAGTGTCTGGCAGGATCAACAGCAGGCAACTGGATCAGGTGGTGAGGAGGAAGCTGTGTCAGGGTCAGAGGATGACAGGAACCAGCAGACAGCAGACGACAGGAACCAGCAGACAGCAGGTGGCAGGAACTGGCAGGTAAGAGGTCACAGGAACCAGCAGGCAGCAGGTGACAGGAACCAGCAAGCAACAGGTCACAGGAACTGGCAGGTAAGAGGTCACAGGAACCAGCAGGTAGCAGGTGACAGGAACCAGCAAGCAACAGGTCACAGGAACTGGCAGGTAAGAGGTCACAGGAACCAGCAGGCAGCAGGTGACAGGAACCAGCAAGCAAAAGGTCACAGGGACTGGCAGGTAAGAGGTCACAGGAACCAGCAGGCAGCAGGTGACAGGAACCAGCAAGCAACAGGTCACAGGAACTGGCAGGTAAGAGGTCACAGGAACCAGCAGGCAGCAGGTGACAGGAACCAGCAAGCAACAGGTCACAGGAACTGGCAGGTAAGAGGTCACAGGAACTGGTAGGTACACAGAATGGTCAGACAAGCCGGGTTCGGTAACGATGGGTCACAATGCAGATAAGCCAGAGGGATGAGCAGCTGCAGGGTCGTGGACAAGCCGAGGTCGGGGACAGGCAGACAGCAGAGCAGGTAGAGGAACAGGCCGGGTAACAAACACAGAGTCAGATCGGTTCAGGGAGGACATGCGGAACGCTGTAGATCAGGCAGCAAGAACTGTGTGGAAAGGTCCGGTTTAAATAGCCCGCCTGGCGCCAATGACCTTGCGCGCACCCGCACGTGCCCGCGCACCCGCTCGCGCACCTGCTCGCGCCCGCGCACCCGCTCGTACCGGCGGGGAACTACTAGGACCAGCAGAGCTTTCCTTACAGTCATCTATAGCAGTCCCAGTTCCTGTAGGCCAAGCAAGCCTAGCCTACTGGTACATGGTTGCTCCCAGGAATGTCATGTTCACTGACCAGGGAGTACAGGAGGTGGATGAAAGGAAGAACAAAAAAGTCCCTGTGGTTTCAGGATTGCAGTTGTCCACAGGGGATGTCTGGGGCTGTTTTTTTACAGGAGCATAGTCAGTTGGACGTGCAGATAGGTCAGTCTACAGGCAGAGACATGGTCAGCAAACAGGCAAAGGATCAGTCCAGGCAACAGGCAGAAACATGGTCAATAAATAGGCCAGGGTCAGTATAGCCCCATACACACGGTCGGACTTTTTCATGGATTCTGTCCGATCGGACAAGGTTGTTGAAAAATCAGACCGTGTGTATGCACCATCGGACAGTGTTCGTCGGTTTGTCCGACGGACAAAGTCTTATCTCCTGCTGGAAATCTTTGCCGTCAACACGGTCCGATCACACCAAATCCGAGCGTGTGTACGCTTGTCCGACGGACAAAGTGCTACGCATGCTCAGAAGCAATTCTGTGACGGAAGCGCTCGGTCAGGTAAAACTACCTTTCCTAATCGACACAGCACATTCGTCACGCTGCAATGTTAAAATGTCTTTAATGCAGCGCATTCTCTTTTTCTTTACAATGCAACAAGAATGACATGTTTTAGCTGCTCCTATTCACCCGCACTTCTCACAAACTTACTTCTTTATTACTTTGCAGCATTTATACACTACATGTTTATTTTTACTCAGATCGTAATACAATCTTTGTTATTTTTTTACCATGATTTTTTTTTTTTTTTTTTTTTTTTTTTTGGGGAATACATATTTGAAGGAGAATTTTTTGGTTTTTTGGAGGGGGTTTGTATGTCTCAACTTAGCAAAACCACATTATTAACATTTGTATTTCTTGCTTAAATTTACTAGGAGTTTGTTGGTTGTTGGTGCCCCTTGTTAATTCTACTTTAGGATTAGTGAAATGTACCTGCCTACTCAAAGAAAAACTGTCATTGTAGAAAAGTAAAACACAATAGTCAATGATTATTTCAAATCAAAAAAACCTTTATTTAGGTCTCAGCAACAAACCAAAGAGGAACGCAGCCATGGTGAAACTTGGGGAATTTGCAAAGCCTTGGACACCCATGGCAACCATCATTTTACAGACTTAAACAATTGGGGGCATGAAGAGTACCTATCTAAATAATAAGGGAGCGCAATCTGGTCCTGAAGTCCAAAACATCCGGAACTGCAGCAGATGCCATCTAGGTCCCCAGGCTCTGGTCCTACGAGAGGCTCCATCTTCTCTCAGACCAGACTGAGTCCAGGTCGTCACTCTCTTGTCTTCCTTGTACGCTTCCTTCCACGCCGTGGTGCTGGTGCTGGTGGGGTGGCAGAAGGAGGAGGAGGAGGCGGAGCAAGGTCACTCTCGCAAACATGTGTGAGGGGAGTCATCTCCCCAGCCATCCCCTCATTTAGTATTTTGAGGATGACCTCCTCACACATGCTGCGTTGCCCCGCCTCCATACCCGTAAATTTACTGGTAACCAAGGAGGCAAAGGCCTCCTCGTAGGTGGGTGTTGCATAGAGGGAGGCTGAGGCATCTTTTATCAGCTGGAGCGCTGACTCTCCCACCTCCCCCATGTTTTTCGCCCTTCTGTAGGGAAGGCGGAGGGGAGGGACTTGGGAGACAGTCAGGCTCCTACGCCTACCCCCCTCTTGGCTGCCACTACCCCCTGCCTCCTCCTGACTGCCACCTTCCACAGCCACCTCCTGGCTGAGGTCTTCCTGTGTATGAAAAAGGGACATAGTTTCAGTTATTTGTTCATCAAACACACACAATTCTCATCTAGTGACTGTTGCAAAATGTTTTCAAATACAAAACCATACAATTCTCAGCCCTGCAGTTTAGATTCTTCACAAAAATGTCTCCCACACCACTGTCTGTTGATATGTCAATCACGTTAGGAAATAAGCAATTGGGGATCCTGAATTAACTGAACATCATTCATTATTCCCCAAACTGGTTACAAAACTACTATACCTGGAACAAGCTGGGCACCTGCACATCTTCCATACTGGAAGGCCCAGGTTGGTCCTCGGAAGCCTCATCAGGGGTGGCGTGCGCGGAAGGACGCGTGCAAGGAAGAGTCGAGAGTGACTTCCTGACAGTAGCCTGGTCTTTGAGAAAGTGGAGCCTGTCATAGTACCAGAGCGTGGGGACATGGACATCAGCTGCTGCAGCTCCAGATGCTTGTGACTTCAGGACCTTATTGCGCTCCCGGAAATAGGTACTCTTCATGTTGTTGATCTTCACTTTTAAGTTTGCCACGGTTGCCATGGGCAGGGTAGGCTTTACAAATGCCACAAGTTTCAGCAGGGCTGCGTACCTCTTTGGTCTGTTGCTATAATCCCTGTGTTTCGCCTGCCATAAGAGGGGGAATTGCCGGTATTTATCAATGAAGATGGGTAGAAAGCTCACGTTGTAGAAGGCCTCCATCACCTCTGCAAGACACAACGCCACAC
Source organism: Lithobates sylvaticus (assembly GCA_028564925.1). Lineage (NCBI taxonomy): Eukaryota > Metazoa > Chordata > Amphibia > Anura > Ranidae > Lithobates > Lithobates sylvaticus. The sequence goes on from CM053031.1 coordinate 235,141,003, forward strand.
CAAACAATATAAATAATGTCAGCCTAAACTCTCCTAATCTTCTCCATAAAGAAGCCTCAAGTTCTAATCAGTCTAGGCTAGTTATGTACCAACGTCAAATTGTACCTTCGTTTCTAGCGATCGTCTCGTGCGTGAGCTTTCTCTCCCCTCGTCTCCCAGATCGTGGCTACGACACAGGCGTGTGACGTTTTATATACAGTGCGCATGCGTCAAACTCCGCCCGCCCCTGACGATCTTTCTCGTCTATTCCCCACCCCTTCTCTTTACGGCGCAGTGGGGAGAGCACATGGCGGGGACACAGCAGGTGCGCCCCAAATATCCCCCCAACGAGGAGGTGGACGAGGAAAGTCCGGAGGCACAAACGTCCCGATCCCGGAGCCTGAAATTCAAGGCCTCAAATATGTCATTTGGAGAAATGTTGGAGATGGTGGACATATTAAAGAGGAGCGACTATGATGGGAAGTATGGGCCTTACCTCAACCCCAATGTCCGCAAGGCCAAGATCATGTCTAAAGTTGTGAGAAGGCTGTACAATCATTTTGGGGTACAACGATCCAAGGAGCAACTGAGGAAACGCTGGTCAGACCTGAAACTGAGGGAGGCCGATCAGTACAGAAAGATCAAGCGAATTCTTCAAAAAAGTAAGTAGTTGTGTTTTGTGTTTGATTTCTTGCTTGCATACTGCTCCATGTGGTTTGATTTTTACAAAGTTGTACATTCCAAAATGGCCACTTTCATGTTCGTCTGTGCATTCGATCGTACTCAGCCTCGATCTTTCTGCCACTGTCATGGTCGTGTGTGTGTCCATTCGATCGTACGCAACCTCGAACGTTCGGCCACTTATAATACGTGGTTTGGTGTTTTTTTTTGGGGAAAGGAAGTTTGTTCTCACTAGAAATGTCATCAAGAATGTCAAGCCAATTTATTCAATGTAAAGGAGAGGTCACCCAGTAGCTGTTTACCCATCTGGACTCTAGAGCACTAGTGCTGGGACACCCAAACCCCCTTTTTATTAGGCTTTTCCACACATGTGCTCCAGTGGATACTAGAGGGGGGTCTCCATCACACAAACTTCTACCAAAAAGCTAGTCAGTTTAGCACCTTTACAAAGTGACTACATTCATGTAGTTGACATTTGTAACTGGCCAAACTAAAATAGTGTCCGTCACTTTCAAGCAATGTTTGTCATTTCCTATTTCTGCCCTCAATAGATTGTGTTGCTAAATCTTCCTTTTGTACATTCTCATAGGGGAGCGAAAACTTGGGCCGTCTGAGGAAACCCCCAAACCAACACCTCCCAAAAAAGGGGAAAGAGCAGAAGCAGAGGAGGAGGAGGAGGAAGGAGAGATCATCGAACTTGGAGAACTTGTCACCACAACAGGTGAGTGTGGGAGAACACAGCTACTGGTAAGCTAAACCATGTATGGCTGCCTCATTTCCAACACCCCATTTTTGTTTGTTTGTGGTTTTTAGGTGACGTGGATGTTGTGGAAGAAAAATCGCACTTTACCACAGAGAGTGCCCACGTACTCATCGGAGAGATAATGGTCTGCAATAGAGATCTAGATTACATAAAGCAAAACATCAATGATGTTCAACAAAAATTGAAGAACATCATTGATGTTTTAGGAAAAATATGAAAACGCACCAAGTAATTAACACACATTTGTGCCAGCTTCTGAACACATTTGCAACTTAAAAACTGTGTGAAATTTGGAACATGCACACATTGTGTCCACATGTGCTAGCTCCCATCATGGTGGATGAATGGCAACGTTTTTTTGGGGGTGCAAACACTTTACGAACTACGAAAGTGGTTGTGGTGAAGGGGTTGCACCCCCAAAAAACGTCCATTCATCCCCATGATGGAAAATGGCACTTTTGAAGCTTCAAGGCATGTGTTTTACCATCTAATGACCATTTTCAGACCCAAATTGTGTGCATGTTCTAAATTTCCACTTTCCGGGGGTGACCCCCCCATGTGATGAAGGCAAGATCGAACACACTTTGAACATATAGTCATGTCTGATCTTGTCTTCACTTTACAAAGTTGAACTTTCCTAGTTCATAGGTTCTGTTTTGCTCCATGCCTGGTTTTACCAATTGCGGAATGTTTGTAAACAATGTTGTAAATAACCAAGATGTTGTCAGTTTTGGCGTGAAGATTGTAAACGCACTTGTGAAGGTTTTCCTAGTAAACTTTTTTATTTTTCTAAATGTGTGGCTTCCTTATTTAAAAAACACAATGCATTATGTATGTAAAATGTAAAGGATATGGGGGGCAATGGGTGTTATTTACTAAAGGCAAATCCACTTTGCACTGCAATTGTCTTGCCCAGGGAACTTTTTCAATGCACTTGTAGAGCATAGCGGATTTGACTTATGTAAATGACACCCACAGTGCTTTGTACGAAAACACGGAGCCCAGCATTTTTCAGAATACACACATGTCAGACCTGGTGATGAAAAGGAGTATTTTGGGTGTCAGTTATGCAGGACAAACCTTCTCTAGACCAAAGATTAGGTAGCAAACACACAACATGAGAATAATCTTTTTGGGAAGAAGAGACTGTTACCTCCTTTTGCCCAGAAAGTGCATTCCCACTGTCGAAGGCAAAGGGAAAAAATGTGAAGGTAAAATAAGCTAAAAACAAGACTGAAATGACAAGAAATCATAGGTTGGTTCAAATATCAGATTTATTAAAAAATGCCTCTCACACATCGTCAGGCAGAGCAATGGCCCCCCTACCCACAAAGTACTCCATATATTGGTCGCGGACCACGCGGGCATTTAGAGGGGGCAAGCCTGGACGTGCCACTCGAAGGGCTGTGAGGTCCGCATTTGGAGGGCCCTCCACATCTGGGCCAACGGGCACCACATAGTTCCTGTTATGTCTTTTGAGGAAGTTGTGCAATATGCAACAGGCAAGAACTATGTGGTTCAGTTTGTATTCCGCCAAGTTAAATGCCGTCAGGAACAGGCGGAAGCGGCTGGCCAGGATGCCAAAAGTGTTCTCCACCACTCTTCTTGCTCTGGACAGCCTGTAGTTGAAGACCCTCTGGTCCGGGGTGAGGGTCCTCATCGGGAACGGCCTCATCACATGGGGAGTCAACGCAAACGCTTCATCTGCGACAAAGACGAAGGGGAGTCCTTCGGCATTCTCCTCTGGAGGTGGCAAGCACAGACTGCCACTTTGGAGACGCCAGTAGAACTCCGTGTGCGTAATGGCACCACCATCCGATATCCGGCCGTTCATCCCCACGTCCACATACATAAATTCATATGTTGCCGACACCACCGCCAACATCACTACACTATTAAACCCTTTATAATTATAATAGTAGGACCCCGAGTTGGGCGGTGGGACGATGCGGACGTGTTTCCCATCAATTGCCCCTCCGCAGTTAGGAAAGTCCCAACGGCTGGCAAAGTGGGAGGCCACAGTCTGCCATTCCTGTGGCGTGGAAGGGAACTGTGGAGTGAAACAAGAAAAAAAAATTAGTCACTTTGCACCTAAACATTGCAGCAGATTAGACAATCAACATCTTGGAACAAGAGCATTGTATAAAATTGGAGGCTGGAAAGTATTTGCACAGAAAAGTAGAGGCTCCCCTTCACAGATGACTCACCCCCCATCAATCCCCACACTTCTGATGGGCCATTGGCAATAACTAGGGTTTTGGGAGGGGGGGGGACAGGTAACCCTCTGCACTTCATTGATTGGCAAATGGCTCAATAATGTGTGCTAGTTTGGCCAGACCCTCTGTACTTAACACTATTGGCAGCCCCCAGGAAAGATAAAATAACATTTCAACCCCCCCCCCACCCCTAAAAAAGGCAGGCACATTGTGACATTCTGAAATTACCAAGAAAGCTAATAGGAGGGAAAGAAGACAAAAAATTAGGAAATGGAATGTATGGAGGCAGCCCCTTGCACTACATGCTTTGCTGAATTCATCCCTAAAGATGCCCACTATAAAGAGGTAGGTATATAGTGTGTATGGACCTTGGGAAAGCCAGCAGATAAAGGATTGGTACCATCTGACAGAGCAGTTGGGGGAGGGGGTTCCTAATGAGTTTGCCACCCCCCCCCCCCCCCAAAAAAAATAAAACATTTCTAAAGGGGCTCTACATGAAGTAAACCACACAGCAAACATTTGTGCATATTTTAGGGGGTGTTTGGGGACAAACAATACTATGCAGCAGACAAAAGACATTGATTAAGTGACTAGGCCATAGGTGTCTATTGGGGCAGAAGAGCATGCTGGTGAGGTAAGTGAAGGGAAAAATGCATGAAGGAGAAAAGGGGCACAGCATATTAGAACATATTGCAATCATGGTAATTAGGGAAGGAGGTCAAAAATAGAAGACATTAGCAAACAGAGCATACATAGAAGGGAATAGTCAAGTAGAAATGTTACCTTAATATAGTCCTCCTGCAGGACCTGAATGATGGCAGAACAGGTCTCTGGAATAATGATTCCCAGGGCCTGGGGAGAGATACCTGAAGAGAACTTCAAATCCTGAAGACTTCTCCCTGTCGCCAAGTACCTCAACGTGGCAACAAGCCTCTGCTCCGGAGTAATGGCTTGTCTCATGCAGGTATCCTGCCGGCTGATAAAGGGGGTCAGCAAAGCCAAAAGACGGTGAAAATCGGGGTCCGTCATCCTGAGAAAGTTCCTGAAATCATCAGGATTATTCTCCCGGATCTCACGAAGCAAAGGCATGTGCGAGAACTGGTCACGCTGAAGCAACCAATTCTTGGTCCACATACTCCTCGTCACTCTGTTCATGGACGGGTCTTGGGTCAAAGCTAAAAGCCCGACACCAATTCCGCGTACAGCACGAACTCGGCGACGAGTACGCACGGGAAACATCGCTCAGAAGGTCACAAAAGGTCGGCTGGTCAGAACGGACAAACAGAAAGCACCGATAAACAGCAAGGCCTGAAAGAACGAACTGAATACGAGCAACGAGCAGACAATAAGCAGTGCAAATCAAAGCGTCCTATATCAAGATATAGGCCGCAATGACCAACAAATGCGAACTGACTACACGCACTAATAAACATATACGCACGACAAGCACAAACTGAAGAGCAGTAACGATCTGAGTCAGAAAACTGAGAAGCGCGAATCTTAAGTCACCAAACTTCCACTAACTCTCGATAAACACGGGATCAGCAGAAGGAGCCCAACGGGTGCCTGACGTGGTGCTGAACTTCCCTTTTGTAATCTCGTGGACGACGACTTACGTCACGACGTTCTTCCGGACCGGATATTCCGACAACGTAGTCCGACCGTGTGTACGCAACACCAACATCGGACAAAGTACGTCGGACAGAATCCGACCGACCTGGTCCGCGGATTGTCCGAGCGTGTGTATGGGGCTTTTGTACCATTCTTTATTCATGGCTGTGTTCTTAGGCAAAATTGTGAGTGAACCCACTCCCTGAGAAGCAACCCCACACATGAATAGTCTCAGGATGCTTTACTGTTGGCATGACACAGGACTGATGGTAGCACAAACCTTTTCTTCTACAGACAAGGTTTTTTTCAGGATGCCCTAAACAGTCAGAAAGGGGATTCATCAGAGAAAATGACTTTACCTCAGTCCTCAGCAGTCCAATCCCTGTACCTTTTGCAGAATATCAGTCTGTCCCTAAGGTTGGCTTCTTTGCTGCCCTTCTTGACATCAGACCATCCTCCAAAGATTTTCTCCTCACTGTGTGTGCAGATGCACTCACACATGCCTGCTGTCATTCCTGAGCAAGCTCTGCATTAGTGGTGCCCCATTTCTGCAGCTGAATCAACTGTAGGAGACGGTCCTGGCACTTGGTGGACTTTCTTGCGCACCCTGAAGCCTTCTTCACAAATGCAGTGGAAATTATTTTTTATAGGATTACGTTCATTGACATGGCAAAGAGGGACTTTGCAATTACTTGCAATTCATCTGACCTCTGTTCATAACATTCTGGAGTATATACAAATTACCATAATAAAAAGTGAGGCAGCAGACTTTGTGAAAATTAATATTTGTGTCATTCTCAAAACTTTTGGCCGTGGCTGTACACTGGTCAGGTGACACTGGGACAGGTGTGGTGACAATTAGGGATACCATTGCTGGCTTACACTGGTGTAGTGATACTACAACTGGTGTGACGTTGATCAGGGAAACCTTAACTTGTGATGCAGTGATCAGGAACAATAGGACTAGAGTGGCGGTGATTAGGGACTCTGTAACTTGTGAGGCGGTGATCAGGGACAATAGGACTGGTGTGGCATGATTAGGAACACTGTGACTGGGTGGTGGTAATTGGGGACACTGACTGGTGCTACGGTGATTAGGGACACTGACTGCCAGGGAGCACTGGTCTGGTGACATTGCACTGCTGTGGGGGTGATCAGAGATAATCACATACAATCATACAGTGATATCAGAGCAGCCAACCATTGTACATGGTCATCTCCACACTTGCTCTAGTGACAATAAGTAAAAAATAAAAAAAAAATGATAATTTTTATATATATATATATATATATATATATATATATATATATATATATATATATATATTAATTACATCCTGTTAGCTGTCACATGGTACAGGTACACACATGGGGTGCTTGGCCCGAACCATGAGATCACTATGACCAATCACAGAGATCACAGTTGTTCTCTATGGTTGTATAAATGGCAGCATGTTTACTACGGGATATGTGATCGCTGTGATTGGTAACAGCAGTCACATGGTAACAGGGTGGAGCCCCTGCGCTTAGGACTTGGATCGGTGAACGCTGAAAGCTGATACACGCCCCCAGGTACTCCTAGATGGACGCTTGCCTATACTGTATACTGTATGCAGTAGCTGGGAAGGAACTGTTTAAGTAAAATTTTTAACATTGTCCTACAGGTAAGCTTATAGAAAGTTTTCCCTGCAGGTGCCATGTAAACGGCCTGAACTTGGGCTCAATTTGTAAGGTAGGCCCTCATATTTTTTCCCCAGAGTTTAGTACTGCTTTAACAGAATTTATCATTTCTTAAGGGGAAAATATAATGGTTTAATAATTAGATTATTTTCCTGAATTTTCATTTTGTATATTAAAGAAGATGTTTTTAATATTTTTTCTTTAAGAAATAAACAAGGTACATGACCCTGTATGATGCTGGGCTTTCTGATTACAAAGCCCAGTACTACTCTTATGCCGCGTACACACGGCCAGACTTTGCATCGGGCAAAACGCAGTCGGCATTTCCGACGGAAAAAATTTAGAACAGGCTCTATATCTAAGTCCATCGGAAATGCAGACAGAAAAAGTCAGATGGGGCATACACACGGTCAGAAGATCCGATGAAAAGCTCCCATCGGACTTTTTCCATCGAAAATTCCGGCCGTGTGTATTATGGTTTTGTCAGGCTTCATAGATATATATATATATATATATATATATATATATATATATATATATATATATATAAATATATATATGTATATATATATATATATACAGTGTCTCACAAAAGTGAGTACACGCCTCACATTTTTGTAAATATTTTATTATATCTTTTCATGTGCCAACACTAAGAAAGTAGTGAGTGTACAGCTTGTATAACAGTGTAAGTTTGCTGTCCCCTCAAAATAAACACACAGCCATTAATGTCTAAACCGCTGGCAACAAAAGACAGTACACCCCTAAGTGAAAATGTCTCAATTGGGCCCAATTAGCCATTTTCCCTCCCCAGTGTCATGTGACTCATTAGTGTTACAAGGTCTCAGGTGTGAATGGGGAGCAGATGTGTTAACTTTGGTGTTATCGGTCTCACTCTCTCATACTGGTCATTGGAAATTCAACATGGCACCTCATGGCAAAGAACTCTCTGAGGATCTGAAAAAAAGAATTGTTGCTCTACGTAAAGGTGGCCTAGGCTATAAGAAGATTGCCAAGACCCTGAAACTGAGCTGCAGCATGGTGGCCAAGACCATACAGCGGTTTAACAGGACAGGTTCCACCCAGAAAAGGCCTTGCCATGGTAAACCAAAGGAGTTGAGTGCACATGCTCAGTGTCATATCTAGAGGTTGTCTTTGGGAAATAGACGCATGAGTGCTGCCAGCATTGCTGCAGAGGTTGAAGGGGTTGGGGGTCAGCCTGTCAGTGCTCAGACTGCATCAAATTGGTCTACATGGCTGTTGTCCCAGAAGGAAGCCTCTTCTAAAAGATGATGCACAAGAAAGCCCGCAAACAGTTTTCTGAAAACAAGCAGACTAAGGACATGGATTACTGGAAATGTGTCCTGTGTGATGAGACCAAGACAAACTTGTTTGGTTCAGATGGTGTCAAGCGTGTGTGGCAGCAACCAGGTGAGGAGTACAAAGACAAGTCTACAGTCAAGCATGGTGTTGGGAGTTTCATGGTCTGGGGCTGCATGAGTGCTGCCGCCACTGGGGAGCTACAGTTCATCAAGGGAACCATGAATGCTAACATGTACTGTGACATACTGAAGCAGAGCATGATCTCCTCCCTTCAGAGACTGGGCTGCAGGGCAGTATTTCAACATGATAACGACCGCAAACACAACTCCAAGATGACCACTGCCTTACTAAAGAAGCTAAGGGTAAAAGTGATGGACTGGCCAAGCATGTCTCCAGATCTAAACCCTATTGAGCATCTGTGGGGCATCCTCAAACGGAAGGTGGAGGAACGCAAGGTCTCTAACATCCACCAGCTCCGTGATGTCGTCATGGAGGAGTGGAAGAGGACTCCAGTGGCAACCTGTGAAGCTCTGGTGATCTCCATGCCCAAGAGGGTTAAGGCAGTGCTGGAAAATAATGGTGACCACACAAAATATTGACACTTTGGGCCCAATTTGGACCTTTTCAATTAGAGGTGTACTCACTTTTGTTGCCAGTGATTTAGACATTAATGGTGTGTTGAGTTATTTTGAGGGGACAGCAAATTTACACTGTTATACAAGCTGTACACTCACTACTTTACATTGTAGCAAAGTGTAATTTCTTCAGTGTTGTCACATGAAAAGTTATAATAAAATATTTACAAAAATGTGAGGGGTGTACTCACTTTTGTGAGATGCATATATATATATATATATATATATATATATATAGATAGATATATAATTTAGGATTGTGTAGGATTTATACAGTGACAAGAGTTTGCACAGCCCTTTACAACATGAGGGTAGACAGTACAGTTATGCCCCGTAAACACGGTCGGATTTTCCGACGGAAAATGTCCTATCGGACCATGTTGTCGGAAATTCCGACCGTGTGTGGGCTCCATCTGACTTTTTCCGTCGGAAATTCAGATGGAAAAAGTTTGAGATCCTGCTCTCAAATTTTCCGACAACAAAGTCCTATCAGACTTTTTCCGATCGTGTGTAACGAATTCCGACGGACAAAGTGCCACGCATGCTCAGATCACATTACAAGATCAAAGCTATTGGCTACTAGCCTCTACGTAGTCCCGTTGTACGCAACGAACGTCACCACATTCAGGATAATCGAATTTTCCGACAACTTTGTCCGACCATGTGTATGCAACACCAGTGTCGGACAAAATCCGTCGGAAAAAAATCCGACGGATTTTGTGGTCGGAATTTCCGACCGTGTGTACGGGGCATTACAATACAATTCAATACAGGAGCAATCAGAAGGCCCTGCTCATTAGAGCTTATAATCTAAAAAGGAGGGTCAAGTGATACATAGGTAATAACTGTGGGGTATGGGCTGATGGAGAAAAAACATGAACGGTTGTTAGGTGGAAGCAGGATAGGCATCTCTGAGGATAAGGGTTTTTAAAGATTGCCTAAAAGTGGACAGAGTAGGAGATAGTCAGACAGATTGGGATAGGGAGTTACAGAGGATGGAGGAGGCTTGAGAGAAGTCTTGGAGGTGAGCATGGGTGGTGGTAAGAAGCTATAAAGTAGGTGGTCTTGGGAGGAACAAAGACAAAGATTTGTTTGGTGTTTTGAGACTACGTTAGTGATGTAACTGGGGACAGAGTTGTGGACGTTTTTTTTTAAGTTGTTTGTACTGTATATACTCGAGTATAGGCCGTCCCGAATATAAGCCGAGGCCCCTAATTTACCACAAAAAAACTGGGAAAACGTATTAACCCGTGTATAAGCCGAGGGTGAAAAATGCAGCAGCTACTGTAAGTGGAAAAGAGGGTCAGCAAATGCCCATCTGCAGCTGCATGTCCCCTGTGTCCTGTACAAACCCCCCCCCCCCTGTGTCCCCATTGCAGCCTACCTGTGCCGATGTGCCAATCTGCCTCCCTCCGATCTGTCACCTCCAATCACCATTGCAGGCTTGCGATCGTTAATGCCTCCTTGTCGGCACGATCGCTGGATGTCCTGTGTCCTGTGTCCCCCATGCTGATCCTGGCGATCAGCGTGTAAGGCGCCATTACAAATTCAAAAGCCGCGCCTCCTCCTCCTCGTCCGTGATAGGAGGAACACTCTGTTTTCCCAGCAGTCAGTGTGCAGTGTTCCGCCTATCACGGACATCCTCTCATCCTCGTCCATGAGATGAGAATGACAGGACGTCCGTGATAGGGGGAACACTGCACACTGACTTACTGCTGGGAAAATTAGTGTCCGCCTATCACGGACAGGGGGAGGAGGAGGCGCGGCTTTTGAACACTGCCGTCTGTCTGCATGACACGCTGTTCATGCAGACAGACGGTGCTGACTCGAGTATAAGCCGATGGGGGGACTTTCAGCCCTAAAAAAAGGGTTGAAAATCTTGGCTTATACTCGAGTATATACGGTATTTTAAATTGAATTTTTTGGGTGAGCAGAAGCCAATGGAAGCATTCGCAGAGAGGGGAGGCAGACCCTGAATGGTTGGTAAGGTGGATGAGTCTAACAGCAGTATTCATGACAGACTAAAGGGGAGAAGGGGGACCTCCCTGCAGCAGAAATAAATATTCTGTCAAAGTGAAAGAAGAAAAGAAAATACTTATAAAAAAATACTAAGCTAGACATTGTGGTTATCGGTAATAATAGGAACTTTTTATTGTATTGCTAAAATGATTACAAAATATAGTGTGTGTGTGTGTGTGTGTGTGTATATATATATATATATATATATATATATATATATATATACAGTATCTCACAGGACCCAATTAGCCATTAGCCTATGTAAAGGTAATTCAATGAGGAGGGAGTTATAGTAGTCAAGGCGAGAGATAACCAGGGAGTGAATAAGAAGCTTTGTGGTGTTATTGGTTAGAAGGGGTGTATTTTGGAGATGTTGCGGCAAGATTTGGACAGTGATTGGATGTGGGGCCGAAAGGAGAGTTCAGGATTCCACCTAGCACCCTGGCATGTGGGGATGGGCTGATGGTTGCACCACTGATCTTGACAGAGAAGTCAGGGGAAGGATCACGTGGGTGAATATTATGAGCTCAGTTTTGGATAGATGGAGTTTGGGGAAGTGGTATGGTAAGTGTTATACTTTTGGGTGTCTTCATCGTAGAAGTGGTATTGAAAACTGTAGGAGGCTATCAGCTAACCAAGGAAGTAGATGTAGATCGAGACTAGGAGAGTTCCAAGAACAGAACCTTGAGGGAGCCTGACAGAAGGAGGAAGAGAAGAGGAGGAGGTAGCATTGCTAGTGACACTGAAGGTGCAGTGGGTGGGATCGGTAGAATGCGAACCAATGAGGCAGCTAAAATTACTATAGCCAAATCCTGGAAAACAACAACGATACCTTTTGACATCTTAAAAACTAAATTATCCTGGATTATGGTCAATGAACATCTCTCAGCTATATTAAATGACAAGATTCCATTATTTGAGAAATCCTGGAATCCACGGATTAAATTTCAAACTGATTATTACTAGAGTTATTCCCTCTTGACAATTACTTAACAATTGACACAGTCGGTATGCATTGCGTATCTTTAAACTTCTTCCTTTCTTATCTTTTTCTATATATTCTTACCTTTATATGATATCTATTTTAGTTGTCTAAGGTCTCTGTTAGACCCAATGTGATATTTCTCTATGATAACTAGATGATAAATTCATCCTCTTTTGTTTGATACATAATACATAATACTTATTATAATACATGTCTGTTAAATATATCTTTAGGTGTGTCAATACTGACATATATTGATATATCTATTAGATTAAAACTTTATTTTTTGTTCTTATACATATACAGATTACAATTTAATTGCGGAATTGACAGGCACCTATTCTTTTCTGAATTGACAATATATTTGTAAAAGTTACTGTTTGTAATATCCTTACTACACTATTATCTGAAATTCCATATTTGTACATCTTTTCTTAGAAGACTTTACAAAATTACTGTAAAAGAGGAACCAATGAAGAGTACAGAACAAAAAGTAGGAGTAATAATGAGTAATTATTCAGAATAATGACCATTGGTTTTAGACATTTTAAATCGTTTGTGAGTTTTAGGAGAGCAGTTTCTGTGGAATATTGAGAGAGAATTTCATACTGAAGGGGATCGAGAAGGTTATTCTCAGGGGGGTGGTAGCTCACTCAGTTGTAGACCAGGCGTTAAAGGAGTTTGGAGGTAAAGAGGAGTAAGAAGATGGGGCATAGGTTGTTAAGACTGGTGGGATCCAATGAGGGGTTGTAAACCCTCGTTTAAAAACAAAAACAAAAAACACAAACATGTCATACTTACCTCCACTGTGCAAATCGTTTTGCACAGAGTGGCCCCGGTCCTCCTCTTTTGGGGTCCCTCGGCAGCGCTGATGGCTCCTCCCCGCATTGAGTGTCCATGTTGGAGAAGTGCTCTCCTTGGTGGACACCTGTGAGGGCTCGCTCCCGAGTCCCGCATCTGTGTCCATTCACACAGAATGCAGGACTCCGCCCCCGCCTCCCAGCGCTGTGTTATTGGATTTGATTGACAGCAGTGGGAGCCAATGGCTGCGCTGCTATCAATCTATCCAATCAGGACACAAGAGACCAGGTAGAACTAGTGTGCTTTTTCCAGCCAGAGAAAGATCGGGGTCAGTTAAGTAAAACGGGGGGCTCAGGGAGGCTGCAGAACCACAGAAGGTTTTTCAAATTAATGCATAGAATGCATTAAGGTGCAAAACCATGAGTTCACTAATGCATGTTTTAGAGAGTTGGGAAAAACACCAGTAAGAGAGGGAAGATTGAGGATGTGAGTTAGAGAGTGTAGGATAGAGCCAGAGGGTGACCTTAGTATCAGGATTGAAAGAGGGAAGTATTAGGGGCACCTGTGGACATGGAGTGTTAAGTGGGGGAAGAATCTGTACAGTGGAGAGCTCATCCTGAATTCTATCTTATTTTTTAAGTGATTTTCGATATCCTGGGCAGTGAGTGAGTTAGTCAATGGAGGCATTGGAAGACTAATTGAGTAGAGTTAACATGGACTGGTTAGACAACTGATGAGAGGTTGTTAATGAGAGAGAGTGATAAAATAGGTCTGCTTGTCAATGTGGAGGCAGGAATTGTATTTTTGGAGGGAAGATTTGTATTGGTGGAAGTCTTTCTGTAGGGGTTGGGGCTTGATTCTTTGTGTAGTGAGGGAGGGTGAGCATGTCCAGGCAGGATGACAGTGAACTTGTGTAGAGTAGAGTAAAATGGCTAGGCTAGGCAGCAGAGGGATGGGATTTTGTCATAGAGGTGGTCAGTGGCAGAATAGAGAAGAGAGGAGTTAAAGTGGTGAAGGTTTCTACGGGGTAACTGTTTGGCAGCTGTAGGGAGAGGAGGTGGAAGTCAGTAAGGGAGTGAAACTAATAAGGTAGTGATCAGAGAGGGTAAAAGAATTGTCGGAGAAGTTGCACGGAGTGAATATGTATGAGAATACAAGGTCAATGGTGTTGATATCAGAGTGAGTAGGAGTATATATCCTGTGCTTCAGGTCAAAAGAGGAGGTTAGACTGAGAAGTTTAGAAGTAGCAGCAGTATTAGTATTAACAGGGATGTTGAAGTCCCTGGGAATGATTGGGAATTTCAGAAGAGAGAAAGTAGGGTAGCCAGACAAAAAAGTAATCTAGCAAGATTGATACTGGTCCACAAGGCCGGTAGATCACAGAAATTTTCAAAGAGATTGGAGAAAATAGACGAATACAGTGTGCCTAAAATTAGGAGAGTAACATAGAGGGAGGTAGGTGAAGTACCCGCAAGGTGCTTTGTGGGGATAGAAGCATTCCAACTCCACCTCCTTTCCGTCCACAAGATCTGGGGGAATGAGTCCAGGGAAGGTCGCCATGGGAGAGGAAAGCAAGAGAAGCAGAGTCAGAGTTGGAGTTAGCAATAAAGAGGTCGTGGCTAGAGGTGAACTTGTTGTAGACAGAGCGGGCATTCCAAAGGGCGCATGAGAAGGGGAGGCTGGTTTTGGGAAGAAAAGGAATAGGAACTAAATTTTGTAGATTGCGGTTGCTTCCAGAGGGCTTAGGGTGATGGGTGTGTTGGCCACATTTAAATGAAGAAGGCCCAGGGTTTGGAGAGGTAATATGGGAGTGTGATATATATGAAGGGACGCACACCAGTGTCCTGTTTTTTTTATAGAGAGTTCATGGTCAGAGGACACAACTGTGAGAAGGAGAAGTAGGGAGCGCATGTTACAGAGTGGAAGGATTAAGAAGGGGACTGGGTAGGAGATAAAAGTGATGAATGTGGAGACAAGGTCCCCTTCAGTCTGCTTGGTGTTTTGTAATATAGTTTGCTGTGAAATTTTGCTTCATGCAATCGCTAAAATTCTGAGCCGAAGTGCCCATTTTAGCAAAAAACCACTTCAACAAAAGAAACCCTATGCCACCCCAGCATGTGCCCCCCCCCCCAGCATGTACATATATATATATATATATATATTTTTTTTTTCATAATAACCGGTCAGTTTTTATTGCTGTCTGTGCCCTTGTTAGGGAGATTCATCCTCTCTATTTGTCCTGTTTATTGTTTAATTCAAAGTGAAAGTAAAAGAAAATCCCAAATTTTGGGTTGACAGCACAACAGTAATAGAGGAGAAATATTCTAATGGGGACCCTGGTGACACCCCACGATTCCCTGGATTTGAGGGATTTCCTCTCACTTCCTGTTTTGGCTATGAGACAGGCAGTTAAGGGAAATCTCCCCTATGAGACGCAGATGGCAAAAATATCTGACAGGGGTTATAACCCTCCCTTACTCTATCCAAAAATTAAAAAATAAATTGACATTAGTTACGCTTTAAGGAAAGGGAAAAAATAAATGTAATCAATTAAAAAACACTGCCAATACTCTGCAATACCCTGCCAATACCCTGCAACACCCTGCCAATACTCTGCAACACCCTGCCAATACTCTGCCATACCCAGCCATACTCTGCCATACTCTGCAATACCCTGTAATACCCAGCCATACTCTGCAATAGTCGTTAATACCCAGCCATACTCTGCAATACTCTGCAATACTAGGTAATACCCAGCCATACTCTGCAATACCCTGCCAATACTCTGCAACACCCTGCCAATACTCTGCAATACCCTGCAATACCCTGCCAATACTCTGCAACACCCTGACAATACTCTGCAACACCATGCCAATACTCTGCAACACCATGCAAATACTCTGCAACACCATGCCATTACTCTGCAATACCCTGCCAATACTCTGCAATACCCTGCCAATACTCTGCAATACCCTGCAATACCCTGACAATACTCTGCAACACCCTGCCAATACTCTGCAACACCTGCCAATACTCTGCCATACCCTGCCAATACTCTGCAATACCCTGCCAATACTCTGCCATACCCAGCCATACTCTGCCATACTCTGCAATACTCTGCAATACTCGGTAATACTCGGTAATACCCAGCCATACGCTGCAATACTCAGTAATACCCAGCCATACTCTGCAATAGAAAAGGGTAACCACCGCTCCAGGACTATCCTTCCATGCAAATGCTCCTACTCCTGTATGGGAGCCCCAGGTGCTGGCTAATGACACAGTAGATTGAAAATTAGGAAAATTCAATAAATGTATTTAAAAAACAGGAATCACATCAACCCAAAACACGACAAAGCAGGATGGGGGGGGCACACAACTGACGCGTTTCGCACTATGCCTAGTGCTTACTCATAGCATGAGCTATGAGTAAGCACTAGGCATAGTGCGAAACGCGTCAGCTGTGTGCCCCCCCATCCTGCTTTGTCGTGTTTTGGGTTGATGTGATTCCTGTTTTTTAAATAAATGTATCAAATTTTATCTTTTCCTGGTGTGCGGCTGTCCGGAGTTCTTCCTAATTTTCAACATACTCTGCAATACTTGGTAATACCCAGCCATACTCGGCGATACCCAGCCATGCTCAGGCGTACCCAGCCATACTCAGCCAATATTACAGTGCGGGAGATAACGTGGATATTACAGTGGGGGAGATTGTGGATATTACAGTGGGGGCTATATGGTGGTGGAATTTTCACAGGTTTTTGCAAATTCAATTATTATTTGCTTATCCGAAAAATGATCGCATCCGTGACTCTGATCCGAGCAACGATCCGATCTGTGAGTTTGGGGGGGGGGGGGGACAGATGTACAGAGGGGGAACAGATACAGTGGTGTGAAAAAGTGTTTGCCCCCTTCCTCATTTCCTGTTCCTTTGCATGTTTGTCACACTTAAGGCCCCTTTCACACTGGGGCGGTTTTCAGGCGGTACAGCGCTAAAAATAGCGCCTGTATACCGCCTGAAAAAACCGGCCCCATTCACTCCAGTGTGAAAGCCGGCGGGCTTTCACACTGGAGCGGTGCGCTAGCAGGACCGCAACAAAAGTCCTGCTAGCAGCATCTTTGGAGCGGTGAAGGAGCGGTGTATTTACCGCTCCTATACCGCTCCTTCCCATTGAAATCAATGGGAAACCGCGGGGATACCGCCCGCAAACCGCCGCTGCAGCGGTGCTTTGCGGAGGTTTTTAACCCTTTTGCGGCCGCTAGCGGGGGTTAAAACCACCCCGCTAGCGGCCGCATACCGCGGGTAAAACGATGGTAAAGCAGCGCTAAATATAGCGCTGCTTTACCGTCGCCGCCCCGCACCGCCCCAGTGTGAAGCCAGCCTTAGTGTTTCGGAACATCAAACCAATTTAAACAATAGTCAAGGACAACACAAGTAAACACAAAATGCAATTTGTAAATGAAGGTGTTTATTATTAAAGGTGAAAAAAATCCAAACCATCATGGCCCTGTGTAAAAAAGTGATTGCCCCCCTTGTTAAAACATACTATAACTGTGGTTGTCCACACCTGAGTTCAATTTCTCTAGCCACACCCAGGCCTGATTATTGCCACACCTGTTCACAATCAAGGCATCACTTAAATAGGAGCTGCTTGACACAGTAAGGTCCACCAGAAGATCCTTAAAAGCTACACATCATGCCGAGACCCAAAGAAATTCAGGAACAATTGAGAAAGAAAGTAATTGAGATCTATCAGTCTGGAAAGGGTTATAAAGCCATTTCCAAAGCTTTGGGAATCCAGCGAACCACAGTGAGAGCCATTATCCACAAATGGCGAAGACATGGAACAGTGGTGAACCTTCCCAGGAGTGGCCGGCCGCCCAAAATTACCCCAAGAGCGCAGTGACGACTCATCCAAGAGGTCACAAAAGACCCCACAACAACGTCCAAGGAACTGCAGGCCTCACTTGCCTCAGTTAAGGTCAGCGTTCATGCCTCCACCATCAGGAAAAGACTGGGCAAAAATGGCCTGCATGACAGAGTTCCATGGAGAAAACCACTGCTGAGCAAAAAGAACATCAAAGCTCGTCTCAATTTCTCCACAACACATCTTGATGATCCCCAAGACTTTTGGGACAACATTCTGTGGACTGATGAGACAAAAGTGGAACTCTTTGGAAGGTGTGTGTCCAAGTATATCTGGCGTAGAAGGAACACTGCATTTCAGAAAAAGAACATTATACCAACAGTAAAATATGGTGGTGGTAGTGTGATGGTCTGGGGCTGTTTTGCTGCTTCAGGACCTGGAAGACTTGCCGTGATAAAAGGAACTATGAATTCTGCTGTCTACCAAGTGATCCTGAAGGAGAATGTCCGACCATCTGTTCGTGTACTCAAGCTGAAACGAACTTGGGTTCTGCAGCAGGACAATGATCCTAAACACACCAGCAAGTCCACCACCGAATGGCTGAAGAAAAACAAAATGAAGACTTTGGAGTGGCCTAGCCAAAGTCCTGACCTGAATCCTATTGAGATGTTGTGGTATGACCTTAAAAAGGCTGTTCATGCTCGAAAAACCCTCTAATGTAACTGAATTAGGACAATTCTGCAAAGATGAGTGGGCCAAAATTCCTCCAGGACGCTGTAAAAGCCTCATTGCACGTTATCGCAAACGCTTGGTTGCAGTTGTTGCTGCTAAGGGTGGCCCAACCAGTTATTAGGTTTAGGGGGCAATCACTTTTTCACACAGGGCCATGATGGTTTGGATTTTTTTTCACCTTTAATAATAAACACCTTCATTTACAAATTGCATTTTGTGTTTACTTGTGTTGTCCTTGACTATTGTTTAAATTGGTTTGATGTTCCGAAACACTTAAGTGTGACAAACATGCAAAGGAACAGGAAATGAGGAAGGGGGCAAACACTTTTTCACACCACTGTATATGTGTGTGGGGGGGGGGGGGGGCAGACGTGTAGTGGGGTACAGAGGGGGAACAGATATATGTGTTGGGGGGAACAGACGTGCAGGGGGGTACAGAGGGGAAATAGATGTGCAGGGGGGGAACGCGCCCCTTGCTTACAGTAATACTAGACCCGCCCCTAAGAATATTTAAAAAAAAGTCAGTTACTTTGCTGAGTAACTAATTACTTTTCCAATGTAGTAACTGAGTTACTAACGCAATTACTTTTTTGGGAGAAGTCATTTGTAACTTAACTAATTACTAAGATGACCAACAGTGGTTCTTTGTACATAGAGAGACTATTAGTAGAGAGATAGTATACTCTTGTATACTGTACTCTTGCTTCCTAATGAGTTGTTAATGGGTGACCAAGCTAGTTAACCAAGGAGATGATCCTAATCTGATTGACTGCGATTTGCAAGGGTATAAATAGGTAATATATAAGAAATGTGAATCCCGCATTGAAATGGATACTAAGACAAAGGACAAAGCCCAGTGTCCCCAGAGGCTGAGTATTCTAATGAGTATTCTAATGAGCGTTCAATGTCTGGGGATTGGGGGTAATTCAAATGCTGAGTGTGTGTCTATCCCAAGACTGAGCTGCCATTGTGTGCCTGTTTAGACATTCTGCTCCTGCCGAGATGTAAAAGATGAGCAGCACACAAGAGTCTCAGCAGACACAAGGGAGGCTCAGATTAGATAATGAGGACACCCAGAGATTTTTCATGGTGCTAGATGTGTTTGTAGGTTGAAATTGAAGGTATCTGTTTATACAACCTACTATGTTGTTCCCTTTTACTATACAGTAGTGACATATTGTTACTGCCTTGTCACCACAAGTATGTATCTCAGCTTCTTGGACGCTCGGCTGTAAGGGGAAACTATAATGGTTTCGGGTCTATTTTATTTATTTATTTTGGTTGAATGCTGAACTTTGGATAGCTATAAAAGTCCTAAATGAATGCAGCTCTGTATTTATATACATTTTTTACCTGTATTTTTTAATGCATGCTACATAGGGATCTTAACTTGGCTTGGTATCAGTAGAGCTCAGCAGAATGCAGCAGGCTTGCTAATAGCAGAAGAGAGCGGAGCATCAGAAAGAGACTTCTCTTTTCAGTGTAAAGTCACAGGCTCTTTTAAAAAATTTTTTTTAATTCTATTCAAGTATGTATTACTAACTCAGAAAAGTACCTTCTGTTGCTCTCAACTTCCCCCAAATTTCCAAATACCTTTTTTTTTTGCTGCTGTGATCCGACTTCCTGTTGGATGGTGGCAACGTTTGTTCTCCATGAACCCACAGTATGTAGGAATGTAGCCATCCCTTCTTGCTTGCTCCTAAGTTGGACTAGAGACTGTGGACTATGGGAAGAGTAGTGCACATGACCACAATTCTAGTTTGAGCTACTGAGCTCTGTAAACATAAGGCTTTTTCAACCAATAAGATAGGGAGACCCATAAAAACAGGTGAAGAGGAGTCTGAAGGTAACCTCTACTTATTCCTGTTTTGTCCGTACATAATCCACAGAGTTTATTAAAAATCAAGTGGTCCAGTATACAGCAGAACTAACACAATTTGGGCTACAAAGCCTTACCCATAAACCTAAGAGGAGTTTAGAGCTGAAGGTAACCTCTGCTTATACCTGTTTTGTAAGGTTGATTGAGCAGATGTGCCAGGTTTACTTTAATTTCCTTAGTACAGATCCAGTTTACTGCTGCAGATGACTGTAGCCAACCCTGGATAAACTAGTGAATGATCAACTTTGAAGAGGTATAACTTGGCTTGCCAGCAGTCTATGAAACTTTATAGGAAAACCAGAATCAATGGTGCTATTTACTGTGCCATGGAAATGGGAATTTTAGGTCCAATTAGGATGTTGCCGACTCCTTTACATTATCAGCTGGAAGCAAAGAACTCTACAGGTATCCTGATCTGGTTCTCATGGTATGGCAGTATTGGACCTGGTTCTTCAGGACCTTAGAAAATAGCCTTAGTTTTCATGTGCCTCCTTCTATTGCCTGTTTTGTAGCTCCAACTTCACCCAGGGGCCAGATGGGCCATCTATGTAAGAGAACAGGTTGCATCACACTAGTGGAGTCCACCCCAGCCTGCCCATATGTATATTTACAGGTCCAAGGGGTTACGCTAGACTAGACCTCTCTTTACAAGGAGAAGAATGGAGCTTGCCTGACATGTAGTTTTATTTGGCCATATTAAGTTAGAAAAAAAATGTACTGTGATTCTATGATTTTTTGCTTGATTCTGTATGATGTTTACCTTAAAGCGGAACTAAACTCCTAAAAGGGAGTTATTCATATCCCTAATGATGTTGTACATGGTCCTGCTGACATGCCAGAATCGCCCTCTGGACTGCCCCCAGGCTGCTCTGTGTGCCAATCCTGCAGCGTCCTAGGGGATGTGATGTGAGTCTGGCATTTCATCCGAGCTGGCTGCCTACACCCGTAAAAGGCAACCAACTGAAGGAGGACCAAGATGGTGGCGCCTGACCGGCTTGTGGCACCCAAACAGCAGTTCACAGTGGGACAGTGCTTAATTTGCGGTACTTGTGAGTGTGTGCTTTAATGAGCATGACAGGTAAAAGCAGGTACTATAAGTGGTTAAAAAGGGGTGGGGGATGTGAGTATCACTTTAATCTTGCATACACACACATATTTACACGTTATCTCTGAATGTGGCCACACCGGCTTCATAGAACCACATATAACTACCGTATATATATTCAGAGTTTTTCCTAGGCATAAACCTATCATCACTAAATGAAATGAAAATGAAATGAAATGAAAATCCACCATTTACAGATAATAAACCTGCACTTGGCTAAGATATAAAAAAAAAACTATCTACATAAAGTGCAAAAAATGAATTACATACATACAATGGGATACATACATAAACTGTAGATCCACAATCATATTTCTTAAAAAAATAAAAAATTTGTTGAAGTCGGAAGTGACGAAACGCGTAAGGGCGTGACCCGCACGACATCCCTAGAAGTAACGTTTGCGATCCACCGACGGCCATGTCCACACCAGGAAGCGTCTCACAGTGTCCTCAGGGAGACACGCACTGACTTGCTGGACGGCGGAAACGGTGACAGAGTCCTTCTTTAATTCATTGTTTTGCTGGATTGATATTTTCTTTGTGTGGAAGGTGCTATGACAACACTCTAAATAATCATCAATGATCACCTATAACGTTGTTTGAACTGTTTCCTCTATCATCACTGCACAAAGGACTTTTATCTGTTATGGCTTTGGCCACATGATTATTGTTTTAATTTCAGCGCTGTAGTATTGGAATTTTACAGGAATTTTTTTATATATATTATTATATAATAATATATATATATATATATATATATATATATATTGTAGCAGAGCGTCCCAGAGAGAGCCAGGAGAAGTCTTGTTATACGTCTCCCAGGCTCCTCTCATACACATTCAGAGGTCTCTGATACATGATCCAGTTCGGATCTTAGTACTCTTCCCCAGGCTAATTTAAGCTCACCTGAGCAGACAGCGTTTGCTCTCTGCCTGGGACACACAAACATGGATGGTTTGTGAGGAGCTAAAGGTTGGTAAAACGCTTTAAAACTCTATACAGAAACTGACAAGCGGTAGGCTTGCTCAGCCTGGTAGTGAGGGCCAGTGTATGGTATAGTTAGAGCCGAGACACGGCTAGGACTTTTGTTTTGTTATGTCTGTTCTGATATGTTTTCTGGAAGACTGTGCAGCACCTGTGTATGGACTTGTATTTAAATCAAATAAACCCAGCACTGTTTTCACTACCTCAAGTGGATTTGGTATCTGTGCCTAAATAAACAGCTCATCCCAGGGAGCTTTGTACCTGCTACCTGTCCCCCAGGTTACAATATATATAAAAGTATTGGGATACCTGCCTTTACACGCACATGAACTTTAATGGCATCCCAGTCTTCGTCCATAGGGTTCAATATTGAGGTGGCCTACCCTTTGCAGCTATAACAGCTTCAACTCTTCTGGGAAGGCTGTTCATAAGGTTTAGGAGTGTGTCTATGGGAATGTTTAACCATTCTTCCAGAAGCGCATTTGTGAGGTCAGGCACTGATGTTGGACGAGAAGGCCTGGCTCACAGTCTCCACTCTAATTCATCCCAAAGGTGTTCTATGGGGTTGAGGTCAGGACTCTGTGCAGGCCAGTCCATTTCCTCCACCCTAAACTCACTCATCCATGTCTTTATGGACCTTGCTTCCCATAGACTCTAACTCTATTTGATGGCACCTCTACTTGCATGAAATGTTTTGTAGGGTGGACATAGTCACCTAAAATATGAACATTAGCTACCTAGCTATCATCTTCTTAGAAGGAAGGATGTAAATCTGGTAATTGCTGCATTTAGTAAACTGATTAGCTTTTGTTTTGTTTTTTCATATGTTACTTTTTACTTTGGACATAAGTCTTCTGGATTGTATGATAGAAAACTCCAGAATCTATGCAGCTCCGAATCCTCACTATGTGGTTGATTTACTGAAACTGGAGAGTGCACTATCTGGTACAGCTCTGCATGGTAGCCAATCAGCTTTTAACTTCAGCTTCAAAGCACAATACAATAAAACCTGGAAGGTGATTGGTTTCTGTGCAAAGCTACACCAGATTTTGCACTCTGCAGTTGTAGTAAATCAACCCCTATACAGTATGTCTATTTTATATGTACACATAGGGAGGACTGCAGTACCTCAGACACCTCCATAAATATATCCCAGAAGATAACTAGCAGCGGGCCCCATGGTGACTCTGAGGACCTGA
Organism: Lithobates sylvaticus; assembly: GCA_028564925.1. Lineage (NCBI taxonomy): Eukaryota > Metazoa > Chordata > Amphibia > Anura > Ranidae > Lithobates > Lithobates sylvaticus. Next base: position 235,164,463 of record CM053031.1, read on the forward strand.
AATAGTTATATCAAGAGAAGTTCTTTCTCCCAGAGGGTTGGAAAGTCCTTCTAATTCCCCCTTGTTTTCTTAACATGCAGTTTGTTTTTTGAAGGAATAAGGCAGAAGGAGAATGTCACGCACAGATCACTGTCCCTGCAGTAACCTCAGGCAGGGCCTGCCTTTTGCACAGGATGCCGAGTGTGGCTCTATTTGGAGACACCGGCTATTGATGCTTTCTGGTGACCTCCTGGACTATGGGAAACTGTTAATCTCTTGGGTATGTTTCACAGCTTGTGAGGATGATGGCTTCTAAGGGACTGCAGAGCGGCAAGTCCACAATCGCAAACCATAGCTAGAAAAGTTTAAAGAGGAGCATTCTGGGAATTACCATTCAAACATTCCTCCTAGTACCCTTGGCAATGTCACTTAGTCATAGTTACCAGCTGTCCCCAATTTCCACAGGCAGTTGTATCTAAAAGGTTTTCCCTAGTGAATTTTGTCTTAAATACATTTTTTGCTTGATGGGCTAAGAAAGGTAAAATGCAACCTTTAACCCCTTTTGTTCTTTTACTCTTACCTATGTAGCGCCAACACTTTTCTAAAGTGTGCGCTATAATGCAAATTTAGTTTGTCCAGAACTGTAACAGAGTTCTGGGGGTTAATTCTATAAGTTTTTTTTACTTTGGCATCAGTTTGGCTGGGCTGTACTGGAGTTCTGCCTGGTCATAGGTGCAGTGAGGCACCTGTGACAGGCTGAGTACTAAGCCTGGTTGGACATGTTAGGTACCAATCTGTCTCAGAGCCAATCAGTAGGCGCGTCTGGCCCCGCTGTGTAGTCTGGGAAGGGGTATTTAAGATGCTGAAGTCACATGTTCTGTTTCGGCTTGCTCTTTGATTCCTTGTTCCGGTTCGGACCAACCCCGCGAGGGGTCCCGGACACAGTAGTGTCTGCTGCCCCCGTAAGCCTGGTCACCCTGACCAGCCCCAGGGGCCCTCATGGTCTGGCGTGGGGATCCGTCCGTTCCCGAGCCTCGGAACTGGCTAGTTCGAGGCCCAGTAACTTAGGGAGGATTCGGAGGTGTCCCGGTGTGCTCTCGGCATTGGAGAGACACAGCAACTCGTGCAAGTGACCAGGGGAGGACTCTTCGGAGAAGGGCCAAGAAGCTGGCTGCTCAGTAAGAGCCTGGGAGCTGAAGTTGTATGGACACTAGTGAATCCGCATTTCTTACAGTATCGCCAAGGCGGCTGAAAGATCCAGGTACCGTGGGAAAAGTTCCTAATTTATCTTCAGTTACAACCTAGTCTGTGGCAGAGACTTTGCAAATTTTCAAGTCATTTGTTGGCTGCTAAATCTACAGCTAGAGGTTTATTCAGCAGTGAAGCGCCCAGTTGCGAGTGGCTACTCTCTGGGCTAAAGAGACATTCAAGTGAACCCCTAGACAACGAACGACGAGCTACAAGGAGGAGGTAATTGGTAAGCCCAGAAAATTCATAGCCGCCCCCAGGGGTTATGGCGATACACCTATTTCTTCCAATTTTCTCAATAGTAAGATTTGTTTTCTAATGGGGATTAAACATATGTACTGTCATTTCCATTTTTACTACATGGTGAGTTGTAGTGTAAGGCCCCTTTCACACTGAGGCGCTTTGCAGGTGCTAAAGTTCTAAAAATAGCGCCTGCAAAGCGACTTCAAACAGCCGCTGCTGTGCTGTGCGCTTGAAGGACGCTGAAAAATGTCCTGCAAGCCGCATCTTTGGAGCGCTGTAGGAGCGATGTATTTACCGCTCCTAAAGCGCCCCTTCCCATTGAAAACAATGGGGCAGCGCTCCAAACCTGCCCGCAAAGCGCCGCTGCAGCGGCGCTTTGCGGGCGGTATTAACCCTTTTTCGGCCGCTCGCGGGGGTAAAACGGCCGAAAAGCGCCACTAAAACGACGGTAAAGCGGCGCTAAATATAGCGCCGCTTTACCGCCAGCGCGCCCAGCGCCTCAGTGTGCAAGTAGCCTTAGATTTTAGAAGTTAGATGTTGGAAATCTTCTCTCTTTATGGGACTCTTGGTGATACCTGAGCTTTAGCTCCTGGGTCTACACACCTGCTATTGCCTATATTCTACTGTAGGTTCCCACTCTGGAATGTTATTTCTATTGTATTTTGGAGAATGTAATAGGAGGCACTGGAACACAAAGAGCTTGGTAGGAACAAAGTCAGAAATGATTTACAGCTCTCCCTGAAGTATCCAAGACACCTACGTGCCAGTGGTTGCTTCTGCCCACCAGGCTCTGCAGATAAGTAAAATATTCTATGGTGGTTTTGTAGTGTGCCACAATTTTTTTACATAGTGTCATCAGCATGTAAAACATAAATGGGAGCAGATTGTGCCTGGATTTTATTTCTAAAAGACACCTTTCTGGGAAAAAAAACAAAAAAAAAACAAAGATGCTATCATTGGTAATCATTCTTCAAATGCTAATTTCCTCTTATTTCGATACTTTTAATCACTGACCCTGAACCAGTATACAGATAAGGACTTTATTCTGACTTCCTCTATATGCACACTGGTTCTAGGTGTAATTAAAGGGTCAGTCCAGCCTTTTACCTGACAAATGTTCAGCATGTTTCTGAAGCGTGAAAGGTTGTGTTGGCCAACAATCCGATCGTGTGTACGAGGCTTAATACTTAAAGTGGAGGGCCACCCTGAGAAACAAAACTTGTTAAAAAGGTTAATACAAATTTAAAATGAAAAAAAAAAAAAAATTTTTTTTTTACTTACCAGAAATGGCTGTTGCTAGGCAGATTGTCCTGATCTGCCTCTTCCTGTTCCTCGGAGCTGTTCTTTCTTCTTCTTCTAGCACCGCCTTCTAGTGAACGCGGTGTGTTATAGGAACTGTGTCCCACAACACATCGCGTTCCCCATTCACAAAGCACCGAGCGACGACTCGCGCATGCGCAGAAGCTGCCCGTTTCCCTTACTGAGGATGGCGGCGCTGAGACCGGAGCGCCGACCGTCATCTCGGCCTCCACGACCGACATCGCGGGTGCCCTGGGAGGGTAAGTGTACTTATTAAAAGTCAGTAGCTACTTTTTTTTTAGCTGCTGTCTTTTGAAAAAAAATGTTTTAAGCTGAAACACCGCTTTAAGGAGTCAGTGACAAGCAAATTAAATGTTCTGACTTCACTTGCTGCATAGAACAAGGCTAATATGCATCCTGTACTTACCTTCCAGAAAGCACCTAGAAATTCTTGTTTAAGACCCCTTTCACACTGGGGCATTTTTTTGCGGCGTTTTTCAGACGCTTTAGCGTTAAAAAAAGTGCCTGTAAAGCGCTTGAAAGAAGCCTCATCTGCAATCCCAATGTGAAAGCCCGAGTGCTTTAAGAGCCCTTTCACACTTTAAGAGCCCTTTCATAAAGCCAGCGTTATTTGAGTGCTAGTGGAGCGCTTTTAACCCCTGCTAGTGGTCAAAAAAGGGTTAAAAGCACCTACAAAGCGCTGCTGCCAAAAGCGCTTTTCAGGCGTTTTGCAGGCACTTCCTATTGATTTCAATGGGAAGGGGCGCTTTAGGAGCGGTGTATTCACCGCTCCAAAAGCACTGCAAAGAAGCTGCTTTCAGGACTTTTTTTGACACCCTGCCGGCGCAGCACCTCAGTGTGAAAGCACTGGGGATTTCCCATTGGGATTGCAGTTGAGGCTTCTTTCAGGGGCTTTACAGGCGCTTATTTTAACTCTAAAATGCCGCTCCTAGAATAACTGACCACCCTTGCGCCAATAGTACCAAACAATGTGTGGATAGATGTGTGTGTGATAAACACCACCTACTCAAATTCTAAGTGATGTGAATATACACCTAGCAGCCACTTTAAAAATATGTAACCATAAAAAAATGTGATTATAATCAAACTAGTAATAACAAGTGAAAAATATAATCAAATGGCGCTTAAAAAAAGAAAAAATCAAAAACAAAATAAAAACTACCAAAATATATAAATATATATAGCACCACGTGAAATAGTGTTCATATAATGATACAGAAAACAATCTTCATCAATATTTGTGCAAATTCAAAGAAAATGTGATTCAATCTTCCAAAGAAAAATAAGTCCACCAAAAAATCTTCAATAGAATAATCAAATAGATCTTCCACCACACCAGCTTGTGTTCCCTCTCCCAATGAGACCGCACTCACCGAATGGTATTGCCTCGCACTCTCGTGGTTGGCAAATATAGCGATTAAACCCCACCTGGGATACTTGTGCGATCACTCCAAATTTGCAAACTCCATATGTGAAAACAAATAACAAATGTGCCTCCACATAGCGTGATACTGTGATAAAACTTATTTATTCAAATTCAACACCACTCACACTTCAATGTTTCAACTTACAAAAACACAAATGTAAAAAAGCCGAATACAGCACACAATCCACTGCAACTTTTGGATAACAGATGGGCCGACAGAGCGCACATATGATCACCAATGGGTAAACTGGATAACACGTGATCTCACCACCCCTCGCAGCTCTGCTCCTAGTGTGGGTTCTTTCTCCAGGAGTCACTTCAGTGAGGTTGCCGGGTAGTGATCTCAAAAAATGGTAGTAGAGGAGTCCGCACACAAATTCAAACAATCAAACACAAAAATTGAAATGTTCAGTATCTCAGTGTCCGTGTAGCCACGCCCTTGACATGTTTCGTCGGTATGACTTCTTCAAAAAAGGGAGTTGGCTACACGGACAACAAACGCTTACCTAAATGATGTTGAGAGCGATCACATGGTCACAATGGGCCAATAGTTTGTCAGACCTCAGGTGCGGGTGATTAGCTCAATAATGCCCACTGGCTCTTTCCATAGAGCCAGCTGTGTCCCGTTCGTCCATCACATAGAGAAAAACAAACAAACAAACACAGGGCCTGGGGTGTTGCTTCCGGGTGGCACTACTGTGTGCACACCCGTAATTCGCATTTGCGCATGCGCCGTACAGCATAAACAGAGTGCGCGCGCATATCCTGCGCGCGCCTCTCTATCGCCCGCCCGCGCATGCGCAGTAAGGGGACGTTGGCGTGCATTGATGTATCTTCAATGCGCCATACCAAATACACAGAGTGCGCGCGCCTCTCCTGCGCGCGCCACTCTAAAACCCGCCCGCGCATGCGCAGTAAGGGGACGCTGGCGTGCAATGATGCGTGCGCCTTTTCCATGGGCCGAAAATCTCCACCTGCATATCGCCGTGACATAGCGGTGATTAATCCGCCGATCACGCCTGCGCAGACGGAGTACTACACAGATATGGTCCCATATCTCCATCACTCCTAGGTTCAATATAAGTCTGCTTTAAAGTGACCCCCAAATGTGATCTCAGTGCGTTCAGCCACTCCATCCATGTACATTACATATTTGAACAAACATGGCTCATCACTGTTTACAGCAATCTTACATAATTCATATGTGTTATTTACAAACATGCAAAATAGAGAGTCAGCATTAAAAAATCTAAAACATCACACACATATAATTTCAGTCCTCAATGTAGATATTATCCGCATGTTGCAACTACATATGTGTGACTCATAAAATGACATAAATATTAAAAACCCGGATTGGTCCTACAGCACCTGTCTGACCATAGGGGAGAAATGGGTTAGTGTAGATAAATATATACCAATCTCTGACCCAAAGAAAGACGGTTGAAGATAATCAATACTTATGATGTAAGTAGAAATACAGGAGTATGCGGCTAGAACACCATACTCCTGTGTATGTCTATACATGGATATAATGATAAAATAGGCGTAAAAATAATCATCTGACACCAACTTTAAAATAGATGAAAAGCATAATAAAAACTAGATAAAATCAAAGAGTCTATAATATATGTGATCTTTTTTACAACCCGATCATGTACCAACTAGTTGATCATGACCAGATAGGAACCCAAAAACAACATGCAATGGTGGATCACCAGTAATGACACAGAAAACCTCTGGCAACAAGGAAAAAAATTATTAATCAAAAGAGGTTGACCACATCGCGCATTGGCAAGGGACCTGTCATGATTGACTGACCGCATTAAGCCAAGCTCTGACTTCAAAAATTGTTAATAAAGCAGTTGAGGTCCACCTCAATATTCAACCCCCTAGGGCTCATACATTTCATGGAGAAAATCCAGCGGGTCTCCCTCTGTGATAAATCTCTCACCCTATTGGAGCCCCTCCAAGATGGTTTTACTGTGTCTATTCCACAGAATTGAATCAGAGATGGATCACGGTTGTGCTTCTCTCTAAAGTGTAAAGAAACACTGTGATAGCGGAACCCTTTTCTGATGTTAGCTAAATGTTCCGCTATCCGTATTCTGAGAAGCCTTTTGGTCCTACCGACATAACAGAGTCCACATGGACACCACATGAGATAAACAACATGTGTTGTGTTACATGTGATAAACTCATTAATGTCGAAGGACTCGCCCTCTCTGTTGGAAAAATTGAGTTTCCCTCTGTTACTGATGTTAACGGTCCTACAGCAAATGCACTTTCTGCAGGCATAGAAACCCTTGAGATCAATTTTTGGACCTTGTTTGTCCGGAGGATCCAAAATTTTCCTAACAATTTGGTCCCCAAAACTCGGGGCTCGCCTATAAATGAACCTAGGATGTTCATGTAATGACCCTCCTAAATGCCTATCCTGGCGCAAAATGTGCCAATGTCTTTTGAAAATGCCCTCTACCTCCTTATACTGTGCATGAAAATTAGAAATAAACCCTAATTGGTGTTGGTTCGTGTCACCTGCGCTGTTAGCCACGCTAGGATCTTTCTTTTTTAGGCACTCATCTCTAGGTATCTCTGACACATCCTGGATGATTTGTTTCAAGGACTCTTCTTCATACCCTTTTTGTACAAATTTGCTTTTCATTATCTCTGCTTGGTCGTAATAGTCCATGATGTTACTACAATTACGCCTTACTCTTAAAATTTGGCCCTTAGGGATATTCCTGATCCAGGATGGATGATGGCCGCTTCTAATGGACAGGTAGCTGTTCCGATCTGTCGGTTTAAAGTAAACCTTTGTGTTCAGCTCATCCTTGTCTTTGAAGATAACTAGATCTAAAAAGTTGATAGTATGATCATCAACATGATGGTCCAATTGGATGTTATTATTATTAACATTCAACCCCTCCAAAAACTCCAAAACGGATTCATAGGACCCCTCCCAGATGAAAATTAAATCATCTATGTACCGTCTGTAGAATTTTAATTGAGGATGTTGATCCCTGAACACATACCTGTCCTCCCATTCAGCCATAAACAGGTTGGCTAGGCTGGGAGCGAACTTCGCTCCCATTGCCACGCCAACCTGTTGAGAATAGAAGTGACCATTCCACCAGAAGTAATTATGGGTCATGCAAAAATCAAGCACATGACCCAAAAACTTCTTCTGAACATATGGAATATCATCCCTCTTGCTGAGGGCCCAATTCAGTGCCAATGCAGCATCTTCATGCTGAATGACGGTATATAAGGAGCGTACATCGGCTGTTACTAAATATGTATCAGCTGTTGTACTGATTTTGATATCCTTCAGCAGAGATAAAAGATCGGAAGTGTCCTTCAGATAAGCTTGCGTACTTTTAACACTGGGTTGCAAGAACTTGTCCAAGTACTCGCCTAATCTCGCCGTAACGGAACCTATACCGTTAACGATCGGTCGAGCAGGTGGTACTTGGCTATTCTTATGGATTTTGGGCAGAGTATATATTACAGGTATTCTTGATGAGCTAGGTACCAAGTACCTTTTTTCCTTAAGATTTAAAGCCTTAATAGCATAGCCCCATTCAACCAAATGATCTAACTGAGTCCTATAAGGATCAGTGGGGTCTGCCGCCAATTTGTGGTAAGTGTTGGTATCTCCCACTAAATTGTCAAGCTGTTCAATGTAAAAGGATCTGTCCATCAGTACAACTCCCCCGCCCTTATCCGCTGGACGGACAATGATGTCCTTTCGTTTTTCCAGGGATTTAATCCCGTCCTTAATATAACCAGGATTGATGTTTTTCTTTGGAACCAGGGCTTCAATGTCTTTCAACACCAAATTTTTAAAAACCTCAATGTAATGGTTGCTCGGGTTAAGGGGATTAAAAATGGACTTATTTCTAAGTCCACTATCAATCATTTCGGATCTATATGTAGTAGTAGGGCGATTAACTACCGGTTGGCTTAAAAAGTACTTTTTCATATTCAAAGTTCTTACGAACTTGTGGGTGTCGATATAAACATCAAATTTATTCAAGCCTTTTTTAGGGGCACATTTGAGACCCAGGTTGAGAATATTAATCTCATTTGGATCAAGTATTGCTTTACTCAAATTATAGATCCCCTGGTCTAGTTGTCCCTTGCTCGTTTTCTGGAGCTGTTTCCGTCGACCGGCCCTACATCCCCTGACCCTTTTTGGGTTGTTGAGCTTCCATGTTGTGAGGGTGGGGGTTTGTCCCCTCCCTTCTGTTTCTGCATTTGGGGGTTCTTTTTTGGTGTCCCTCCCCTTCCTCCACGTCCCCTCTGTCCTAAAAAAGGTGGCGGTGGGGGGTGTTGGTTCCAATAGTTATTAGAATGTGGATCTTCCGATCCCCTCCAATACCCATTGTCATTAGTATTGTTCCTAGACTCAAAATAGTTATTGGGGGCATAATGATGTTGCCACTGAGGTTGATAATAACCTGGATAGTGGGCATTCCGTTGAGGCGTATGGTCCCTATTCCATCTAGGGGAATGGAATTGGCGGATAGGACTTTCTCTAAAGGTTTGTGGGGACAAATACTGTTGATATGGGTGATAACTATTCTCCGAAAGGTGAGGTCTATTTAGTGGTTGGGGATGATCAATTCGACTATTCCTGTCCAATTGGTTATAGTCACCCTGAAAGGGTACAGGATGGGTGATCTTTCCATGACGATTTCCTCCTGGACCACTCTGGTTGGTGATTTTCCCTCCTTCTCTCACTAAATTTTTTGCCGGTCTATTTTTTGATTGATCATTTTTCTGAATGCTTGGACCAGCCATGTTTGTAACCTCCCTAGGTACCTCCTCACCCCCTATACATTGTCCTTGCCATACATAGATTTTGTGGGATTGAAAATCATTTACATCCCTAATGTATTTTTTTACTTTCTTTTTTTGGGTATCTTGATCCACCTTATCTAGTTTCTTCTTCATGTTCACATTAAAGTCCTTAACTTGATTTGACTCATTGACAGGTTCTAAAATAGATTGTAAAACGCTAATTTTTTGTTTTATAATGTCTAGCTTAATGCGTTTACGTTTTAAAACTAATGACTGTAATTTCTTTCCAGCTTTGTTAAAAAATTCCAGCCATTCATCCATGTATTTCTGGTCAGTAAGACCATCCTGAGGGGAAACTTCCCATCTCAGACTCCTAAAGATTAAACCTTCCTTTTCATAGTGTTCGAAAGTGAAGATGTCCCACCATGTTTTTAGTTGTTTTTCTAAAAGATTTTCAAGGGTTTTTAAGGAACCTGAAATATCTTCTTCATAGTCAACCATGACTTGATTGGTGGAGAAGATGCTCTCTGGGTTCATTTGTCGGCTAGACAAATAATTTATGGCTTCCATGGCCGCACTGGGTAAAAAAATATGTATGTAGTCTGATTGGTAGATACTCTATAATGCCGCTCCTAGAATAACTGACCACCCTTGCGCCAATAGTACCAAACAATGTGTGGATAAATGTGTGTGTGATAAACACCACCTAATAAAATTCTCAATGTGAATACACACCTAGCAGCCACTTTAACCACATGCCGACCGGCGCACGACGATATACGTCGACAGAATGGCACGTACAGGCAAAATAAAAAAAGTGTGATTATAATCAAACTAGTAATAACAAGTGAAAAATATAATCAAATGGCGCTTAAAAAAAAAAAAAATTAATCAAAAACAAAAAAATAAAAACTATAAAACAAAAAAAATAGATATAAATATATATAGCACCACATGAAATAGTGTTCATATAATGATACAGAAAACAATCTTCATCAATATTTGTGCAAATTCAAAGAAAATGTGATTCAATCTTCCAAAGAAAAATAAGTCCACCAAAAAATCTTCAATAGAATAATCAAATAGATCTTCCACCACACCAGCTTGTGTTCCCTCTCCCAATGAGACCGCACTCACCGAATGGTATTGCCTCGCACTCTCGTGGTTGGCAAATATAGCGATTAAACCCCACCTGGGTTACTTGTGCGATCACTCCAAATTTGCAAACTCCATATGTGAAAACAAATAACAAATGTGCCTCCACATAGCGTGATACTGTGATAAAACTTATTTATTCAAATTCAACACCACTCACACTTCAATGTTTCAACTTACAAAAACACAAATGTAAAAAAGCCGAATACAGCACACAATCCACTGCAACTTTTGGATAACAGATGGGCCGACAGAGCGCACATATGATCACCAATGGGTAAACTGGATAACACGTGATCTCACCACCCCTCGCAGCTCTGCTCCTAGTGTGGGTTCTTTCTCCAGGAGTCACTTCAGTGAGGTTGCCGGGTAGTGATCTCAAAAAATGGTAGTAGAGGAGTCCGCACACAAATTCAAACAATCAAACACAAAAATTGAAATGTTCAGTATCTCAGTGTCCGTGTAGCCACGCCCTTGACATGTTTCGTCGGTATGACTTCTTCAAAAAAGGGAGTTGGCTACACGGACAACAAACGCTTACCTAAATGATGTTGAGAGCGATCACATGGTCACAATGGGCCAATAGTTTGTCAGACCTCAGGTGCGGGTGATTAGCTCAATAATGCCCACTGGCTCTTCCCATAGAGCCAGCTGTGTCCCGTTCGTCCATCACATAGAGAAAAACAAACAAACAAACACAGGGCCTGGGGTGTTGCTTCCGGGTGGCACTACTGTGTGCACACCCGTAATTCGCATTTGCGCATGCGCCGTACAGCATAAACAGAGTGCGCGCGCATATCCTGCGTGCGCCTCTCTATCGCCCGCCCGCGCATGCGCAGTAAGGGGACGTTGGCGTGCATTGATGTATCTTCAATGCGCCATACCAAATACACAGAGTGCGCGCGCCTCTCCTGCGCGCGCCACTCTAAAACCCGCCCGCGCATGCGCAGTAAGGGGACGCTGGCGTGCAATGATGCGTGCGCCTTTTCCATGGGCCGAAAATCTCCACCTGCATATCGCCGTGACATAGCGGTGATTAATCCGCCGATCACGCCTGCGCAGACGGAGTACTACACAGATATGGTCCCATATCTCCATCACTCCTAGGTTCAATATAAGTCTGCTTTAAAGTGACCCCCAAATGTGATCTCAGTGCGTTCAGCCACTCCATCCATGTACATTACATATTTGAACAAACATGGCTCATCACTGTTTACAGCAATCTTACATAATTCATATGTGTTATTTACAAACATGCAAAATAGAGAGTCAGCATTAAAAAATCTAAAACATCACACACATATAATTTCAGTCCTCAATGTAGATATTATCCGCATGTTGCAACTACATATGTGTGACTCATAAAATGACATAAATATTAAAAACCCGGATTGGTCCTACAGCACCTGTCTGACCATAGGGGAGAAATGGGTTAGTGTAGATAAATATATACCAATCTCTGACCCAAAGAAAGACGGTTGAAGATAATCAATACTTATGATGTAAGTAGAAATACAGGAGTATGCGGCTAGAACACCATACTCCTGTGTATGTCTATACATGGATATAATGATAAAATAGGCGTAAAAATAATCATCTGACACCAACTTTAAAATAGATGAAAAGCATAATAAAAACTAGATAAAATCAAAGAGTCTATAATATATGTGATCTTTTTTACAACCCGATCATGTACCAACTAGTTGATCATGACCAGATAGGAACCCAAAAACAACATGCAATGGTGGATCACCAGTAATGACACAGAAAACCTCTGGCAACAAGGAAAAAAATTATTAATCAAAAGAGGTTGACCACATCGCGCATTGGCAAGGGACCTGTCATGATTGACTGACCGCATTAAGCCAAGCTCTGACTTCAAAAATTGTTAATAAAGCAGTTGAGGTCCACCTCAATATTCAACCCCCTAGGGCTCATACATTTCATGGAGAAAATCCAGCGGGTCTCCCTCTGTGATAAATCTCTCACCCTATTGGAGCCCCTCCAAGATGGTTTTACTGTGTCTATTCCACAGAATTGAATCAGAGATGGATCACGGTTGTGCTTCTCTCTAAAGTGTAAAGAAACACTGTGATAGCGGAACCCTTTTCTGATGTTAGCTAAATGTTCCGCTATCCGTATTCTGAGAAGCCTTTTGGTCCTACCGACATAACAGAGTCCACATGGACACCACATGAGATAAACAACATGTGTTGTGTTACATGTGATAAACTCATTAATGTCGAAGGACTCGCCCTCTCTGTTGGAAAAATTGAGTTTCCCTCTGTTACTGATGTTAACGGTCCTACAGCAAATGCACTTTCTGCAGGCATAGAAACCCTTGAGATCAATTTTTGGACCTTGTTTGTCCGGAGGATCCAAAATTTTCCTAACAATTTGGTCCCCAAAACTCGGGGCTCGCCTATAAATGAACCTAGGATGTTCATGTAATGACCCTCCTAAATGCCTATCCTGGCGCAAAATGTGCCAATGTCTTTTGAAAATGCCCTCTACCTCCTTATACTGTGCATGAAAATTAGAAATAAACCCTAATTGGTGTTGGTTCGTGTCACCTGCGCTGTTAGCCACGCTAGGATCTTTCTTTTTTAGGCACTCATCTCTAGGTATCTCTGACACATCCTGGATGATTTGTTTCAAGGACTCTTCTTCATACCCTTTTTGTACAAATTTGCTTTTCAATATCTCTGCTTGGTCGTAATAGTCCATGATGTTACTACAATTACGCCTTACTCTTAAAATTTGGCCCTTAGGGATATTCCTGATCCAGGATGGATGATGGCCGCTTCTAATGGACAGGTAGCTGTTCCGATCTGTCGGTTTAAAGTAAACCTTTGTGTTCAGCTCATCCTTGTCTTTGAAGATAACTAGATCTAAAAAGTTGATAGTATGATCATCAACATGATGGTCCAATTGGATGTTATTATTATTAAGATTCAACCCCTCCAAAAACTCCAAAACGGATTCATAGGACCCCTCCCAGATGAAAATTAAATCATCTATGTACCGTCTGTAGAATTTTAATTGAGGATGTTGATCCCTGAACACATACCTGTCCTCCCATTCAGCCATAAACAGGTTGGCTAGGCTGGGAGCGAACTTCGCTCCCATTGCCACGCCAACCTGTTGAGAATAGAAGTGACCATTCCACCAGAAGTAATTATGGGTCATGCAAAAATCAAGCACATGACCCAAAAACTTCTTCTGAACATATGGAATATCATCCCTCTTGCTGAGGGCCCAATTCAGTGCCAATGCAGCATCTTCATGCTGAATGACGGTATATAAGGAGCGTACATCGGCTGTTACTAAATATGTATCAGCTGTTGTACTGATTTTGATATCCTTCAGCAGAGATAAAAGATCGGAAGTGTCCTTCAGATAAGCTTGCGTACTTTTAACACTGGGTTGCAAGAACTTGTCCAAGTACTCGCCTAATCTCGCCGTAACGGAACCTATACCGTTAACGATCGGTCGAGCAGGTGGTACTTGGCTATTCTTATGGATTTTGGGCAGAGTATATATTACAGGTATTCTTGATGAGCTAGGTACCAAGTACCTTTTTTCCTTAAGATTTAAAGCCTTAATAGCATAGCCCCATTCAACCAAATGATCTAACTGAGTCCTATAAGGATCAGTGGGGTCTGCCGCCAATTTGTGGTAAGTGTTGGTATCTCCCACTAAATTGTCAAGCTGTTCAATGTAAAAGGATCTGTCCATCAGTACAACTCCCCCGCCCTTATCCGCTGGACGGACAATGATGTCCTTTCGTTTTTCCAGGGATTTAATCCCGTCCTTAATATAACCAGGATTGATGTTTTTCTTTGGAACCAGGGCTTCAATGTCTTTCAACACCAAATTTTTAAAAACCTCAATGTAATGGTTGCTCGGGTTAAGGGGATTAAAAATGGACTTATTTCTAAGTCCACTATCAATCATTTCGGATCTATATGTAGTAGTAGGGCGATTAACTACCGGTTGGCTTAAAAAGTACTTTTTCATATTCAAAGTTCTTACGAACTTGTGGGTGTCGATATAAACATCAAATTTATTCAAGCCTTTTTTAGGGGCACATTTGAGACCCAGGTTGAGAATATTAATCTCATTTGGATCAAGTATTGCTTTACTCAAATTATAGATCCCCTGGTCTAGTTGTCCCTTGCTCGTTTTCTGGAGCTGTTTCCGTCGACCGGCCCTACATCCCCTGACCCTTTTTGGGTTGTTGAGCTTCCATGTTGTGAGGGTGGGGGTTTGTCCCCTCCCTTCTGTTTCTGCATTTGGGGGTTCTTTTTTGGTGTCCCTCCCCTTCCTCCACGTCCCCTCTGTCCTAAAAAAGGTGGCGGTGGGGGGTGTTGGTTCCAATAGTTATTAGAATGTGGATCTTCCGATCCCCTCCAATACCCATTGTCATTAGTATTGTTCCTAGACTCAAAATAGTTATTGGGGGCATAATGATGTTGCCACTGAGGTTGATAATAACCTGGATAGTGGGCATTCCGTTGAGGCGTATGGTCCCTATTCCATCTAGGGGAATGGAATTGGCGGATAGGACTTTCTCTAAAGGTTTGTGGGGACAAATACTGTTGATATGGGTGATAACTATTCTCCGAAAGGTGAGGTCTATTTAGTGGTTGGGGATGATCAATTCGACTATTCCTGTCCAATTGGTTATAGTCACCCTGAAAGGGTACAGGATGGGTGATCTTTCCATGACGATTTCCTCCTGGACCACTCTGGTTGGTGATTTTCCCTCCTTCTCTCACTAAATTTTTTGCCGGTCTATTTTTTGATTGATCATTTTTCTGAATGCTTGGACCAGCCATGTTTGTAACCTCCCTAGGTACCTCCTCACCCCCTATACATTGTCCTTGCCATACATAGATTTTGTGGGATTGAAAATCATTTACATCCCTAATGTATTTTTTTACTTTCTTTTTTTGGGTATCTTGATCCACCTTATCTAGTTTCTTCTTCATGTTCACATTAAAGTCCTTAACTTGATTTGACTCATTGACAGGTTCTAAAATAGATTGTAAAACGCTAATTTTTTGTTTTATAATGTCTAGCTTAATGCGTTTACGTTTTAAAACTAATGACTGTAATTCCTTTCCAGCTTTGTTAAAAAATTCCAGCCATTCATCCATGTATTTCTGGTCAGTAAGACCATCCTGAGGGGAAACTTCCCATCTCAGACTCCTAAAGATTAAACCTTCCTTTTCATAGTGTTCGAAAGTGAAGATGTCCCACCATGTTTTTAGTTGTTTTTCTAAAAGATTTTCAAGGGTTTTTAAGGAACCTGAAATATCTTCTTCATAGTCAACCATGACTTGATTGGTGGAGAAGATGCTCTCTGGGTTCATTTGTCGGCTAGACAAATAATTTATGGCTTCCATGGCCGCACTGGGTAAAAAAATATGTATGTAGTCTGATTGGTAGATACTCTATAATGCCGCTCCTAGAATAACTGACCACCCTTGCGCCAATAGTACCAAACAATGTGTGGATAAATGTGTGTGTGATAAACACCACCTAATAAAATTCTCAATGTGAATACACACCTAGCAGCCACTTTAAAACTATGTAACCATAAAAAAATGTGATTATAATCAAACTAGTAATAACAAGTGAAAAATATAATCAAATGGCGCTTAAAAAAAGAAAAAATCAAAAACAAAATAAAAACTACCAAAATATATAAATATATATAGCACCACGTGAAATAGTGTTCATATAATGATACAGAAAACAATCTTCATCAATATTTGTGCAAATTCAAAGAAAATGTGATTCAATCTTCCAAAGAAAAATAAGTCCACCAAAAAATCTTCAATAGAATAATCAAATAGATCTTCCACCACACCAGCTTGTGTTCCCTCTCCCAATGAGACCGCACTCACCGAATGGTATTGCCTCGCACTCTCGTGGTTGGCAAATATAGCGATTAAACCCCACCTGGGTTACTTGTGCGATCACTCCAAATTTGCAAACTCCATATGTGAAAACAAATAACAAATGTGCCTCCACATAGCGTGATACTGTGATAAAACTTATTTATTCAAATTCAACACCACTCACACTTCAATGTTTCAACTTACAAAAACACAAATGTAAAAAAGCCGAATACAGCACACAATCCACTGCAACTTTTGGATAACAGATGGGCCGACAGAGCGCACATATGATCACCAATGGGTAAACTGGATAACACGTGATCTCACCACCCCTCGCAGCTCTGCTCCTAGTGTGGGTTCTTTCTCCAGGAGTCACTTCAGTGAGGTTGCCGGGTAGTGATCTCAAAAAATGGTAGTAGAGGAGTCCGCACACAAATTCAAACAATCAAACACAAAAATTGAAATGTTCAGTATCTCAGTGTCCGTGTAGCCACGCCCTTGACATGTTTCGTCGGTATGACTTCTTCAAAAAAGGGAGTTGGCTACACGGACAACAAACGCTTACCTAAATGATGTTGAGAGCGATCACATGGTCACAATGGGCCAATAGTTTGTCAGACCTCAGGTGCGGGTGATTAGCTCAATAATGCCCACTGGCTCTTCCCATAGAGCCAGCTGTGTCCCGTTCGTCCATCACATAGAGAAAAACAAACAAACAAACACAGGGCCTGGGGTGTTGCTTCCGGGTGGCACTACTGTGTGCACACCCGTAATTCGCATTTGCGCATGCGCCGTACAGCATAAACAGAGTGCGCGCGCATATCCTGCGCGCGCCTCTCTATCGCCCGCCCGCGCATGCGCAGTAAGGGGACGTTGGCGTGCATTGATGTATCTTCAAATACACAGAGTGCGCGCGCCTCTCCTGCGCGCGCCACTCTAAAACCCGCCCGCGCATGCGCAGTAAGGGGACGCTGGCGTGCAATGATGCGTGCGCCTTTTCCATGGGCCGAAAATCTCCACCTGCATATCGCCGTGACATAGCGGTGATTAATCCGCCGATCACGCCTGCGCAGACGGAGTACTACACAGATATGGTCCCATATCTCCATCACTCCTAGGTTCAATATAAGTCTGCTTTAAAGTGACCCCCAAATGTGATCTCAGTGCGTTCAGCCACTCCATCCATGTATATTACATATTTGAACAAACATGGCTCATCACTGTTTACAGCAATCTTACATAATTCATATGTGTTATTTACAAACATGCAAAATAGAGAGTCAGCATTAAAAAATCTAAAACATCACACACATATAATTTCAGTCCTCAATGTAGATATTATCCGCATGTTGCAACTACATATGTGTGACTCATAAAATGACATAAATATTAAAAACCCGGATTGGTCCTACAGCACCTGTCTGACCATAGGGGAGAAATGGGTTAGTGTAGATAAATATATACCAATCTCTGACCCAAAGAAAGACGGTTGAAGATAATCAATACTTATGATGTAAGTAGAAATACAGGAGTATGCGGCTAGAACACCATACTCCTGTGTATGTCTATACATGGATATAATGATAAAATAGGCGTAAAAATAATCATCTGACACCAACTTTAAAATAGATGAAAAGCATAATAAAAACTAGATAAAATCAAAGAGTCTATAATATATGTGATCTTTTTTACAACCCGATCATGTACCAACTAGTTGATCATGACCAGATAGGAACCCAAAAACAACATGCAATGGTGGATCACCAGTGATGACACAGAAAACCTCTGGCAACAAGGAAAAAAATTATTAATCAAAAGAGGTTGACCACATCGCGCATTGGCAAGGGACCTGTCATGATTGACTGACCGCATTAAGCCAAGCTCTGACTTCAAAAATTGTTAATAAAGCAGTTGAGGTCCACCTCAATATTCAACCCCCTAGGGCTCATACATTTCATGGAGAAAATCCAGCGGGTCTCCCTCTGTGATAAATCTCTCACCCTATTGGAGCCCCTCCAAGATGGTTTTACTGTGTCTATTCCACAGAATTGAATCAGAGATGGATCACGGTTGTGCTTCTCTCTAAAGTGTAAAGAAACACTGTGATAGCGGAACCCTTTTCTGATGTTAGCTAAATGTTCCGCTATCCGTATTCTGAGAAGCCTTTTGGTCCTACCGACATAACAGAGTCCACATGGACACCACATGAGATAAACAACATGTGTTGTGTTACATGTGATAAACTCATTAATGTCGAAGGACTCGCCCTCTCTGTTGGAAAAATTGAGTTTCCCTCTGTTACTGATGTTAACGGTCCTACAGCAAATGCACTTTCTGCAGGCATAGAAACCCTTGAGATCAATTTTTGGACCTTGTTTGTCCGGAGGATCCAAAATTTTCCTAACAATTTGGTCCCCAAAACTCGGGGCTCGCCTATAAATGAACCTAGGATGTTCATGTAATGACCCTCCTAAATGCCTATCCTGGCGCAAAATGTGCCAATGTCTTTTGAAAATGCCCTCTACCTCCTTATACTGTGCATGAAAATTAGAAATAAACCCTAATTGGTGTTGGTTCGTGTCACCTGCGCTGTTAGCCACGCTAGGATCTTTCTTTTTTAGGCACTCATCTCTAGGTATCTCTGACACATCCTGGATGATTTGTTTCAAGGACTCTTCTTCATACCCTTTTTGTACAAATTTGCTTTTCAATATCTCTGCTTGGTCGTAATAGTCCATGATGTTACTACAATTACGCCTTACTCTTAAAATTTGGCCCTTAGGGATATTCCTGATCCAGGATGGATGATGGCCGCTTCTAATGGACAGGTAGCTGTTCCGATCTGTCGGTTTAAAGTAAACCTTTGTGTTCAGCTCATCCTTGTCTTTGAAGATAACTAGATCTAAAAAGTTGATAGTATGATCATCAACATGATGGTCCAATTGGATGTTATTATTATTAAGATTCAACCCCTCCAAAAACTCCAAAACGGATTCATAGGACCCCTCCCAGATGAAAATTAAATCATCTATGTACCGTCTGTAGAATTTTAATTGAGGATGTTGATCCCTGAACACATACCTGTCCTCCCATTCAGCCATAAACAGGTTGGCTAGGCTGGGAGCGAACTTCGCTCCCATTGCCACGCCAACCTGTTGAGAATAGAAGTGACCATTCCACCAGAAGTAATTATGGGTCATGCAAAAATCAAGCACATGACCCAAAAACTTCTTCTGAACATATGGAATATCATCCCTCTTGCTGAGGGCCCAATTCAGTGCCAATGCAGCATCTTCATGCTGAATGACGGTATATAAGGAGCGTACATCGGCTGTTACTAAATATGTATCAGCTGTTGTACTGATTTTGATATCCTTCAGCAGAGATAAAAGATCGGAAGTGTCCTTCAGATAAGCTTGCGTACTTTTAACACTGGGTTGCAAGAACTTGTCCAAGTACTCGCCTAATCTCGCCGTAACGGAACCTATACCGTTAACGATCGGTCGAGCAGGTGGTACTTGGCTATTCTTATGGATTTTGGGCAGAGTATATATTACAGGTATTCTTGATGAGCTAGGTACCAAGTACCTTTTTTCCTTAAGATTTAAAGCCTTAATAGCATAGCCCCATTCAACCAAATGATCTAACTGAGTCCTATAAGGATCAGTGGGGTCTGCCGCCAATTTGTGGTAAGTGTTGGTATCTCCCACTAAATTGTCAAGCTGTTCAATGTAAAAGGATCTGGGCATTATTGAGCTAATCACCCGCACCTGAGGTCTGACAAACTATTGGCCCATTGTGACCATGTGATCGCTCTCAACATCATTTAGGTAAGCGTTTGTTGTCCGTGTAGCCAACTCCCTTTTTTGAAGAAGTCATACCGACGAAACATGTCAAGGGCGTGGCTACACGGACACTGAGATACTGAACATTTCAATTTTTGTGTTTGATTGTTTGAATTTGTGTGCGGACTCCTCTACTACCATTTTTTGAGATCACTACCCGGCAACCTCACTGAAGTGACTCCTGGAGAAAGAACCCACACTAGGAGCAGAGCTGCGAGGGGTGGTGAGATCACGTGGTATCCAGTTTACCCATTGGTGATCATATGTGCGCTCTGTCGGCCCATCTGTTATCCAAAAGTTGCAGTGGATTGTGTGCTGTATTCGGCTTTTTTACATTTGTGTTTTTGTAAGTTGAAACATTGAAGTGTGAGTGGTGTTGAATTTGAATAAATAAGTTTTATCACAGTATCACGCTATGTGGAGGCACATTTGTTATTTGTTTTCACATATGGAGTTTGCAAATTTGGAGTGATCGCACAAGTAACCCAGGTGGGGTTTAATCGCTATATTTGCCAACCACGAGAGTGCGAGGCAATACCATTCGGTGAGTGCGGTCTCATTGGGAGAGGGAACACAAGCTGGTGTGGTGGAAGATCTATTTGATTATTCTATTGAAGATTTTTTGGTGGACTTATTTTTCTTTGGAAGATTGAATCACATTTTCTTTGAATTTGCACAAATATTGATGAAGATTGTTTTCTGTATCATTATATGAACACTATTTCACGTGGTGCTATATATATTTATATATTTTGGTAGTTTTTATTTTGTTTTTGATTTTTTCTTTTTTTAAGCGCCATTTGATTATATTTTTCACTTGTTATTACTAGTTTGATTATAATCACATTTTTTTAAAATCACGTACCTGTACGTGATCCTTTAAATGCCTGCCCGTGGGTCGCGCTCGCGACCCGGTCGGGAGCTCCGTGACCCCGGCCGCGGGACCAGCCCGGAGCTGAAGAACGGGGAGAGGTATGTGTAAACAAACCTCTCCCCACGCTTCCTACTCTGCCTGTCATTGATTGGCTGTTCCCGGTCATTCACAATAAAAATCGCTGATCGCCGCCATTACTAGTAAAAAAAAAATATTAATAAAAATGCTATAAAACTATCCCCTATTTTGTAAACGCTATAACTTTTGCGCAAACCAATCAATAATCGCTAATTGCGATTTTTTTTACCAAAAATATGTAGAAGAATACGTATCGGCCTAAACTGAGGAAAAATTTTTTTTTTTTTTATATTTTTTGGGGATATTTATTATAGCAAAAAGCAAAAAATATTGCATTGTTTTCAAAATTGTCGCTCTATTTTTGTTTATATCGCAAAAAATAAAAACCACAGAGGTGATCAAATACCACCAAAAGAAAGCTCTATTTGTGGGAAAAAAAGGACGCCAATTTTGTTTGGGAGCCTGGTCCTTTGGCTGCCAATTGGTCCGGGGCTGAAGTGGTTAATGACACCTTTCTTTAGAAAAACAAGGGGGCTACCATTGCTAATCATTCTACAAATCCTAGTTGCCTGGCAGTCATGTTTCCTGTTTCAATACTTTCAATCACTGATGCAGAAGAAGTGTGCATATAAGGACTCCTGATGTTGATATGCATACTGGTTCCAGGTAAATTCCTCAAAGCAAGGCCGGGACAAGGGGTGGGCAGGAGGGGCGGCTGCCCCTGGTGCAATGGTTTTTTGCAGGGGTGGGGGGCACCCTGACCCTAACTCTAAGGGAAAGGGCATCTTTTGCCCTGGGCGCTGGATGACCTTGTCCTGGCATTGACTCAAAGTAATAAAGCCATATGGTTAACATAACAGCCAGACAGATATTATTATCAAAAGTAGGGCAGCAATGGCAGCCCCATATTTTTGTTTTAAAATATCGTCAGTTGTGCTGGAAGGTGGGTCAAACCATGAACACGAGTCTTGATTATAATTGTACTCAAAGCTGTTATTCCCATCCTTCTGCTGTATACAGAGATAATTGCAATGTCATTTTGAATAAGCCAATTTTATCGGCTGCAATAATCATATGGAGCCAAGCAACCATGTAGTAAAATATCATATAACTTTGCATAGCACAGTTCCCATTATGTATAATTTGATGGGAACAGAATGGGGAACGCTGCACAGCTGTTGTGACTGCTTTTAATAATCCATTTCTTTTTATTTAATGCCAGGCTTGCAAATAGGAATACTTACAGTGAGAAAATACCTACTTCCCACCATACATAAAATGTAGAATTACTTTAAAACATTCATGATATGTTTTTGGGAAATAGGAGATATTGTTAATCTTTTACAGACAAGACTTCATGGTTTTCAGCATTTTAATGATTTTCCTAAATGAAGAATAACTGAAATAAATACTATTGCATGCAATTTCAGAATCATTTTTGTCAATATATACTTTTTAATGGTCCTTGACTGTAATAGTTGGACGCATGTGGAAACATTTAAAAGCCCAAGTCCAGCCTGTACAAAATATATCTGTCCTCAGCAGAATTTTCAATATAAAAATACAGATTTAGCCGCTATACCCATCCTATCTCACCTAAAAACACTTATAAAAAATCTTGCCATCTTGCCTGTGGGCATGTGAAACCACACAGGCACCTTCTTCCTGGTTGCTGTTCCCAGCATGGCCCAGCATGCACCGTCGTTATTGCGCCGATCTCGCACGTGCGCAGTAACGGCAAAGTGTAGCTCACGTTTGCCGAAATCTCGCGAGATTTCAGCAGGAGCCCCGTAAATCTCGCAAGATTTCGGCGGATGTCCGCACTGACTCCTGGGATCAAGGACACCAGATCCCAGGAGACAGTGCGGCATGATGAGGATCGACGCACAGACCCCGCCCACCCCCGAAGAGACAGAGCAGCAATTACAAGGTAAGTGGAAAAAAAAAAAAAAACACGCCATTTAGTACTCTTTGCCTGATTTGGAAGGCAAAGAGATTTACTAAATGAAGTGTGTGCAGAACCGCTGTAAGAATTAACAGCAGGCACGTGCGCCGCCGCCGCATGTCCTTGGAGCCGATGCACATTCCCGTCGGGCGCAATGACCGCCGGGCACCCGCGATAGCTTGTGACAGAGCAAGAACCGGGATCTGTGTGTGTAAACACACAATTCCCGGTTCTCTCAGGGGAGAGGAGAGAGATTGTGTGTTCAAACTAAGTATGAACACCGATCTCTCTCCTCCCCTTGTCAGTCCTATCCCCCCTACAGTTATAACACACCCAGGGAACATAGTTAAACCCCTTGATCGCCCCCCAGTGTTAACCACTCCCCTGCCAGTGTCATTTATACAGTGATCAATGGCTATTTTTAGTCCTGATCGCTGTATAAATGTCAATGGTCCCAAAATAGTGTCAAAAGTGTCAGATCTGTCCGCCGCATGTTGCAGTCCTGATAAAAAATCGCAGATTGCCACCATTACTAGTAAAAAAAAAATAATAATAATAAAAATGACATAAATCTATACCCTATTTTGTAGACACTATAACTTTTGCGCAAACCAATCAATAGGTGTTTAGTGCGATTTTTTTCTATCAAAAATATGTAGAAGAATACGACACGTACGATGAGCCGAGAAAAATTAAGTTCAATAGACAGTGCGGCTCTTCTGCCGTGGACTTTTGTGCATCGGAATTGTGTACACTCGCTCTAAATTTTCGACAACAAGTTTTGTTTTCGGAAAATTTGAGAACCAGCTCTCAAACATTTGTTGTCAGAAATTCAGACAGCAAATGTCCGATGGAGCATACACACGGTCAGAATTTACGACAACAAGCTCACATCAAGCATTTGTCGTTGGAAATTCCGATCGTGTGTACGCGGCATTAGTGTAAAGCTGGCTGTACACGTATCGATTTCTTTCATTCAGCCTGCGTGCTTACATATTACTCCATCCATGCTAATCAGCGCAGACGGATGAATCTCCCACCGCAGGCTATTGTATTCTGACAGCTGGTGCCACTGAATTTCAGAATACCTGAACAGTGCCTGCATCTAATTGGATACACACGCTGTTTGGCTGCCAATTTTCCACCTGGCTCCATTGACAAATGTTGATGGAAAAATGTACTTTTGTTAATCTAGGTGTTTTGGACAGGCCACCAATAAAATGATTTTCATCCGATTCAGCAGGCCAACCACAAATCTTCTGAGGCTCCTCTGAATGATATCAAGCTCCACACTCCAGTTCTATTTTCATCCTTCACAGTACAAGCTCCTAAGACTTGTCAGTGCGGATTGCATTTGCCGTACACAACTGATATTATATAATTACATTCCAGGAGTCGGTATACCAGCTGCAATTAAAATACATCTAGCAAGTGAAAATTCTTGCATAACAGCAGAAACATGCTGTAGAAAGGGAGCTGAGCTTTGATCTCTGCCTTGAATACAGGGAACCTGTATAAACACACTGGGCTGTATGGGGCAGTTTTTTTTAGACATACAGGGCAGAACGGCTGAAAGCCAGTTGTTATAATCCTGGCATAAATACACACTGTGATCCAACTATATCAAGTCCTTAGGCAAACTAAATATTGTCTCTTCTTCTATTTGGTTCATAAGGTAACAATTAGCCTTTGAAAAAGTTGGCTTTGATGTGCCCCAGTTATCAAGAGGAAAAATGTTCACCATAGATAAAATGCTGATGGCTGCAAGAGGAAACTCAGTTCTTAAAACAACAACTTAACCACATCTTTACTACATGATAAATGTGTTTAAGAGTCCGTAAAAGTGGAGATTGGCCGATATTAGGCTGTCTGATTGCCAGTCCACACAAACGGAGATTTAATGCCATACTCTGCGCTCTTTTCTTTCTTCTACCAATGAAGAATCTATAGCTTGTCTTTGCAAAGGCTCACAAACAGTAATACTCACATTCACAGCCAACAATCCAGTACTGAAACTCTCCAGTGTTGTAATGTTGGCAGGTGCTCTGACCAGTGGCCATGGACCATCCAATGACCATGACTAGTGGTCCTGTGCTGATTACAATGCAGAAGTGGTGACATCCATGAGAGGGTCGGCAACAAAACCAGACAGAGATAGGTATGACCAGTCATTGCATCCAAAACCATTGGGTCTGTGGAGTAACATTATTGTTACTGTGCACTAGCCCATACCCTTAAAAAAATAAGGAATACAATTTTCATGTGCAAAGGAAGTTAGGGGAATTCTAATTTTTCTATGTGAATCCTGCTGATCCAATTTCTAGATATGAGTCTCAAAATATTACCAATAAGATAAAGATACAAAGGGACTCATATTAAGAAACCACACATACTGTACCTACATATAGGTGCAACAATATTACTTTATACATTATTGCACAGTAACCCATATAACCATTTAAAACTATTATATACTGTTCATATATCCTCTCATACCAAAGGTTGTGCACAAGGATACATATAAATTGTTCCCCTCAGTGGGGTCCAGCAGGTCTGTTTCAAAACAGAGTAATGAAGGAACCTTCAGAAATCAATGCAAATTATTCTAACTTAATTTAAGCATCATACCTAACATTTATGCAGGTGCGTTGCTAGGTCTACAAAAGATCTGGGGCTACAGCCCATAGCAGCGAAGTAAAGAAAGTCACACGCTTGGGCGTATATAATATTTTTATATATATATATATATACAATTAAACAATATTTACACAATATATCTCACCTAAGATTCTTAAATTCCTACTAATGAGATCTGTACCCACATATGTGACTGAGGAATATAGAAACCCAACTGTTCGCCACCTTTACTATATATAAATTAAATAAATATGATATGTGGAAAGAAACTAAAGCAAGAGCCATTGTGCATGAGGATATGTCAGAGGCTGTGGGCATTGTGCAGGAGGAGATGGTCAGAGGCTGTGGGCATTGTGCAGGAGGAGATGGTCAGAGGCTGCTGACAAGGTGCAGGAGGAGATGGTCAGAGGCTGTGGGCATTGTGCAGGAGGAGATGGTCAGAGGCTGCGGACATGGAGCAGGAAGAGATGGTCAAAGGCTGCGGTCATGGTGCAGATGGAGATGGTCAGAGGCTGCGAACATGGTGCAGGGGGAGATGGTCAGAGGCTGCAGACATGGTGCAGGAGAGCAATAACAGGAGGTAGTCAGAGGCTGCAGAGGGGTCTGACCAGGCCATTATGAGAGGCACGCACCACCGCCGAGACCTCACAGGAGGAGATGGTCAGAGGCTGCGGACAATGTGCAGGGGGAGATGGTCAGAAGCTGTGGACATGGTGCAGGAGGAAATGTCAGAGGCTGCCGACATGGGGCAGGAGGACATGTCAGAGGCTGCTGACATGGTGCAGGAAGACATGTCAGAGGCTGTCGACATGGTGCAGGAGGAGATATTCAGAGGCTGCTGACATGATGCAGGAGGAGATGGTCAGATGCTGCAGGCATGGTGAAGGAGGATATGGTCAGAGGCTGAGGCCATGGTGCAGGCGGAGATGGTCAGAGGCTGCAAACATGGTGCAGGGGAAGATGGTCAGAGGCTGCAGACATGGTGCAGGAGAGCAACAACAAGAGGTAGTCAGAGGCTGCAGAGGGGTCTTACTGAGCCATTATGAGAGGCGTGGACCACCGCCGAGACCTCACAGAGGTGACACTGCTGCTTTACATTTAAAAATGACGCCACCCAGTGCCATTATGTCACTGCACATACACCCGCCTGCCGAAAAGGGCAGAGTGAGTACAGGCTTTCCTGAGCGTCGGCGGCTCATGTGCAGTTAACATGTCTGCCTGGGCCCCGCAGCCATATATTTCACAGGCGCCGCTGCCCTCAAAGTGGCCCCAGGGCAAGCAGCCTTGCCGGTATCCCAATAGGCCAATCTGGCCTGTGCCTGCTGCATCCGGTAAGAGACTCTGGGCTATGGACCCCAGATTTGGGGCTATAACCCCAGAAGCCACCCCCTAGCGACGCCACTCCGTTTATGCATCAGAAGTACAGTATACAATAACACATATTAACTTATATATAATCAGTAGAGTTCCTCCTCCATAACATCGATGTTAAGAAAGGAGGGATATTGATCTGTGATAGCTGGGAGCTGGATATTACAGAAGAATTCTTCTGTCTTTTCCATGAGAAAAGGGGCAGGAGAAGCATAAAGATGAGAACATTGGTGCTTAAATTCTTCCAAGATATCAATTTAATTAAGAAAATGAAAAAATACAGCGCTAGATAATTAAAAAATAAACAGAAGCTGCAACAAGAACCATCAAATATCACTATGGTGTGAATTAAATAATAAAAAATATATGCTGCGCTAAAAAGTGAACCATTCCATATGAGAAAGTAATACAATAAACAAATACTAAACTACCCCAAACGAAATTAATCAAAAAATGTCCATATATATAGATCAGTGAAAAAATTGATAAAAAATATATGATGAGTGAATAGTGAAAAATGAAAGTGAACTACTCAGTCCAACAGGTATTGATGCCCATCAGCTTTCACTGTAAACAAGATTGAAGAAGGAAAGTTCTGTAAGTGAGGATCCTTACCGGAGCGAATTGACCGCGAGGTAGTCCATTCGCTCCGGTAAGGATCCTCACTTACAGAACTTTCCTTCTTCAAAGTTGTTTACAGTGAAAACTGATGGGCATCGATACCCGTTTTTTTAAATTGGACTGAGTAGTTAATTTTTCACTCATCATATATTTTTTATCAATTTTTTCACTGATCTAAATAAATGGACATTTTTTAATTAATTTCGATTGGGGTAGTTCAGTATTTGTTTATTGTATTACTTTCTCTTATCAATTGAAATGCTAGTAAGCACATTCCACATGGCTCTGAGAGCTAAAGGTTGATTCAAAGCAATGAAGGTATATGGCCAGCATAGTGTCAGGATTATTAATATGCGTATAAAACTTTGGCTCCACCCATATCCTATACTTGTTTTAATGGTCCTGAGCATATCTTAGTTGAATTTAGAGCATGCGTAGTTCCTTAATTGTGAAATACATAAGATGTATATTTTTTAGCATGACCACCAGCAAACAGCTGAACACTCTCCTAGATTGCATTACACATTTAGTTGGTAATTCAGTTATAGTGAGGAACGTCTCCTGAAGTGAAGGTTGAGGGTCATCTAAGGGAAACCCAAACCACGTCTTTGTGTTCGTGACTATGAACTATTACATATATTATTTGATTAGGAATGTTATTTTGTTTTGTTCTGCATCATAACTCGAAAAGGCCATCCAAGATTAAAACATTTTGAAATCATATTTTACTTAATACTTGAATGTTTTCCATTTCTAAAGTGCAGTTTACCCAATAAAATCCCACCAGAAAGGCCATTGGCAACATTTAAAGCTGAAACCTGGCCATGGTGAGGGAGCTCCTGTCATGATGTGTTAACTGTGTATAACCTAGACATTGCAGCTGACTTGCCTTGTAGACTGCTCTCCTTCAGCACTGACAAGTTAATGCGTGCTGTCCCTGCTCCATCTCCAACACTACCATTTCCTCTGGTGCTTCTTCCAGACTGATGTCTTCTCCTTTTTGGCTATTAGGGCATTGGCCTAATGATGAAATGCCAATGCACTCTACTTTAAATATGCTGCAGGCAGTGATCACACATTAAAAAAAAACTAGTACAGTACACAGGTTATGGGATTTTTTTTTTGACTAGTCACTTCACTAGATATACATAAGGGTTTACAACCAACCTAATCCACCTATGATCCATTCAATCCTGGTAGCCAAAGGAAATACCCAGTATTTCCAGGTATTAACCTCCCTGGCGGTATGATTCTGTCTGGAATTTAGTGCTGAAAGCGGTACAATTATTTTGCATGGAAATTTGGCGTTTTTATATTGTAGGCATGCAATTCTTATGAATAACTCACTTAAATCTGTCCGAACCAGAGTCTAGTAGACATCCCGGGTATGATAAAGTTTGAAACACAAAATCATAAATTATAATATAATAAAAATATATATAAAAATGATTCAATGTGTGTAATCAAATCAAAAACACTGAAATTTGCTCAGTTGCAGAATAGTCGCTGTCATTAAATTTATTGTTTGATGATAAATTGTGATTCTAATTCTTTAGCAGTGTTTTCTAGCTGGTCTAAAACCACTTTTGACATAAAGGGACACTTTTTGGTTGCTATGGACAATCTCCAGTTTCCAGGCAGAAAAAAATCTTTTTATTATATAAAATGACATGCAGGGCACTGGGCAGACCACTAGGGGACAAATGTTGATGTGGGGATGTGTATTTTTTGTATACAGTACTGTAATCTGTAAGATTACAGTACTGTATGTGTACTGTGTTTTTAAACTTTTTTGAATTTGGCGCCGATCTCCGCTCCCGTGCGTCGGAACGTCGCAGGGAACGGAGATCAGCGGCACTTGGGCACTGTGTGAATCGAGCGAGCAGACGGCTCGCTCACACAGCAGGGAGACATCGCAGGATCCAGGGGATAAGGTAAGTAACTCCCCCCTGTATCCTGCAACGCAAGCCCGAGTCTGGCTCGGGGTTACCGCTTTTGGTACAAAAAACTCAACCCGAGCCAGACTGGGGAACACCGCCAGGGAGGTTAAGGAACATGTGACAGTGCTGGGCCAATCATGAGGAGTCCACAGTCCTGTTAAGTAACAACTCTGGCAACTTGTAATATACACAGGGCTTTCCTTTCATACTCAATGGCTGAACCGAACACACCGTTGGAGCAAAAGGAAGGTAAGTACAGTGCTCAGCATAAATAAGTACACTTCTTTTGAAAAGTAAGGTTTTAATCAATATCTCAATGAACACAAGAACAATTTCCAACATTTTGACAAAACTGAGTTTTATAGAATTTTTTTTTAGCTCATTACATAAAAGTAAGGTTAATGATATAACTTAGATTACAAAATCTTCAGTTTAACTTAAATTACCGTATATACTCGAGTATAGGTAGACCCGAAGGTAGCCGAGGCCCCTAATTTATCACAAAAAAACTGGGAAAACGTATTGACTCTTGTATAAGCCGAGGGTGAGAAATGCAGCAGCTACTGTAAGTGGAAAAGAGGGTCAACAATGCCCGTCTGCAACTGCATACCTCACTGTGTCTATTGCATACCTCCCTGTGTCCTGTGAATGCCTACCTGTGCAGATCTGCCTACCTCCCTGTGTCCTGTGTACCTCCCTGTGTCCATTGCAGCCTACCTGTGTCCTGTGCATGCCTCTGTGTGCTGATCTGCAGCTCTGTGTCCATCTTCACCTCTGTGTCCATCTGTACCTCCGTGTGTCCATCTGCACCTGTGTCCATCTACACCTGTGTCCATCTGCACCTCCGTGTGTCCATCTGCACCTGTGTCCATCTGAACCTGTGTCCATCTGCACCTCCGTCCATCTGCACCTCCGTATGTCCATCTGCACCTGTGTCCATCTGCACCTCTGTGTGCCCATCTGCACCTCCGTGTGCCCATCTGCAGCTCCGTGTGCCCATCCGCATTCACCCATCAGCGTGTCATAAAAACATAGGGCGGCCATTCCAGTATTCAAAAGCCGCGCCTCCTCCTCGTCTGTGATAGGCGGAACACTCAATTTCCCAGCAGTCAGTGTTCCGCCTATCACGGACATTCGCTCATCTTCATACCACGGACAAGGATGAGAGGATGTCCGTGATAGGCGGAACACTGACTGCTGGGAAATTGAGTTTCCCGCCTATCACAGATGAGGAGGCGTGGCTTTTGAACACTGGAATGGCCGCCGTCTGTCTGCATGACACGCTGATCAGGTAGGCAGACGGTGGCGACTCGAGTATAAGCCGAGGGGGGCACTTTCAGCCTAAAAAAAGGGCTGTGAAAGACAGTTTACTGACTGGAATGGTACCAGCTGATTGAAGAAAAGCCAACGTATACAATATTTAAAAAAGGGCTGAGATATATCACTGCAAACTACAGTCCAGTCAGCCTAACATCAATAGTCTGTTAGCTATTGGAGGGGATGATAAGATTCTATATTCAAGAGTTTAGTAATGAAAACTGTTTTATTAATAGTTATGGTCTAGAGCCCTACGGACGACATGAGTAACGATGACACATAGGAACAACACAAAACTAACCAACATGAAATAGACCTGAAAGTGTGCCTTGGTCTACCGTATGGTACACCAAAATAAGGGGGCATACCCTAGATAAGGAATGATAAGAAGTAGTTATGGAATAATGTGGAATGAGTATTCAGTCTGGGGTAAGAATACTTGGAAGAGGCTTTTAAAAAGGGGAGGGTGGGTGGGTATCACGCACAGGAAACCGACAAAGACCGGCCGCCTTTGGGCTGCTTAAATACCCTCCGGGCTCCTCCCATAACTTCAGGCCGGTACCCGGCCTTCCAATTTATGGTCTAGAGCCCTACGGACGACATGAGTAACGATGACACATAGGAACAACACAAAACTAACCAACATGAAATAGACCTGAAAGTGTGCCTTGGTCTACCGTATGGTACACCAAAATAAGGGGGCAAAAACCTTCAGGTAGGGGATAATTATTTATTAAAGGTAATGTCACTGAGTGAGTCGAGCAAAGGCCTGAGCCATCTCTAACTGTGGGTTAGGTATGTAGCGAGAGAAGCAGGCCGATTTCCACCGACCCAGTTTCTTGATCACATGGTCCGGAACCCCTGTCTTGAGGCCGTCGTGGCCGCCCCGATCCGGAATGAATGCCCGGAGTACTGGCTGGGGTCCAACTGAAGATTGCCGAGAAGGATCCGGACATGTTCCACGAACTGCGACGAGTTGAGGGGTTTTACCGGAAAGGGTAGAAGCGGACTGGACCCTGGGCGGTCGGATAGCAGTGCCGTCAAGCGGTTTAACACGGCAACTGGGCACCAGTTGTTGTGAGTCCTGTACAGGTGAATATCTACTCCGGAACCTCGCTGCTGAGTTTTGGACGTCGCCAAGTGAAGGACGTAGTGATCCTGGTGGCAAGACTGGACCGGCTGGGTGGCTGCGAGTGAACTCGCTGGGCCGTAGAAACCCATAAAACGCCATGTGTATTGCAGCCTGCAGGACGGTGCTGAGGAGGAGACCGAAAGGGGACCTATCCAGGATGTCAGACATCCCCTTAAAGATCTCCCCAGTGATAGGCAGCCACTTCGGGCTGACTGGCGGCTGGTGTTTCTGAACTCCACGCAGTAGAGCCCTCACTGCGTGGCAGGAGAACACCGAAGGCCTCGCAGGGTCTTGAAGTGACAAGTAGTGCTGCACCCCGGCCACGTACTGGCGTATCGTGCTGTGTGACAGTGCCAGGTGAGAATGACAATAAGCGATAAACGCCAGAACCTGCTTGACGCTGGAAGATTCACGAGGGCGATGGGGCAGGAACTTATTAAACGCCCTCCAGGCCGTCCGGTAGGCCCGACGGGTGTTGCGGGCGAGCGAAGCGTTGATGATGTTAGTAGCTGAGTGTAGATGTGGGGCTAGTCCAAGGTCAGTTGTGACCAATCCGGGATAGTGGCTGAAAGATGGTAGGCTCCTGGCATCTGTTCAAAGAAAGAAATAAAGTTAAAACGGGAGAGCGCGTCCGCTGCTGAGTTGAACTTCCCTGGAATGAATGAGCAGTAAACATTGAACTGATGTTGTAGGGATAGCTGGACCAGTCTGCGGAGGAAGGACATGGCGGGCCTGGATTTAGACCTGCCCTTGCTGATGATCTCGGCTGTGGCTTGATTGTCTGTCGTGAAAGCCACAGTCTGTCCAGACCAATGGTGACCCCATAGGTGATCGGCTGCTACGATGGGGAACAGCTCAAAGAGGGCTGACGTGGTAGTGAAGCCCGGTGTGGCTAGTGCCTGAGGAGGCCAAGGGGCGGCGAACCACAAATGGCCAAAAATGGCGGCGCATCCTGTGGATGCCGCCGCATCGGTCACCACCTGAGGTGACTGCGTGGACACTACTGGGATGAACAGGGACACCCCGTTCCAATTACTAAGAAAGTGTTCCCACATGGCCAGATCTGCCCTGGCTGCCGAATCCAGCCTGATGACCTGGTCTGGGTCCTGAGTGTAGGACAGGAAGACCAGCAACCGGGACACGAAGGAGCGGCCCTGGGGGATGATCCTCATAGCGAAATTCAGCATCCCGAGGAGAGACTGAAGTTGCTTCTGAGTACATCCCCCCACCTGGGTGAACTCTCGCAGAACCGTCCTGATACGGTCCAACTTATCTGCGGGAAGGCTGGCCTGCATGGCAAGCGTGTCAAGGTCGATGCCCAAGAACGTGATCTTGTGTGCCGGGCCGTCAACCTTGTGTTCCGCTATGGGGACGTTCAGATTGTCGAAAACCGTCCTCAACTTTCCAAGGTCCCCTGGGGGAGCCCCGGGTGGTTCTATCAGAAGGAAGTCATCCAAATAATGGATGACCTCGTGGCACTGTGCCTCGTGGAGAAGGATCCACGCCAGAGTCTCCGCGAACTTGTCAAATAACCAAGGACTACTCTTAGACCCGAAGGTCAATTTGGTCGCGAAATAATATCGCTCCCTCCACTTGATGCCGTGCCAGCACCACAGGGAAGGATGTATGGGCAGCAGCTTGAAGGCGTCGGATATGTCCGCCTTCGAGAGCCAAGCACCCACCCCCGTCCTGAGAATGGCCTGGATAGCCATGTCTACCGAAGCGTACTTAAGTGAGAACTCCTCGGAGGGGATGAGCGAGTTGAGACTGGGAACGACGGAAGAATGAGGCGCTGACAGATCATACACCAGACGTTTTTTATTTGAAAATTTTCCCTGTACAAGCCCGATAGGGCTAACCCTCCAGATACTAAAGGGAGACTGACTGAACGGGCATATCATAAAGTCCCGATCCAACTCCGTCTGCAGAAGGACGTCAATCGCTGGCTCATCTGTTGCTGCTGAGCGCAGGTTCGGACATTCGTGGGTGGAGTGGGGCAGGGTGATGAGCCCGGTATGAAACCCATCGGTGAAACCTCGGATGAGGTAGCTGGCGAGTGACGGAGTGGGGTGTGAGGTCAAGTAAACATCGAGCCAAAGGACATTGACCCGGCTTAGTCACGGTTTCTTCTGCTTGACCTCACACAGGACCCTGGGGTGCGCCCTCTGGCATAGGGTGCAAACGTGCAAGAGCCGGCACTGGCTGAAATTGCAGGAGCCGTAGTTGAAGTTGTTGCAAATGGCGGCTCCCCCAACCATCCGCACCGGACGTCCCAACTTGTCCACCTTCTGCCCTTGCGCCGGGGCCTGCTGAGCCTGGCTCGTGCTGGTAGAGGCCGTGCTAGCTATCGGATGGACAGAGGCTATGTTGGCACACCAGACCGTGGTGTGGGATGCTGACTGACAGACAGCACATAGCGGGGAGCGTAGACCCGCGAAGTGGCGGCAGAACAATTCCGTGTCCACTACGCTCCAGTCCGTTGTCAAATGGAACTGTAAGAATCTGGCCGCGGCTTTGGCCGAGAAGTACCGATGATAATCGTAGAACGCTGAGCCACCGTATTTGTGGCCCAGGTCTACGATCAAATGGAGGTAGAGGTCCAGTTCCTCCCGCCTGCCTGGGGAGGCTGAGCACAGCACGTCCCTGAACATGCCGAAAGCGAGCGTGAACTCGGGCACCGTGAGCTTTCTGTTGAGCCTCGGATCCTTTGCTTTCAAAACCACCGAGACGTCCCCCCAGGCGTAGGCCTTGTTCTCGGCCAAGTCATGGACCGAGATCATGAGTGAGGCCAGGTTAACGTCTCTGCCCTCTAAAATGTCCTTCCTTACGCTGGGTGGCACCAGGTGGGAAGGGTGAACGGTAGTCGTGGCAAGCTCACTACCTGCGGCCGGTGCACTGATGGCTGGGACCACCGCAGGGTCCGGAACCGTGGCAGCCGGGCTGGTCTCTAGACGAGACACCCTGTCCTGGACCTCAATGATCGAGGAAGACAGGGAAGACACGAGAGTGTGTAGCTGAGCGACGGCGGCTGAAATAGATTCCAGAGACGCCTGCTGGCTGCTGGGGCCTGCTGCGGCCGGTGGTGGGAAGAGGAGCCTGAATAGCTCCGCCTTCCTGGCCGCGGACAAGAAGGGTATCCCTCTGCGCCTCAGCTCGGCAGACAGCCTGGGAATTGTCCATGCCCTAAGAGACTGGACACTGCCAGCCTCGGAGGCTGACGCCGGAGATAGCGGGGTGGTGAGGTCATCGCTGCCGACTGATGACATGGCGGCTGCCAAGACCCGTTACTTAGTAGACTGGTCACGTGTCTGCAGGCTGGGCCTATAAAGAGGTGACAAGAAATGAGTTTGGACGTGTCACCTACGGTATATGTACCTGCCATGAGAAAGCAGGAGCCCCCCCGTGCCCCTGCGTTTTTTTTTTTTTTTTTTTTTACCTGCTGGAACCCTGATCAAGCTGGTGCAGGTGGACCTACTGAATCCGACTGACCTGAGAGAGTGTGAGAGAAAGTACCTATTTAAGAGCCTGAAACTGCTGCCGTCCAGAGCGACGGAACCCAACGTAGATGATAACAACAGGCGATAGTGACTTAAGTCGACTGCCGAGACAGCTGTGGAATCAAATGACAGATAACAACACGAATGACTGACATGACATGTTGCCTTAACTGAAATGAACTTCCCGTGACAGGGCCCGGCCCGTTCGTACCGTATGGGGGTGACTGTGAGCCGGACTCTGGAGCACGTACAGAAATGAGGCAACCGTGAAATGAGGCCAACTGCCTGGGTACGCTGAGGCCGAACTGTGACATCCGGCTGCCACCGGGTCCGACTCCAAGTGCTACAGTATGCATTAGGAACGCAAGCACTCGTGTGCCAGCGACCTTGATCATCATGCCACTGTCTAGTGACTGAACCCCTTTCTCTCTTTTTTTTTTTGTAGAAATGCGGCCGGCCTAGGGCACGCCGGCGCGAATTCGTACAGGGAGGTGACCAATTAACGCTGGGGCGTGGTAAGGTGACATAGAAATGATATAACATGACAAGGACAAGAATCAAAGTCTCTCTTTTTTTTTTTTTGCGATTCCGCCCCTGGCGCATGTATTGAAATGAGGCCGGCCTAGGGCACGCCGACACGAATTAGTGCGGGGAAGTGACTGCATTCATGCCGGGCGTGGTAAGGTGACAGAAATGACATACCATGACAGGGGCAAGAATCAAGAATGTACGCAACCTGTGATGCGATTCCGCCCTTGGCGCATGTATCGAAATGAGGCCGGGTAGTCGTGCGTCTGGATCGCCCCGATCGGAGCATCTATGGATGCGACCGGACCTACCCAGAGGTATGGTGACCGAAATGAAACCATGACAAAGACTAGATTACAACAAACCGAGCAATTTGTAACCGAATCTAATCTCTGGAGCATGTATCGAAATGAGGCCGAGCGGCTAGGCGAATCAGTGCGAATCGATGCATGCCGGATGCGACCGGATTCAGACCGATACGTGGCCAATGACCGATATCATGCCAAAGACTGGACTCGAGCCCGCATCCGTACGAGCAGTGGGCCAATCTCTGAAACATGTATGGTAATACGGCCGTAACCTGGGTACCCCGAGACAAATCCGTGCCTAAGTGCGACATGACTTGAATCTGAGTGCGGCCAGGATCGAAATGATGGCATGAACGCCCTGTTTAACTGATGCGAAATGACTTAGCATGACCGAATGGCCTGATACGTTAGCCATGTTTGAAATGACGAAATGATTGCCATGCTAATACATGAAATGTTTCGACACGGTCGAAGTGATTCGTACAATTAACATGCCAACAGCGATTCGGAATGCAAATAGCGATTCGGCACGCTTGCTGGCGCAACCGATTTGAATAATATGACAGGA
>CM053031.1:235201709-235225128 GCA_028564925.1 Lithobates sylvaticus
GGCAGTGTTTTTAAGTGGTCAAAATTTACACCCTTTAACTTTCAGTAGTAGAAAACATTGCAAAAAGTATGTAAATAAGGATAGGAGTCTTGCCGATAGAGAAAAGTCATAAAAATCAAAAGAGAAAAAGGGACCATGTTGTACTGCATAAAAAGCAAAAAAAAACTTCTGTTTTAAAGTCAATTGTTATATGCCACATTTGGATTTATATTTTAATATTTTTTTCAGGCTAGCTGTATATCGTGTGTTAAGGCCAATTGCATTATGTTCAATCAGTGTGAATTGCTTTGTTTTCATTTAGATTTTTAATTCATTACAATTGTATAGCAGTTCAAAGTTTTCAAATGCATTCATTAGTAATATAGATGAAATTCTAAAAGAAGAATACTGTATACATAGGGGGTCACTGGTAAAAGTGTTAATTTTGTAAATTACATTTATTTTCAGGGCTAATTGACAGTGTCTGTGGGCCTGGACCTGCTGATTCTTTAATAAGGCTTCTCGATAGCTTCCTTCCATGCGACTTGGGCCCAGCAAGCAATCACTACATCAGGGCACTGTCACATGATGTACTGCTTTCTATAAGGCAGTGGTCTCCAAACTGCGGCCCGATGGCCAGATCCAGCCCTTTGCTCGTCTTTATCCGACCCTGGGCTACTTTTCCTCCCACTGATACAAGACACTATTCCTTCCACTGATACCAACTAACAATGGGACATAATTCCTGGTGGTGATATTGACAATGGGTCACTATTTCTCCCATTGACACCAACGATGGGGCACTATTCCTCAAACTGACACCTATGGTGGGGATCTATTCTGCCCACTGATATCATTGATGGGGCAATAATCTTCCCACTGGCACCAATGATGGGGCACTAATCCTCCCACTGACACCAATGATGGGGTATTGTTCCTTCCACTGACACCAAAGATGCATTGTTTACTTCCACTGACTCCAGGACAATTACTGCTCCCAAGGGCCACAGTCTGGCCGCCATAAAGTCTGAGGGCCAGTAAACTGGCCCTTTGTTTAGAAAGCTTGGAGACACTTGCTCTAGGGTCTAACAAGAGGGGTTGGAATTTTCTATGCAATCTGTGCATAGTCTCCAATCTGTTTCTAATATTAGCGTGTTCAGTTAAGCTTTAAAAATGAAAGCTGAGATTATCTTACCAGGTGGCGTGGCAGAAGGATCTGGACTGGCGCAAATGGAGTTCACAAATCCTCAAAGGTATTGGTAATGTTGCCCTGATTGAGGCAGGATGCAAAGTATTTGCTAGATGGTACTTGACAGAGCGCTTGTCCAAAATGCATCCGGGAGCTTCACCTTCCTGTTTCAGGGGTTGTGGCCAGGCAGGTACACCACTGCACATATGGTGGACATGCCCCAAGATTCGCCGCTTCTGGATGAGGGTTCATTCATTTTTCCGGTCACACGGGTTAACATCGTCATGGACGCTAGGGTCGCCCTACAGGAAAAAAAACTGTGGAAAACGCACCTCGACATACCCAGACACTAATAGATTTTATGTTCCTAGCAGCAAAAATTGCCATTGCCTCAGCATTGAAAAGCCCTGTTATAGACATAGCATTGATGAAACGCAAACGTACGTGGATTATGTTGAAAAAAAAGATAGTGAGTGTTCCATGGGACAAACAATCCCTTTTAGATAAAATATGGTCCCCCTGGCTTGCCTACTTGCAGGTCCCTAATACAAAGAGCTATTTTTCTAGTCGACCGATGGAAGGTTCCCGGATGGATTTTCCTTCCCCTTATTCTGCTTCCTTCTTCTCTTTTCCTCTCACTGTCCTTTGTCAACCTTGGCATTGTGTTTTTGTAACCCAGATCGTCCTGGGCATATTTTGGGGAATGTGGTCCCTCATATGGGACCGTTGCTATGTTTGATAGTTGCAAGTGCCTTAACTATCGCACAATATGAGTAAGGCATTATTGCCATCAATACTATTTCATTGTGATTAAGCTATAATAAGGATATATATCCGCGTTCATGATTTTTCATTTATATATGCTTCTTCGGGTGGTTAACCAGATGCTAACCATCTTGCGTTTTGTTATTTGAAAGCTTTACTAGTAGTTAATATTAAGCTGATGTCTTCCTTAGATACAAGTTTAGGTATTTTAGTGGGCCCTACGGCAGACCTTACCTATGGTCCTCATCCATTTCTACCAAGCCCTTGTATGTTTCCCCGTTACATGCTTGGAGCAGACGAGGATTGTTCGCTGCTTCATTAAATTATCTTTTTTACTTGTTTTCCAAAAACAATAAAAACTATTGAAACAGAAAATGAAAACTGATTGGTTGCCATGCACGTCTGCTCCAGTCTTGGCAAATTCCCCACGTTGTTATTTTGATGCAGGGTGATGGTGGGCAAAGTGACAATTTCTCGAAGAAATTATTCTTCCTAGTTCAGTAATTAAGCTTTCTATATCACTAACCAGACTGGTGTTATCAATTAAGAGTCTGGAATGGCTTGCCATAATGAGACATTTTTCCAAAGGTAGTAGAAACCTCGGGTGGTAAAGAGGTTTTTATTTTTTTTATAAATGACTTGCTAGGAATATGAGGAATATTTTTTATATTATAATAAACTGTCAGTAAACCCAGCAGAAACAGTTCTTTTGTCAGTGTCTAGTCTCCTCCATCCTCCCACTGCTGACCACTCTTCAGTCTCTGCACCTGCGTATTGGTCTCCATTGACCTTCTCTGCTATTCTCCTATGCAAAGCCCTCTCACTGACAAAACAACTACACTCCCAATATTATGTACATGAACTGCACGCATTTACTAGTGCTTATCTGAACAGTCTTGAATAATTCCTTTTTTTTTTCTCTTGACAGAACCTGGTGCCAACCTTAATGGACATTTTATGTCAGGACACTGAAGAATTCCCCAGGAGGGCTGTGGTAAAGGTCTTCACCGACTGGCTTAAAAAAGGTCACATGGCAGAGATCCATGACACAGAGTCGCTGGTGTCTCGCATATTGGAAGTGACACTCAGTGACTTGGATTGGGAAGTGAAGGTGAATGCGCTGGATCTGGCCAATGACTACATAACTCAGGCACTTAAAACGAGCAACTGTCAGAGCTGCCCATACACAACAAGCTTACCTTGTAACAAAAGGATGCTCCCCATAGAAGATGCTTTGTTAAGATGTGAACACGTAGCCCTCTTCCAGTTTGTACTGAGCTGTCTGTGTGACTGATAGACCTGTGGCACTAAAAGCCTGTAAAATTCTGCTGTCTGTAAAGCTATCCCTGTGTGAGGGGAGAGGTGTTCCCTCTGAGCTTCATAGGGCAGATTGGCTAGAATGTACACTGAAACACCTCCACAGTGCAGCCCATGCAGGTAATGGGAGCAAAGAGCTGGACACTAACTGGGTGACCAACGTCTTGGAAAGAATTGATTTGGATGATATGAACTGTTCCTTGTCAAAGAGTAGTGACTATCTCCAGGAATCCCCCCTGTCCCTCTTGCAGGACATCAGAGCCACTTTGTGTGGTGGAGAGGAGCAAGATGTCGACTGCTACTAAGAACGAGAAAAAAGATGTAAATATGCATAGGTACATGAATTTGGGGTGCACACTAAGAGCTGGAGTGTCCATACAAACACTCCATGCTCAGTGCAGCTGATCTCACTCCTGCTGCTGAATCTACCCTACAGATAGCACAACGGCCGGGCAATTTTGTGGCTGGGTGGGTGGAGCCTGATGGGGATTCAGAGATGCTAGTTCCCCATCAGGTCCACTCCTTGTGATTGACAGCAGGCAGTGGGAGGATGCATAGTACATACACAGCCTGCTATTAGCAATGGAATCTTCCTGTTGTCAGAGAGTGGACCTTATGGTAAACTAGTCCCTCAGATTCCTCCATCAGGCTTTGCCCACTGTCAGTGTCACTGGTTGCTAGGAAGCTGTCAGTTCTACATCCCTAACAACCAATGAAAGGTGGGGAGGAGGTAGCTGTGGCACACATGTCTCTGTACCTCAACTTACAGTTGGTTCCAATTAGCTCTAGTTGCGTTATCTAGGAACTGGAGGTAATTTGTTTTGAGTTTGGCTTTGTAATTGTATCAGAATGTGCTGCAGGTGTCAGCAAAGCTACTGAAATGGGTGGCAGGGATTTTTTTTTTTTTATCTGGCAGAGGCCATTTTACAGGGCCATGTCACCTGCAGATAGGGTTTTATTGAATTCCCTCTGTTGTGCTGTATTAAATTTATTGGGGGCCATTCAAATTGAATGGCACAGCACAATGGGTAGATGAATTGCCATGCATTGTGGTAACGTGCATTTTAGCATGCATTGCCACAACACACAAGTGTGAATGGGCCATCATAACAAAGGGCCCTTCATTTAATTCTGTGTGCTATGAAATGATTCCGATTCTTGTCTGCGATTTACCTATCATACTTATTAAAGATGTATAGCTGTGAGCATTCCACACTTCCACATCCGCTCCCTAAGGGTGGAGTGATAAAACACAAAGACCCCTTTCACGCTGCGGCCACGTTAGTGGCGCTTTAGCGCTGTTTAAGCGGCACGCTTTTAACCCCAAAAGAAGCACTGCCCATTCCTTTCAATGGGCAGGACGTTTTGGGAGAACTAAAAACAACGTTCCCAAACCACCCCAAAGATGCTGCTTGCAGGACTTTTCCTAACGTCCCGCAAGTGCACCGCCCCAGTGTGAAAAGTCACACTGAAATGAATGTGAGGCGCTTTACAGACGCTATTTCTACCGCTAAAACGCCTGAAAACAGCCCCTGTGTGAAAGGGGTCTAAAGTGTCATAAAAAGTGTTTTATCGCTCCATCCTGAATTTGAGTAATATAAAAAGCTATGGAAACTCATTATGGTATTGTTTGCATCAGGCGTTCCTCCCTTTAGGAACGGATTTTCGTTATTATATTATAATTTTTTTACCTTATTAATAAATGGATATTGAATTTAACACAAAATTGTTGCCTCTTTGTT
Source organism: Lithobates sylvaticus (assembly GCA_028564925.1). Taxonomy (NCBI): domain Eukaryota; kingdom Metazoa; phylum Chordata; class Amphibia; order Anura; family Ranidae; genus Lithobates; species Lithobates sylvaticus. The sequence continues at coordinate 235,206,702 of CM053031.1, forward strand.
CCTTTTAAAGTCTGCATTTTCTTTGCTTGATTTGGATTTATGAATACCGTATTTATCGGTGTATAACACGCACATTCTTTTTAAGAGGGAAGTTTCAGGGAAAAACTTTAATTTTAAATAAGGAACTTTGAAGCAAAATAAGGGTCAGTGCCCATCTGCAGCCTCACCATTGCCATCAATGCAGCCTGATCAATGCCCATCTGCAGCCTCACAAGTGCCATCAATGCAGCAGCCTCGCCATTGCCATCAATGCAGCCTAGAGGGGACAGGGAGGGGGGGGCGGGACGAGCGCCGACAGAATCTCCTATGATAGACAGAACAGTGGTCCAATGGTGGCCCAGGAGACGGGACTTCCTATTACAGAGGCCACCAAGTAAACAGGAGATTCTCCTCACTGTATGTAATCGGACGTCGCTCATCCTGCCCCCTCCCTGTTCCCTCCGAGGCAGCTAAAATTGAAGTATTGGAATATAAACACGCACACGCTATTTGCCACCATTATTTTCCAGCACTGCCTTAACCCTCTTGGACATGGAGTTTAGTTGCGACTGGAGTCCTCCTTCTCCATGATGACATCACAGAGCTGGTGGATGTGAGAGACCTTGCGCTCCTCCACCTTCCACTTGATGATGCCTCACAGATGTTTAATAGAGTTTAGGTCTGGAGACATGCTTTGCCAGTCCATTACCTTTACCCTCAGCTTCTTTAGCAAGGCAGTGGCTGTCTTGGAGGTGTGTTTGGGGTCGTTATCATCTTGGCTGCCCAGTCTCCAAAGAGAGGGGATCATGCTCTGCTTCAGTATGTCACAGTACATGTTGGCATTCATGGTTCCCTCAATGAACTGTAGCTCCCCAATGCCGGCAGCACTCATGCAGCCCCAGACCATGACACCCCCACCACCATGCTTGACTGTAGGCAAGACACACTTGTCTTTGTACTCCTAATCTGGTTGCCGCCACACATGCCTGACATCATCTGAACCAAATAAGTTTATCTTGGTCTCATCAGACCAAAGGACATGGTTCCAGTAATCCATGTCCTTAGTCTGCTTGTCTTCAGCAAACTGTTTGCAGGCTTTCTTATGCATCATCTTTCGAAGAGGCTTCCTACTGGGACGACAGCCATGCAGACCAATTTGATGCAGTGTGCGGCGTATGGTCTGAGCACTGGCAGGCTGACCCCCCTCCCACCCCTTCAACCTCTGCAGCAATGCTGGCAGCACTCATACGTCTATTGTAAAACCCTTCAGTGTTCAGCAGCCCCCCTCAACCCCCCTAATACTTACCTGAGCCCATCTTGATCCAGCGATGTTTCATGGGAGTCTCCCCTGCCTGTAACTTTCCCTTTGCAATGGCTGAGAGAGCAGCGGGGCACCATTGGCTCCTGCTACTGTCAATCAAGGTCAGTGAGCCAATGAAGAGAGAGGGGGTGGGGTCAAACCATGGCTCTGTGTCTAAAAGGAAGCACAAAGCAGCAGCTTGGCTAAGGTGCCCCCCATAGCAAGCTGCTTGCTGTGGGGGCAGGAGGGAGGGGCCAGAAGCGCTGGCATGGGACATAAGAAAAGAAGGATGTGGGCTGCTTCTTCCATTTGTTATTTTAAATAAAATATATAAAAAATGGTGAAAAGGAGCAACTGAGGGATGTTTCTAGAAGAGAAATCTTGTGGATTTACGATTCAGGGTTTGAATATAGAAATAGATTTCAGTTGTTTTATCTCCAATTAGGCAGGAGATATTTCACACTTCTGAGATTTTATAATTCTAACTTAGCTATATGAGTGTTGATATATATTTATATATGGGTAGAACAATTAATTTTAATTCTCGTGTTATCTGTTCTATTTTAACATTTACATTTTTTTCCATAAATTAGGTACTAATAAAGTTTTATCATAGTATGAATAGGTTGAGAATATATCTTAAATTGCCACTAGATGGCATTAGACTGTATATGCAGTTTTGATGATGAAGGCTCTATATTACAGCGTCACTAGACAGCATTAGACTGACCTGGATCATTCGGGTTTTGCATCTCCGTAGACATGTAACATTGTATCTATATGGACATGTTAAGCTTGGTTCACATATGTCCAGCCGCTGTTTATAAAAAGGAGTCCGGTGTGCTTTTCTTCACCGATTCATGTGCGATTTTACTTGAAATTGCACCTGAACCAGACGGAAAAATGCACGGGGCTCTTTTTAAAAATGAACTGATGCCGCCCAGGACATATGTGAACCGTCAACATGTGAACCAAACTGCTTACAATCAAATGTGCTTAGAATGCGGTTCAAAATGCATCCAATTCGCATATATGTGAACTGAGCCTTAAACTGTAAAAATGAACACTAAGACCCCTTTCACACGAGCGCTATAGCGCCTGCAATCCCCCCTCAAACTGCTGCTCCATTGTCTGCCGTGTGAAAGCCCTTGCGGTGCGCTGGCAGGGCGTCACAAAAAGTCCTGCCAGCAGCTTCTTTGGAGCGGTGAACTCACCGCTCCTCCACCGCTGCTCCCCATTGAAATCAATGGGGCAGCGCTGTAATACCGCCGGAAAGACGCTGCTATTGCAGCGTTTTTAACCCTTTCTCGGCTGCTAGTGGGGGGTAAAAGTGCCCCGATAGGGGCCGAAATGCACCGCGAATCCGACGGTAAAACACCGCTAAAAATAGTGGCGTTTTACCGCCGACGCTATGGGCGGTGTGGTGCGATAGGGGTCTTAAACCTTTCCAGAGGGCAGAGGAGAGTCAAATCTTTGCTCTCTTTAAGAATTATGGGTATGAGTGCTGTTGCTATCCGACATTATTCTGCTGTGTGGTGGATATGGAGTCCCTTGCTAGGCACAGTGGTTCATCCTGCTATGTGAACACAGAGCTCTGTGGTATTGCGGGAGGAACCACAACACCCATCGGGGACCAGATATCCCTCACATCTTTAAGTACACTAAATACCAGCGGCAGTTCATTAAAAAAAAGGGTTTTACAATTTTAAGAAAAATAAAGTTCAAAAAAATGAATAATAAAAAAAAGAAGGTTTAAAGCCCCCCACACATGCATATACAAAATAAACACGTATGTTGTGTGCCCAGACTTTTTATATTAGTGTGAATCTTGTGTTTCCTGTTCAAGACACATAGAAAATGGATTGATGACTGCCATCCTATAAAACCAATTATTTATTATGACATATCTATAAAGATAAAACTGATGACCTGTAAAGGGCTTTTAAAGCATCGTCTATAGAAAATTTTGGGCATCAAAGTTTGTTGCCATTTCAATTTTATAGCTTGACATGTTGGGTATCTCATTGGCTCAACCTCATCTTTTATATTTTACCAAAAAATTAGGATTATTTTGTATTTGTGTACATTAAAACTAACTTTAATGTATTTTTTTTTATAACAATATGGGATTTTTAAACCACTGCGCTAATATTCTCTCACATAATAAATTGCAACTACCATCATTTTGCTCTCCAGAATGTCTGCTTTCAGAAAATATATAATTTGTTGGGAATGTAAAGTAATTGTCAGCCCAAAACTGTGCAGTTTAGCCTGTGTGCCAGAAAATGCAGGAAAAAGTCCCCAGCAGTGAAAACATGACAGTTGGTAACCAAACATGTGACCTGCACCTGTGAGCGTGAGGTCATGGTGTGAGCTCCTGGTATGAGGCACCTCACACCAGCCAGTCACTCTTAGCTCAACTGTCGAGGAGGAAGGCAGCAAGAGACTTGGTTGGAGAATTTTAGCCAAAACCACAGCGATTTTCAGCGATTTCGATTCAGAGAGGATTGGAGATGACGTCTGAACGCCCACAGACAAATAGTAAGTGTTTTAAAATTCATTTAACAAATTGTTACTATGGTTACCAACTCATGTTTTGAAGGGTCTGTCCCCAGCAGTCTCCCTGTCAATCTGAATGACTGGGTCCCATCAATAATCCCAATTACAGTACTAGCCCCACCCCCCAGACTTACCCCTCCTCTAGAGACAAATATTCTCCCGTGGGTGGGGTTTGGTGTGGTAGCCCTGCCCTCTGGTTCCAAGGCCCCTCCCATATGTCATGACAAAGGATACAGATTCATGGCACTGAGGCTGGAGCCTGTGTAGACTACAAGTCCCAGCATGCCTTTAGATATCCAGGCAGTGTGCCATGTACAGTCTGTCATCATTCCTAAGCAGTATTCACTGAAAGCTCAGTCTGGGGATGATGTAGGAGGAGTGAACTGTGACAGAAAGCTGTTGTTGCCCCTAGCAACCAGACAGTTTCTAGCTATCAGTGCTGCTCCAGGTTGTGAAAATCAACCAATTCTGCTATTAGCAACACCACATTGTTCCCCCTAATACACTTGTCATACAATGGCCTCTATATTCACCTATTTATGTAGAAGAAATCCAATATATCCGATTTGGGTGCATCGTATTGTTTACTATTTCACTAGAGCTTTATTGAAATGTTACAAGTGACCTTTCATTCAGTTCTGTTCACCATAGAGGCATTGTGATGTGGAGGCTTGTGTCACATTATACTAAACCGGAAAAAAAATAAAGTGTGTGATATATGTGTATAGGTTGTATATGTGTATATAGTTCATGGTGCATAGGGAATAGGAATGTATTGTCCCTGCTGAGGTACAATGTGGGGATCTAATAATGCTGCTGGGGGTCCTAATTTTTGCTGCTGGTGTCTTTATTGTTGCTGGGGTAACTTCTGTTGCTGGAAGGGGTCTATTATTGCAGTTGGGGGTCTATTTCTGCTGGGGCCAGTGGGGGTTAGTGTTGCTGCTGCTGCAAAGATGCGCTCTAATGGCTCATGCACACTGGCGCTTAGAGCTGTACAGTGTAAAAACTGGGGGTGTTCCTGTGTTAGGCCTTGCTAGTAGATATCAATAGAAAGCAGAAAAACAGCATCCAGTACCCATATATTATTGCCCCTTCACAGTGGTACTTGTGATCAGTGATTTATGTGTATAGGACATGCTCTGAACACAGTCTGCATTCAGGGCATATCACTGTAGGCATGTGTCCCTGTATGCAGTTATCTCTGGGATGTGTAAATATGTATACAGCTCCTGTGTATTTCATCCTGACATTGATTTCTACAGGACGCTAGCAGCTAAATATTCACAAGCCTCATGGCTAAATTACATCTGTTTTTGATGCTGTACGGCCCAGAGGGCCCATGTGAGCCCTAAAGTCCCTTTTCACCTGAGAAGTACTGTGCAGCTCTGTGAAGTGCATCCATGTGAAATTTTATAATTAGGACCTCATTCGGATGTGCGCTGGCACCTGTCCTGGGTGAAGACTGCCTTTGTTTTAGCTTCTGCATCCGCCCTGAGCTGCATGCAGACAGCCTATAGAAGTGGATACAGATACCGCCTCATGTCAGAAGAGAGGCTGCACAGCCCCAAATGTAGATTGTGTGCATCCCCAAACACAGTGTGTATACAGGGCTGTGCAGATGTTCCTGCATGGCTGTCAGATTGTGACATGCAGCTGTGTCTATACAACCTTGGCCTTTGCATCCACTTCTATAGGGGCTTGCATGCAGATTGTGGCAGATGTAGGAGATAAAACAAATGCTTCATGCAGTACGGGCGCAAGTGTCCCTTTGAGCAAAGCTTTAATATTTATTTGCACAGTGCCTCTGAGCTTACTTTGGCAAGTTTTGTATATTTTGAATGTTATGTACGTTTATTTTACTGCTTTTTTTATTAGCAATACATATCCCAAAACATGTATATCTGGTTCCATGTTCTTTAAAAAGGAGTGGTGCCAGGAGGTGGGTGTGGTTAAGACAAGGGGCGGTGCTAGGAAATGGGTAGGGGTGTAGACAAGTATGACATATGGAAGGGGGGTGAGATACTGCACCTATTCTTTGAGGAAAAAAACATATATATGTATTTACTGTACACACATACAAACAGTACTGTGCAAAAGTTTTAGGCAGATGTGAAAAAAATGCTGTAAATTAGGAATGCTTTCAAAAGTAGAAGTGTTAATTGTTAGATTTTATCAAGTCTACCAAGGTCCCGGGCCTCCAAGGTTCCGGGTCTGATGAGAACCTCCAGGGCCAGAGATAGCTGACACCCTTCTGTATATGGTGGGTTGTGAGGCATAGTGGGTGCAAGGTGGATAAAGTCATTGGGAGCCAGACACTTCTTGAATGCAAAAGAGATTTTTATTTCTCTTAAACTTTTTGGAGAAAAAGGGTTATGGCCAGGACACCCTTAAGTAGTTGCAAGTTCAATTGGCAGACTCCGAGACTTCAATAGGAGGACAGCCATGCAAGGAAAAGACATTCAGCTAGACGCCACATCTACACGTGTAGGAATGCTGTCTCCTATGGCCTCATTGCTTATTCCTGGCAAGTAAATTTGTGAGGAGCAGCCCTGACTAAACTCCAGGGTGCTACACAAGTAAAAAAAAATGGAAAGTAAATTAACAGAAGAGAAGCCCAAATCAAACCAATATTTGGTGTGACAACCCTACTACACTTTCACACAGTTTTTGAAGGAATTCGGCAGGTAGGTTGTTCCAAACATCTTGAAGAACTAACCACAGGTCGTTTGTGTATGTGGGCTGCCTCAAATCCTTCTGTCTCTTCATGTAATACCAGACAAACTCCATGATGTTGAAATCATCAGTGTTAGTTTTGTTGACTAAAACATTTTAGTCGACTAAATGAATACCATTTTAGTCAACTAAAATACGACTAAAACTAAAACAATTGAGATGACTAAATATGACTAAAACTAAAATGGCATTTTAGTCAAAAGACTAAAACTAAATTGAAATTTGACTTCAAAATTAACACTGGTCTGTAGTGCATGTTCATACCTCAGTACCTTAAATAATATATGAGATTTTTCACTCCAGAAGTATATAATGAGTTTGGAAATTGTAGAAAAATGTTAACTAATGCATTGCAATTTAATTACACCCATTAGATTTTAGATGACTAAAATTAGTTTTAGTCAACTAAAATGTACTGGGGTTTTAGTCGTCTAAATATGACTAAAACAATTGCAGAAGACTAAAATGGGACTAAAACTAAAATGCCATTTTAGTCCTAAGACTAAAACTAAATCGAAATTTGCTGCCAAAATTAACACTGGAAATCAGAGCTTAGTGGGGGCCAAACCATCACTTCCAGGACTGCTTGTTCTTTACACAGAAGAGAGAGTTCTTAATGACATTGGCTGCATGTTTGGGGTCTCTGCCCTTTTGCAGATTACATTTGGGGCCAATCGCACACCTTCCTGATGGTATGGCATGATGGATAAGTATCTGCCTGTATTTGAGGACACCATTGGTCCTGAACAAATCTCCAACTCCATTGGTAGAAATGCAGCCCCAGACTTGCAAAGAACCTCCACCATGCTTCACTGTTGCCTGCAGACACTTATTATTGTACCACTTTCCAGCCATTACCCCAAAAATGTTGTGTCCTCAGGCAACAGTGAAGCATTGTAGAGGTTACATTTCTACATTTCTGAGATTAATAATTATCTATCATGCCATACCATCAGGGAGCCGTGTGATTGGCTGTATGTTTGGGATGGTTGTTCTACTGCCGAGTAAATTTGGGACCAATGTCACTAAGAACTACCTTCAGTGTAAAGAACCACGAGTCCTGGAAGTGATGGTTTGAGACACCCGACATCCCCAGGTGATCTATGGTTAGTTCTCCAAGATGTCTGGAACAACTTACCTGCCGTGTTCCTTAAAAAACTGTGTACATAAGCACTGTGTGTACCTAAAGAAATGAGGAATTAGGCAAAGGGAGCTCACACCAAATATTGATTTGATTTGGATTTTTTCTGCTGTCCGCTTACTCTCCATTTTGTTAATTGAGAAAAACTTTTAACACTTCTATATCTGAACTCATCCTTAAAATTATTTTTTCACAACGGTCTAAAACTTTTGCACAATACATATTATATATTTTTTTTCTTCGCAGCAGTGTGTGTGTGTGTGTTTGTGTGTGTGTGTGTGTGTGTGTGTGTGTGTGTGTGTGTGTGTGTGTGTATATATATATATATATATATATATATATATATATATATATATATATATATATATATACACACACACACACATTACATACACACACACACACACACACACATATAGTGCTGCGAAGAAAAAAAATATATAATGTATATATTATATATATTTTTCTTCTTCATGGCACTATGGATATAGATATATATATATAGATATATATTTATATATATATATATAAATATATATGTGTGTGTTTATTTAAAAAGGAACCATGGCACTCTAATCTATACTTATTAGTGTTGTACTGGTGAATAGACCCAGCAGCCGATACCCCCTTCTGCATCAAAACTAAAATATACTTAGAAAGAAAAATCATCTCTACCTATATTTGTTTGAATGTGATATTAACCTTAAAGTGATTTTGAGGTCAAAAGGTTTTTTTATTTTGTAGCATTCTATGCATTAAGTTAAAAAAAAACTTCAGTGTGCCTCAGCCCCTCCCCCCTAATACTTACCTGAGCCCGTCTCCATCCAGCGATGTTGCACAGGAGTCTTGGTTGCCCGGGACTCGGTTCTTAATGACAGAGAGTAGCAGGGCATCATTGGCTTCCACTACTGTGAATCAAGGTGAGTGAGCCAATAAGGAGAGAGATGGGGTGGGGCCAAACCATGGCTTCATGTCTGAAAGGACACACTGAGCCGCGGCTTGGCTCAGGTGCCTCCATAGCAAGCTGCTTGCTGTGGGGAAGAAGGGAGGGGCCAGAAGCGCTGGCATGGGACCCAAGAAAAGGAGGATCTGGGCTGCTCTGTGCAAAACCACTGCACATAGCAGGTAAGTATAACATGTTTGTTATTTTTAATTAAAAAAAAAAAAAAAATTACTTTATTATTGCTTTACTTTTTAACTTACAAATAAAGGGCAATAAAAGTTATATATTAAAAATGGTGAAAAAGAGCAACTGAGGGATATTTCTAGAAGAGAAATCCGGTGGATTTAAGGATCAGGGTTTGACTATAGAAATAGATTGCAATTGTTTTATCTCCAGTTATTAGGGAGGAGATATTTCATACTTCTGAGATTTTCTAATTCTAATTTAGCTATATGGGTGTTGATATCGTTTTTATATATGGGTTGTACAATTAATTAGAATTCTTATGTTATCTGTTCCATTTTAACATTTACATTTTTTTCCATAAATTAAGTACTAATAAAGTTTTATCATTGTACGAATAGGTTGAGAATATTTCCTAAATTGCCACTAGATGGCACTAGACTGTATATGCAGTTTTGATGGTGAAGGCGCTATATTACAGCGTCACTAGACAGCATTAAACTGACCAATTCTCTTAGAGCTTTATGGATTAATAACACTGGGTACAGATAGTTTGATTTTAGTAATCCAAAAGCTAAACAAGCACATAAGAGTCCTTTGGGAGGGCAGTGGTAAATAACTTGCCTATAATGTACCAAAAATGCTAAACACACTTGTACCAGATACACTATATTACCAAAAATATTGGGACGCCTGCGTTTACACGCTCATGAATTTAATGAAAGAAAAAGAAAAAATAGCTGCGCTGACAATGAGAAAACCAACGACAGTGATAAATTACAATTAATGATAAATACATCTGTGAACACAAATGTGACAAAAATTATATACTAAATAGCAAAAGAACTAGTGAAAGTCCCAAAACAATAAAAATGTGTGTCAAATAATGTCCATAATATATTTGATAATCAAACAGACAACTTAAATGGGTTGATAGATGAGTGCAATCTTCCACCACCAATAAGTGTCAAACACCATATGAATTACACACTTACCAGAAGGCAAGCAACAAGAGCTTGTGTCTATACACCCAGCCAGGGCCTCTGTCCAAGGAAGTCCGGGGCAAACAGCTCAAAGGGCATCAGACACAGGAGCAAAATGCAGCCACTAAACCAGTGATGAGGTTCAAAGGGGGCTCGCGTCCTGTGTGTTCAGCAACCTCAGAGTCCAGCTGCCTGTACAGTGTGGGAAATACTTCATTACAGGTAATACCTGATGACCATTTGCGAGCCCCCTTTGAACCTCATCACTGGTTTAGTGGCTGCATTTTGCTCCTGTGTCTGATGCCCTTTGAGCTGATTGCCCCGGACTTCCTTGGACAGAGGCCCTGGCTGGGTGTATAGACACAAGCTCTTGTTGCTTGCCTTCTGGTAAGTGTGTAATTCATATGGTGTTTGACACTTATTGGTGGTGGAAGATTGCACTCATCTATCAACCCATTTAAGTTGTCTGATTATCAAATATTTTATGGACATTATCTGACACACATTTTTATTGTTGGGACTTTATTATTTATGTTTTGGGACTTTCACTAGTTATTTTGATATTTAGTATATAGTTTTTGTCACATTTGTGTTCACAGATGTATTTATCATTAATTGTAATATAACACTGGCTCATCGTTGGTTTTCTCATTGTCAGCGCAGCTATTTTTCTTTTTCTTTTGTTATATGTGTGTATCCCACAATCTTAGTTGCTAATTTATCTTAGCTTAATTTTTTTGTTAGAGCGCGGTATTCCCTCCCTTGTTCCATGAATTTAATGGCATGTCTTAGTCTGTAGGGTTCAATATTGAGTTGGGCCAACCTTTGCAGCTATAACAGCTTTAAGTCTTCTGGGAAGGCTGTCCACAAGGTTTAGGAGTGTGTCTATGGGGAAGTTTGACCATTCTTCCAGAAGCTCATTGTGAGGTCAGGCAATGATGTTGGATGAGAAGGCCTGGCTCGCAGTCTCTGCTCTAATTCATCCCAAAGGTGTTCTATGGGGTTGAGGTTAGGACTCTGTGCAGGCCAGTCAAGCTCCACCCCAAACTCCCTCATCCATGTCTTTATGGACCTTGCTTTGTGCACAGTCATGTTGGAACAGGAAGTGGCCATCCCCAAACCGTTAAAGATATGCAAAATGTCTTGGTATGCTGATGCCTTAAGATTTCCCTTCACTGGAACTATGTGTATGGCTTGTACTTTATTCTATATTATATAAAGATCATAGCAAAGTAGCAATGCATTAAATAACCTTTTAGTTGGTGTATTTGTTTTAGCTCCGGAGGACCCGCCTACTTTGGAACCCCAGCAGGATGGTGGAAGGGAGACAAGGAAGAGGCCCTCGTGTGATGACAGCGAGCCGCAGGCATCGAGGAAGAAGACCAAAGTACAAGTTAGTACTGGAGCCTGGATCCCGGAATTGAGACTCAGTATGAAGGACAAGGCTGACATTCAAAATGGTCGGCCTGCCAGCTTTGCTCTTTGCTGTTCTACAGCTTTTGTACTGAGGCATCAATTCCGAGATAAATACTTCAGAATGGTTTATAAAAATATAACACCTTTGTCATTCCCAGCTATTCAGTTGCATCTTTATAGTCCCCCGGGACATGTTTTTGTCAGTGTTTGTGATGGTAAACGAGTGTTGGTGGCTGACAGTGACCTGCGCATTCCATCACCTGCCTTTAAGCAGATCACGGACAGCTATGGATCTCTGGTTGCAAAACCTCTAAAACACATGCACTTTTTAAATGTACACCAGCAGGCACCAGATGATTATAGCTGTTTGATGTATTCAACTGCAAATGTGGTAGAGTTTTTGACACCTGGAGGTAATCCAGAGTGTGAGTATGACACAAAACTCCTAAGGCCACACTTTATTCACTGTCTAGAGAATAAAAAATTTACCCCATTTCCCAAAAAACCCCAGCCTCCATAACCGCAACCACCCAAGCCGACAAAAGCAGAATAGTTGGTTGGATTATCCGATGTCTAACAATTTATATTGTTTTCTGTCACCTGCATCTGGGTTTTCTCATATTCCATCTGTAAAGAACTATCTTCCAGGTAAGAGGAGGTAGAGGAGGAGTGCAGTAGGGTAGAGAAGAGGAGGTCGCGGCTGCGGCTTCCCCCCTCCATTCAGGTCACGGCTGAGGAGGATAAATAGGAGGAGGAGGATGAATAGGAGGAGGAGGATGAATAAGACAAGCAAGTCTTAAAATTAGTTACACATAATGAAAGTGTACATGTTGTTTATTTTTCAATATTTATACGTTGTTTTGAACCAGTTATTTGTGTGTTATTTATTACAGGGCAGCACAGTGGTGTAGTGGTTAGCACTTTCACCTAGCAGTAATAGGGTCGCTGGTTCAAATCCCGACCACGACACCTTCTGCCTGGAGTTTGCATGTTCTCCCTGTGCTTGCGTGGGTTTCCTCCGGGTACTCCGGTTTCCTCCCACACTCCAAAGACATGCTGGTAGATTAATTAGATCCTGTCAATAAAATTGGCCAAATATGTGTATGTTGTATGTGTTTGTAAGCGTGTCAGGACCCCACAGGGCAAGGACCGCACTATACCACAGATGGACACCAGTGGCAAAAAGCGCCCTGAGGCGATTCAGTTCGCATAGGTTGCGCTATACAAGTCATTCATTCATTCACTACTGAAAATGTTGTATACAATATGCCTTGTATGATTTTACAAAGTGTATAAAATGTAATAAATGGATGAATAGGAGGAGGAGGATAAATAGGAGGAGGAGGATAAATAATAGGAGGAGGAAGAGGAGGATAAATAGGAGAAGGATGAGGAGGATAAATAGGAGGAGGAAGATGAGGAGTGCAGTAGGGTAGAGAAGAGGAGGTCGCGGCTGCGGCTTCCCCCTCCTTTCAGGTCACGGCTGAGGAGGAGGAAAATAAATAGGAGGATAAGGAGGAGGAGGATAAAGAGGAGGAGGAGGAGGAGGATGAAGAGGAGGAAAAGGAGGATAAATAGGAGGATGAATAGGAGGATAAATAGGAGGAGGATGAATAGGAGGATAAATAGGGGGGAGGATGATGGACAGGAGAAGGATGAACAGGAGAAGGGGGTAAAGAGGAGGAGGAGGAGGATAATGATGAATAGAAGGAGTAGGATGAAAAGGAGGAGGAAGATGAATAGGAGAAGGAGAATGAGGATAAATAGGAGGAGTAGAGGAGGAGGAGGAGTAGGTGATGATTAGAAAAGTAGGAGAGGCAGACTTGGACTAGGAATAGGGGTAGGGGAGGAGAGGGGTAGAAGAGGACCGAAACTAGAGGTAGGGGACAAGAGGAACAAACTAGAGAATGGGAAGAGGAGGAGCAAACTAGAGGGAGGGGAGGAGCAAACTAGAGGGAGTGGAAAAGCAAACTAGAGGGAGTGGAGGAGGGGAGGAGCAAACTAGAGGGAGGGGAGGAGCAAACTAGAGGGAGTAGAAAAGCAAACTAGAGGGAGGGGAGGAGCAAACTAGAGGGAGGGGAGGAGCAAACTAGAGGGAGGGGAGGAGCAAACTAGAGGGAGGGGAGGAGCAAACTAGAGGGAGGGGAGGAGCAAACTAGAGGGAGGGGAGGAGCAAACTAGAGGGAGGGGAGGAGCAAACTAGAGGGAGGGGGGAGAAAACTAGAGGGAGGGAGGGGGGTAGCCTGAATAAGAGTTAGAGTAGAAGTAGAGTAGTGTAGGACTGGCCAGAGAGGGATTACTTTGACGCAGTTGGCCAGCTTAAACATGTATTGCAATGCATGTGAACTAAAAATCCCTATTTTAATGCAACATTTGCTGGAAAGGGTGTATAGCACCATGCAGAGGGTTAATTTAGTATTTTTAGTGTTAAAGGGGTGTGACTACATGTTAACACCTCATGGGTGATTGATCTATCTATCTATATATCATTCAATCTATCAAGATAGAGATAGATTAGAGCTGCACGATTAATCGTTAAAGAAATCACAATCTCAATTCAAACTCCCTTAAGTTCTTAATCAGGCATTTCCACGATTCAGTACAGAGCCCTTCTCTGCTCACAGCTGACGAAAAAAAAGGAGATAAAAGAAACATTGCAACATTTGGTTCTTATAGATCAAAGGAATGAACTTGGTCTGCAAAAAAGTTTAAATCGGAGATTCACCCAAAAGTGGAACTTCTTCTCATTTTACACCTTCCTCCCTCTGGGGCCACATTTGGCCGCCGGGCCAGTGGGAGAGAGGAGTGGAGCTTCGCGCATGCGCAGTAGGGTTCCCAATGTGAAGCTGTAAGGCTACACTGCCGAGTTCCCTTACTCGCAATGGAAACCGCTGCAGTGCCAACATCGCTGGACTCCAGGACAGGTAAGTGTCCGATTATTAAAAGTCAGCAGTTGCAGTATGTGAAGCTGCTGGCTTTTAATTTTTGCAGCGGTGGGCGGACCTCCACTTTAACCACTTAAAAAAAACAAGCCTTTATCTGACACTTGTTGCTTCAAATTTGGCCCCTTTTACACTGGGGCGTTTTTCAGGCGGTACAGCGCTAAAAATAGCGCCTGTTCACCGCCTGAAAAAATCCGGCCCCTTTAAGTTCAGTGTGAAAGCCGGCGGGCTTTCACACTGGAGCGGTGCGCTAGCAGGACGGCAAAAAAAAAGTCCTGCTAGCAGCATCTTTGGAGCGGTATAGGAGCGGTGTGTTCACCGCTCCTATACCGCTCCTTCCCATTGATTTGAATTGGAAACCGCGGTAAAACCGCGGCAATACGGCGTTCTGCGGGGGTCTTTAACCCTTTTTTTTTTTTTCGGCCGCTCGCGGGGGTAAAACCGCACCGCGAGCGGCCGAATACCGCGGTTAAAAACGACGGTAAAGCAGCGCTAAAGAAAGTGCTGCTTTACCGTCACCGCGGCTCCCGCCCAGTGTGAAAGGGGCCTTAAAGAGGAAGTAAACCCTGATATGCTTTTACTTTGCAGGGAACAAAAGAGGAAGTAAAACCTAAGGGGCTTGCATGCATCACATACTAGCCCATTATGTGCCACTTACCTGCAAACAAAGCCCCCAATGTCCCCTGCTGGTGGCTGCATCCACCTTCACCCCTCTTCCTTTCGGGGCCGTGGACTCCGGTTCTGTGACTGGCCGGAGTCACGTGACATCACTCCCTAGCGGGAGCCGATGGTCACGGCATGGGCTCTTTAGAAACGGCACGATCGCGCCCTTTCTTCAGTGCGCATGCGCCGATGTCGTCGCAAGCATATATAGGAAATATCTCCAGTACCTACAGGTAAGCCGTATTATAGGCATATCTGTAGGTATAAGTGGTGTGTGTTTACAACCACTTGCCACCCAGGCCAATTCTGACATTTCTCTCCTACATCTAAAAATCATAATTTTTTTTGCTAGAAAATTACATAGAACCCCCAAACATTATATATGTTTTTAGCAAAGACCCTAGAGAATACAATGGCTGCTGTTGCAACTTTTTATCTTGCACGGTATTTGCGCAGCAATTTTTCAAACGTGTTGTTTTAGGGAAAGACACTGTTTTGTGCTTTAAAAAAAAAAAAACAACAGTAAAGTTAGCCTAATTAAAAACAAAATAAACCGCGCTAAAAAAATAAAAAAAGTTAGGCACCGCTGTGATAGGCATGCAAGAAATCTGTGCGATCCCATCCACCTTTTAAATTTTGCGCTTACCGGATGGCTATTACCAAAAAGCACTGCATATGAAGCCTGCAACTTCCCGGGTGGGAGATGGCTGATAGGATCAATCAGATCTGGGACACCCACTCAGAAGGAAAAAGAACATCCACAGACTCCGCTCCAATCAGGGACATCCAACTGGTCAACTCAAATATACAAAAAAGGGGGGGCCGCCCATAGCGTGATACTGATAAGCAATTGTTTATTTAAAAGGATTAAAAGCACTTACACAGATAGAATAAAACGAACACATTCAACACACCGCCGGCCGGCCAGTGTAAACCCGTCCCCCGTTCACGATCTCCGTGGTGGCGTCACTGCGTGCCTTCCCATACGTCGTTTCGTCACAGATGACGTTATCAATGGGGAACGGGCGACGCAGTAACGCACCACCCATATATAGCCCAACCTCCACCTGAGTTACATGGGGTCAGACAAGCGCAGCCATCTTAAGTATGGGAAACATAGCCCATACCAGATACTGATGTATAGCGCTAAGCAGACAATGTACTCTAGAAGGGAAAAAAAACCAGTCATGACTACTTAAAGTCAGAGGTATATATTTAACAATGAGAACATAAAAAATAAAATTAAAAATAAATAGCCGCAATGGAATCAATTAGATAACATGACGCTATGTGTGTATGCAAAACTTCCCATACAGATTGAGAATGCTTTAGTAGTGAAAAAAATGAATAAAGATATAGCGTGGAAGTGCTAGTGTAACAATATGAATAAAAAAGAGAAAAAGAAGAAATATACTGTATATAAGCAATATATGATAATAATATGTAGAGATTGAAATATCCATATATCTTGGTGTCATTTAGGCCCATAAGCCACGATCACAGATGAGCATTGAAAATTAGCTCAAAGCGAATTAAAATACAAATGACTGTATGTGCAGTGAACTGAGCAAAAGCTCAGTGAAACAGTGAAAAAAACTTTTTTTCATATAAGGATATCGCAATAGTTACCAACCACCTTATTGAGATGTGTATGGTGATGAGTGAAAAATGTGCAAATACAGTGCAAAAAAAATATATTTCAAAAAAATATATTCAAATTGAGAAGTGTGATACATGCATATTCCACATATCTCCATTTAGGAAAACATGATAAAACATGTATGTATTTAATGTGTCACCCCTACATATATCTCAGGAGGAGTGTACATAAAAAGCAAAAAAACCAAAACAGAAATTACTTCATATTAAAAAGTTACCATTATTAAAAATAGACATCACAGTACATTCAGGGGAGAAGATGTACTATAAATAATACAAATACTAAAATGTACCCTAAAAAACAATTTTTCATGTATTTAAGAATTGTCTACGAAGGCGTTAATGTCAGTGTCTATATTTAACCCATGTGGGATGTAGGATTTGAGGCGATGGATCCATGTCATTTCAAGTTTAGAGATTTCTCTCACTAGGGAACTCCCCCGCCAATGGGGTTTAAATTTGTCGATCCCAAAAAATGAGGTCCCAGAAGGGTTCTTGTCGTGTACCAGTAGATAATGTTTGGACACTGAATGTTTGGGGAAACCGCTAATGATGTTAGATATGTGTTCCCCCAAACGTACCTGGAGAGGGCGCTTAGTTCGGCCCACATACTGCAGCCCACAAGGGCACTGCAGCATATATACTACACCCTTGGAGGAGCAAGTTATGCATGGTTTAATAGTGTAATTCCTCCCTGTAGCTGTGCACACAAAAGAGGTAGTACGTCTACCCACATTTCTATTAAGGGAGCACACCCTGCATTTGCCGCATTTGTAGTACCCCGTAAGCTGATCAAAGAAACCTTTTGTACCGGTCGGGGGATCTACAACATTAGTTGCTATTTTGTTCCTTAAGGAAGGTACCCCTTTAAAAATCACTTGAGGTATATCAGGCAATAGGTCTTTCAAGATGGGGTCACTTTTAACAATGTGCCAGTGTTTTCTGACAAGTTGTTTGATACCTCTATGTTGTAGTGAATAAGGAGTGATGAAAGGGACTCCATTCTTGAAGCGATCTCTTTGTTTCGGGCCTTTATCAGCCAGTAGAACTGTTCTATCTAGATCTTTCACATCATTTCGAGTCTTTATCAGATCGTCTAATTTATAGCCTTTCTCGACAAATTTTGCATATTGTGAAAGATGAAGTTACGCTGAGTAAATAGATACCCAACATGTCACGCTTCAAAATTTCACACGCTTAAAAATCCCCATAGGCGACGCTTGAAATATTTTTACTGGTTACATGTTTTTTTTCATATGTGGGCGGGACTTACGTATGTGTTCGCTTCTGCGTGCGAGCACAGGGGGACAGGGGCACTTTAAAAAAAAATTATTGTTAATTATACTCTTTTTTTTTATTTATTTTTTGACACTTTTTTGAAAAAAATCTAAATTTTTGATCACTTTTATTCCTATTACAAGGAATGTAAACATCCCTTGTAATCGGAATATGACATGACAGGTCATCTTTATAGTGAGATATGGGGTCAGTAAGACCCCACATCTCACCACTAGTCTGGGAAGCCTGAAATAAAATTAAAAAAACGATCACCGCTTCCCAGCCGAAGCGGCACCGTTTCTTTGAATGCAGAGGCCGGGCGTGACATCATAACATCGCGCCCGGCTTCCCGACTGTCTGTAGCTATAGGCATCATTCAGATATACCAGCTCAAAGTCCGTCACGTCATATGACGGCGGGCGGCGGTTAAAAACAGTATTTTTTGCTATAAAATTACTTACAATCCCCAAACATTAAATACATTTTTTTTCAGCAGAGGCCCTAGAGAATAAAATGGCGATTGTTGCAATATTTTATGTCACACTGTATTTGCGGAACGGTCTCTCAAAAGCAATTTTTTTGGGCAAAAATACACAATGATTTAGGGTGCAGGGGGATGTTACGTCGAGAATCATGATCTTTATTCTG